>OU744732.1:32867333-33235026 GCA_916613615.1 Steromphala cineraria
GCAATTTGGTTGAAGTGTCCTGCCCAAAGACACAACAAAGTGTTAAGCCCAGGTTACACTTTTTCTGTTTCTCCACCGTGATTCCAACCCTGGTCTTTGGCATGACAGACAAGAATGCTTACCACTACCGCCGTCTTCCAGTCTGTGTCATAGTCACTCACAGGACGCATATGTCCAGAAAACAACATCCTGAGGTTCACACATGAACTCTGCTTTGGCAACATACTCAGGCTGCACTGGACCTGGACACTGTGATATACCATATGTAGCAATGCATACAATACAGTATTTATCATTCAATACTTATGTGCATTACATGAGCTTGATTAATACATTTACATATCCATCAACAGCCCATCACAGCTCACAGTATTTATAAACTTCATCTTTCAACACAACATCATTATGGAAGCTCAGAATTATTATTAAAATACACCATACGATTTAACATACGAGCTCAGAATGATCTTTACATTTCGGCAGTAAAACCATCACCTTAGAACACACCAGAATAACATCATTATTCATCAACAAATGTTCACGCCTAAAGTCGCTGAAAACAACATTGATTCAACAATATACACTATTGTGACTGAACAAAATCTATGAACATTTTATTTACTTTTAAAGTGGTACTTGAAGTTTCGTATGTAACAACATATTTGATAAAAAAAATCTTGACTTGCTCATCCAACCTTTCTCTTATGACAGCACCAAACAATATCAAGAGGCCCGGGGTTGTATCAAAAGGCCCGGGGTTCATATCCCTCCACGGGCTCGGCAACTTTGTCTAGAGTAGAGAACTATTCTACAGGCAGTAAGGTTTGGATACAATACTACAATCAAAGCTTAGTAACCTCCGTGGTTCGCTAGCTCTAGTCGATGCTGGAAGGTTTCACAGCAATGCATAACCACAATTATTTTGCGGGTTTTCTCGCCGCAATAATACTAACATCTGTGATATCAGTGAAATACTCTTGAGTGTTAAATCCAAATTACCTCACCTAACCCTATTAACGTTCATGTCAGTCTCCAAACACATTGCATGCTTCTCCTGCAACGTACATGCGTTCCAATAATCACCTCACAACACATCCGGGGACTACAGTCCAAATCTTACACAGTACATACAGTTGCACCTAATTACAATGTGATCTTGACAAATATTGATGGGTATATCATCGGGTTAGAGTGTCCCTGCCATTATCCGATGCATGCCATTAACTATGCTAGTAACTATTACTTACACACTACTTACAGTTGCACCTAATTACAATGTGATCTTGGCAAATACTTAGGGGCTTAGCTTACTCTGCGGCTTAGTTCAGGATATAAAGGCCATTACAACATTACATATATCTATCTTCAATAATTTTGACTAAATAGGAGCACAAAGCGTCTTTATGATTGAAATTGCCATTTATTTACTCCCCATCTGAGTTGCATTTAGGTGAATACTATTAAATACTTAATTGGATTTTCATATTTGTGTATTTCAAATATACTTCAATGATCTGAATTGCCCCATGTCAGGTAAGAAAATAATCGAAAGCTAAATTTATTGTTCGGTATTTTAATAATTACCCCCATGGTCATTAGCCTACGCTCACTTAATGCATATTGCATGCATCAATCATTTCCGGAAGAGAGGCATATGATTCATAGGATTAGAATGCAGATATCTCTGAATCTTTGACAGAAATGATGAATATTTCGATTGAAACGCTGACATTAATGCAAATAAAATTCTGATGGCTGCAACTTTTACACACAAATCAGTATGCAACACTCGCCCTTTATCTTTTTCTGTTTTTTTAAAATAAACTTCTATTTTACCGTAATTGAATTATCATACTTATAAAACTTTAATGCACTTGATGAAAACAAAACGATCTACAGGGACAGAAGAAAAATGAATGATTGAAGCAATACTATTTCTCTTTGTTTTATAAATTCTCTCCACGGTCATAGGGCGACACTCCTTGAATACATGTTGCTGACACCAAGAAGAACGATGCATATGGACTTTACTTAAAAGTTTGTGTATCGTTGACTCAATCACTAAATGTCATTGGAAACTCACACATCACAGTAATTTTGAATGAAACAGGTTATAATGAAAACTAATTTCAAAATTCTCTGAAATAATTTCTCTTGGATATTTTAAAGATATGTTTCAACCAATGATATCCTGGTATCTCGAACGATCAACGTGCTGTTGAGCAGGCAGCTGACAACAACTGGCTGCGTTTGTGCCATACTTTCAGTGTTTATATATTTCATGATTTTTAACGGAATGTGTCGTCCTTTACTTCGCTTAATAAGACAGATAAAACACTTATCCTTGTTTCGTTTGAATATTGAAACCCGTGTAGTCAGAAACAGTTTTTGGGGCTTCACCTTCTACATGTATGTTGTCACCTCCTAGGCGGGTTTCTATGTTGAAGCAAAACTTGAAAACGTGTTTTATCCATAACAACCCGTATTTAGGTCGTGCGCGACCCTTGCAATGCACAGCAACTGCTTTCTGCGAAACGCATTTGTTGTTGCTGTAATCTATAAGAACTGCATTGTGTCTTCTTGGGTCACTCAAGGGTGTGAATTGTAAAGGGAAATATATTGAATAATTTATATGAATCACATTCAGACTTTAAATTTTTTTCTAGAGTATAAAACAAAAGAAGATGACTTAATTTGTTTACTTGAGAGAGTACTAGAGTATGTGGATGTTACTTATGTGCCAGTATTGGCCTTACTGTGTGCTTGTAGATTTTCTTCATTATGGTACATGATATTATTTGATTCAAAATCGTTCAATATCATTTTTAACGTGAAGGCTGCCATAATACCGACTGAACTATAGAAGCTGTGCTCACTTTGGCTGAAATACATGTCTAAATTTCTCCACTTCTTATGTTAGATTATTGATGTTTGACTACACATAGTGAAGTTATCAATAACTATCAACACAATGTTTCCTAATTGACAGACACAGAACAGTAAAGGCTTACAGTCTCAACGCTTGGCTGTCTCGTCCAGTTGTACATGTACAACACACAGGGCAGATCTCCAACACACCTCCGAGTCCTTTATTCTCGTCCCGTCCCTGTTCACCTTAACCTACATCTCCAACCTGCTATATACATACCTTGGAGCTCCCAAGCTTGCCTTCTTAAGGCTTCTTTCAATAAAAAAGGTCAAATTTGCTTAGAACATTTCGAGATGCGTCTATCCCTTGGTCTGTAGATGTTTTGCTATTTCAATCTAAACTCGTGATAACAGAATACTTTACGAATGATTTTGGCCTCACAAAAGAAAAACTGTTTTCTCTTTTTCCCAGGAATCGCAAGACCTAGACTTCTGAAACGGTTTTGCAGAATTCTTAGCTGTTGGGAATGACAATTGATAGATATTGTGGATTATATAATAAGAGCTAAAGTCGAAATGTTGTGTACATACACTTTAGTTGATGGGGATTATAATCTATAGATTTTGTTACCTCAAAAAGGACCACAAGATTTACCTCTTTTTCACCTTGAACAGAATAAAAGAGACACAAAATCTATAACTATATGCAGATTCATAAGCTAAAGAGATTCTATATGGTAGATGTGATGACTGTTTAGACAACAATAAGGCCAACATGAACCACACCCAAATATCTACTTTCATTTACTTCTTCAGAAGCAGATGGCTTTAAAGCTGAAAAGTTGACAATATATTCAGCCAATGATGATTATGTAAATAGAAGGACCGAAGGGGCAAAGTCCTATACTTGTATATCTGTCTTCTTCTCCAGAAGCGAAGGCCAGGAAACCAAATTATTGTTTACATACTACTTCTGTTATGGGGTATGAGATTTGTAGACTTGGTAAGCCTGGTATTACATTACCGGTGGTCTGAAGAGCTAAATAGCCAAAACTCTATCTTTGTTGCTGTTGTGTTTAACTCTAATGCAACCTTACCCAAGTTAATAAACATCTTGGGATAAAATCAGGTTTTTATTTTGTGACACTGGTGCATTCATATACCATAACAGTATGTATATGTTTTTATTTCAAACAATTAACAGTAAAGGGAAAGACGGACAGATAACAACATCGAGATGGGTTTTTCTCAATTTGAAGAAGATTTTAATTGTCATTAATCCCGCTCTGTCCCTATTATCAAAGAGAACAACTAAATAAAGTAATATGACAGCATAAAGGGTATGCCATGTACGGAGTATGTCTACTGCAGATGAGACAAATAGATTTACTCAGGTCTCAGGAGCGAGTTCATGGCATCTGAACCATTGATCAAAGAGTACTGATTATTACCCGAGGAATCGTGTCATATGTTTATTACGAATCAAATGCTCCGACGAGAGCGAGGTTATACGAAAACTTACACGAAGGTGATAATGTCAATATTACATCACAAACATAAATATACAGGAAGTCGCCAACATCAATCGTAGCTAGGCAAAAATGATATGTTCAGATATGCTTATATTGAAAAATGACACTATCTATTTACAAACTTGTGAGTAACAAAAGCTTTTACGAAAAATTCGACATGAAATGTTTGGTAAATACTTTTCAGCAAATGCTCTATCATTGTTGATTTTAATCTACTCAAAGTAAACTGGCCCCAATGTCATCAAAGAGCAAATTGTGACATTTAAAGGAAAAATGGCCATTCGATTTAATCGGAAATGTCAAAAGTGTTATATATGTGATTCATGCAAGACTTTGGTAACAGTATAGTCTAATTAAGGCTCAAAAGGGCGATGTAGTGATTTAGATTTCCGTTTTCATTTTATTTGAAAGCAACATTGATAATTTCTTTTTTATACGATTATTGGCGAAACAGTTTCTTATAGCCGAAACATCTAAAATGTTCTATTTGTATAAGATCTACAGTTGCTGAAACTTTATTTGGATTTTTATTTGTGTATATCAAGTCGCCAGAAGTTCGGAATGTTTTGACCTAACTTCGGACTGTATCCCTTACAGGTTTAATGTATTTCATCAAACAGGTTCCTATATTCACCAAGCACACATTTAGTCGCTTTGGTCATTAATTAATGAATCAACATTCTCGCTGCAACACCATCAATTTTTTAGCTGTGAATATTTGGATGATACACAGTGGAACGGAGATATGATTTAACAATGATGGTGTCAAGGAAACTTTGGTGACAAATAATCATAACCGCATATGTATATAATATTATTTTTGGTAATGGACTGAGTGTGGAATTCGATGAATATTTATGTAGAGGTAGCAATTATGTACTAAAATAAATTTTTAAACATCAATTTTAACTTTGCTGTTATCATGTGACAAGAATGGTTACCAATGGCAATTTATCAATGAACCCAATATACTGTCTTTACAATGCATATTTAAGCAATACATTTTACGACTATGATACTTGCAAATTTTCACTTAAGCTATTACTGTGATGTCGTTATATTTTCAAATTGAAAACGGCTTAGGAGGATTATCAGATTATTTTACTCACGTTATACAGTTACTTTGTATGCTATACCCATGTGTATTTAAATGCATGAACATAGTTACTTAAATAAATGAAATTCGTTTTTATGAAGAGATATATTCGGGGATATACAGAATTATTCATTTATCATTCAAATATTCTAATTTTATGGTAATAGCTGTACATCCTTTATGCATTTATTTCTTATCTCTTTATATATTTTGAAACCAATGTAAATGTAATTTTCGTGTAATGCATATCTAGTAAATTATTTCCCGGTACTGATGGGTTTTTGAAAAGGGGTTTAGAGCTAAAAAATTCATTCCTTGCATTAAACTATATAACTACAACATTGATACATATCTTTTGGGGAAATTAAAATAAAAACTTGTCACAACAGAATGTACATCAAGTGGTAAGGATAATTGAAAGCTCAACTGTGAAGACGCTGCTTGACATCAAAGAGGACGTAGGGTCGAAACTGGTCCAATTGTTAATGAAGTTTCAACTTTATCACACTAGTCTTAGACATTCATTATGATGTTAAAGAGAGGATTATTATAGACAGTAAAGTGATCGGACAGTCCAACACCTGCAAATCTCATATTCGAGAAATAGTCTCGACATTTGTACAATAAGTATTCATCATATTTGGCATTCTGTCACATCATTAATCAACTCACTTTTCTTCCTCTCTAATTGGCACTTTGTCATATTTAACAAGGAAGTGGAGACATAACTATCTGTGCTTTCTTTAAATATGCAACAGAAACTTTGATATTGGTCATACAGTTTTTTATATTCTTTTATAGAAAACTATATGTACATGTAGGTTACCAGCTGTTGAACAGTATTTTGAAAAACATGAAGATTAGCCGTTGACAAATGTGGCTATAATGACGAACTTTAATTTTAAACTTCCTCGGTTGACATTGATAATATCTAATTAGCTTAAGTGCAACGTTTACACACAAGGGGTATTATTTTACTGCAATGTTTAATGTTAACAATATGTTATAACTTGACAGGGTAGATTTACATTTTGACAACATTGTTTTCATCACCTTTTACATCAGAATTAAGTGTGCTTTTTCAAATACCAGAACGAGTAAATGCGTTTTGTGACATGACATGAAGAACCCACCGGTAAGGCTGCAGTGAGTCACTAAAAGATTAAAAATAATTTTGGTAAACATTTGGATATAGATATGGAAAAAAGTGAAGCATCCCCCTCCCATTCAACGGCAAAAGTTGCATGATAAGAAAGAGGGCGTTATGGTTGTAGAAATAATCGTATATGATATCATAGAATCATTTAACAGTTTAGGTAAAGACATTTTCTGTTCCTTCTGATTATGTTTCGCATCTTTTGGTTAATATACATTTTTATGTTAAAAGTCAAAGTCGTAACTTTGCAATATAGTACATATTTTTAGATTTTGAATTAAGAGGGGGCCTTGATTTTTTTCCGTTTGTATAGATACGGGCTCTAATTCGAGTGAGTTGTGAATTGTAAAAAGGTTGCATTAGAAATAGACATTGTTTTTTTGCGAGCCTTGGTGTTGTTATGCCGACTACATACCACATATAGTCCAAAACACACGAGCATGATAACTTCGCCATGTCACACATTTTGTCCGATAACTGCCTGACAATACTACTTGCATAGACGACATTGCCATCTGTTGTGCGCATTGATATATGCAAATGAGGAGTGCAATCATTTTGACGGTAAATTTGCATAATACAATGACTTCATTTTGTTGCTTTAATTAAAGTTTTTGTCATTTAAATTTTTAATAAATTTTGCTGTTAGACGTGTCAAATAATCAAGAAGGCGAAGCCCATTTCACTAATTGAAATTTAACTAAGATCTGCTTCCCTTCAGCACGACTGCACAATGACAGCTTGCGTTAAAACAACACAGCTTAGCGGAGAGCCTGTTGAATTTTCAATCCAAACTGAAAAAGCCTAAAGTTAAGAATACTGAAGATGGTAAAAAGGTGTTTGTCAAAATGATGATTTTAGAACAACGTCTCTAATTGTACAACTATCTTTGATTGCCTCCAATCAGGCATCTCCCATTCTACCCCACATGACTTGATCTGCCACTGTGGGGAGAGAATGCTCAATCATTGCAAAGATTATTATATGAATGCCCAATGCGAGAGGTGTTGTCATTTGCTAAAAAAAAATTCAACAATTCATGCCAAGGGACATTAACGATACTAATGTCTGCAAAGTTTTTATGTTATCAGCAAAGTTTTCAGGTAAACACTCACCATTTTACCAAATAACAACATCCAATGATACAAAGTATTATTCAAATGTATAGTGTTCAGAAATCCTAATCATTTAACTAAATTAACATTTGTACTATCAAGGGCTTTTTAGCGTGTTGTTTACTCATGGGAATCAATACATTGTGGCTCTTGTTTTAACAAAGATAATTAAGGGTTTACTGGAGCCAATGTTCTTTTATCTGGTCGTTTGTCATCAGATTCCCACAGATTTATTATTTTGAAGGAAGCAAACATAGCGATGTGGATTATCAATAAAGTTTTCACAAAGACACATTTCAGGTTTGTATTGTAAAAAGAAAAAAATCGCATATTCTAAACAAGGGAGGTATCTATCTTCAACAAACAATACTGTTAAAACCACTTACATATCACCTGGGCACTATATTTCGTAAATTTCCTCACGCGTGGTACAGTTTCGTTTTCACAGGCAGTGATCAAAATTTTGTCCCTCTGCCCCGGGCAACTATCTTAATAATGCACTATCCCCTGGGCAGTTATCTTAAGCAGTTTTCAACGATATAATTGTTAAAATCAGTACAGCTGTGTAACTTAAATTTATTCACTTTCTAGTATATCTTAGTGCAAATAAAAAGTAATTTGGGTTTCGTTTTGGTGTCAATCATATGATTTCAGCAGCACTGACAAAGGATCAACAATTGTCCATCTGTACAATAACCATTGTCGAATCACACTTTGGTCTTGTCACTGGAGCAGAATTCCGAAATTCTCATGTTTAAAATAGCAGAATGGGGGCGTATTTTTTAATTTCGATTTGATTAAATTTTGATTTGAATATTTAATATGAACTTTCTGAGAAAAATATCAACACAGTTACATGGACTTAGACCAAAAACAAATCTTATAAAGGATTTCGTATAGGAAAATAAAACACAGCTGTCTCGAAATTTTGACCCCTGACCTGCCAACATTCTTAGGCTCACCTGAATGTTAGATATGACATATAAATATGTAAGCGCAAAATGAACCTTCACTAATGTAGTCAATTTCAACATTATCCGTTTCGTTTTCACAATGCTAAGATGCCTCAAATCCTCAATCCTCAAAATCCATATTACATTATATGTGTACTAGAATATGCAAGTAAGACTTGACCTGAGTGGAAAAACTCCTATCCTTACAATCCTTCACAAATCAAATTGAGTAACAGTCTGCTCTTTGTCATTTGTATTGTAACTGTACATGCATAATTTCTATAATATTTTATACTGTCTGGAATAGTAATTCATACGTACAAATATCTGCAATCGGTGTACGGGTAGTTCATTCATATCAAATTATTAGTCCAGTCCATCAATGCTGATAGATAAATAGAAACTGGGTTCTGATCTCGATATGACAAGTTCTTTAATTGCCATTCAAATTCAATTGTTCTTCCAAAGTATTTACATCACCTAATCAGAAAATTCAAAATGATTTGAAAAAATTTATTCATTTTCGTCTATACATGGTTTCTTTGATGTTATAGCTATATTTATTGTTAAAACGTTTAAATCAATTCAGAATTGCATTACAAAAAATAGTGATAAATGCCACATAAGTAGCCTTTCCTACGCAAAGATTAAAACGCAAAGATTAAAACGCCAGTCGCGGACCTGCCTTACTTAAATGAGTAAGTTTGTAAACTGACTTTTCAGGCTTTGTGAGGAAGATCCATAACTTATGGCAACTAATTATTGCTTGTTGGCAAGTAGACAAGAAACTATTTACTGAGTATAGTTATACATGATAAAGGTATAAGAATGTCAAATGTCTTAAAAAAAACTGACATAAATCAATGCAAAAATATTACCCCAAACATAAAACAGGGACGCATTTTTTGTTGTATATATATATAACTATATAATTTTTAAACGATGGTGTAGATTGCAGAATTATTCAAATGGAAAAAATCAAAATAAACGAGCATGAAAGTGAGCAGCTGGCAGACCTGTATTTCAGCTGTCACATTGGAAGTGACCATTTAGATTATTTAACTTAACTTCAGCTGATATAAAATACATCATTGAAGATTTGTACGAAATGGTAAAGTTTAATTAAAATCAGGCAGTGATATTGCATAGTATTTCACATTGATCTACACTTTCTTCCTTTAGACAGTTCATGAACAATTCATGTTTCAAAACATTATCTAGAATAAAGTTGATAATAACTGTCCATAGCAAAATAATATATTTTGTTCAGAAAAGAAATGCCAAAAATACGTAATTATTTTATTAATATAGGTTGAAGGTAATTCAATTCCGACATCCCCCGGGTGAAATACCTTATCATTATAGGATTCTCAATTCCTAATTATGTTCTATTCTGGGGAAAATGTCTATAGTCTCAAAATATGACATTTATTTTATTTCAAGAATAATGACATTAGTTGCAGAGGCTTAAGTCACCTACGCATTAGTTTCAACATAAATGGAAACCTGAAACACATTTAAGTTTCTTTATGTTTTTGAGTAGATTAAAGTAGATTCAGTAAATATATATTTCACATGAAATTGAATCCCCTTTTCATCATACTTTTCACTTTGTTTTGATATTCAATTGACCTTTAAAGATGTATATAAGAATGTAAACGCGTTGCATATGACCAGGTCAATAGATGTCAAGCAAACTACTGCTGGCATTGTAAAACATGTTAAGGAAATGATTTTACAAATACTTTTGTCCTGTTACTGTTGAGGCATATATTTTGCTATTGTTGGAATTCATGGTTATAATGGAACATGTGTAAAGCTTCCTATACGTTCATTAGCTTCGTCACCTGATTCAAGGCATCTCTGTGTTTCTGTAAATGGAAGCCATAGAAATGTAAGTCCAAATACTGTTACAACAGCAAAACGAGACAAACGCCATTAGTCATTCGAATGTTAATTGTTGAAAGCCTGCTGTCAGCAAAGAATCATGATTAAGAAATAAGGTTCTTCTACCTTCTACTAGATCTCGTGAAATGATAAGAAGGTTGATGACTCTTACATAAATGTGCACTTAGAGACAATCTGAAATAATCAATTGTAGTAAACTCATCGGCAAAAGAAAGTTATCACTGTCTGTACTAAAATCATGATAAATATTTTTCATAGATATTGACAGTAAACTTTGCATTAAAAGTACATTATCCCCAAAGTTGAGTTTTGTAATGAACAAATTGTCATGCATTTGAGGTTTGGTCATTTTACTCCAAAAGAATACTATGCGCACCAACCAAAGGAGTGAAATTCTCGCAATATTCTCTTTCATGTAGTTATGTGACATTAATAACATCAGATGTTAGTGTACAGTATTAGGTGTGTAACTCTTAAGCTACAGACTGATTTACCGCACCAGAGTGTTAAATCACATCAAATGGCTTTGTACTCTTGTGTGTTCCCGTAGTGTTTGCTCATCTGTCCCTCGGGAATAACGGAAATGGCAGTTGCATTGATCTAACGGAACTGACTCTTTGAGAAAAATATATCTGTATCAAATTGATTTCATGCTTTGTGAATTGGATGAGATGTATCGATATTTACATAGAAAAAAGGGTAATAACCTCATATGTTTATGATTCTTATAATTCACTTTGACTAAACTTCTGTGTGATAATTTTAACATGAAAAGAAAGTATTATCTGTTCACTTGATATACCTTGACAACCAATATTATTCTTCACAGTATGAATTAACTTGTACTCATGAATAGAAAGATTTATGCTATTGCACTGAAAGGGGGAAACATTTTTAGAAAACATTTTTTTTTATAGTAATCAAATCTTTTGTTTTAGTAGTGATCTGTGTTTTGACATCATACATGATTGGAGTGATATAATTAAATCGATATCGAAATTCTCTCTGTAAATAATTGAAAATGACAATCCTGGTCTAATGAGGTCTATTTCGACATATCATGTGCTCCTAATAGTAACATGTTATTGGGGAGCTGTTTATGATGAGTCAACGCATTTGTCCAAATCAATTCTAACAATAACATGTTATTGTTACATTTATTATACATTTATTAGGGAATAAACATACTTTTTGCATAAACAACTTTTGATATGAATAGAAGTGTCGCTCTTTTGTTGCCGTTTCTCATCATTTAGATTCTTTAAAGGCTGTGAGCGATTGCTAAAGGTTTACGTGGGATCTGTAGTAAAAGAGTTGAACTGATTGTGTAAAAATGTCAAATGCATTAATGCATAATCTCCGTAAAAAAAACCATCTAATCCCTAACGAGAACAACTACAAACCGTCCATAAATAACAGAAAACATTTGACGTTATTCAAAATAGATTTGCTGTACATGTGTTATTGCAAGAGTATTATGCTCTCATTTTCTCTCTCTTGGGTATATTACTTTAAAGATTGTAGGTGTAGCTGTGTGAATGAATAACACCTTGATATAATATAAACAGTTATTCTAAAAGCTTTATTGCCCCTTCATCACTTCTCTTTGTCACATCAACAACCAAATTATATATGTCTATCAAGAATTAGGATGTACAAAATTCGTAAAAACAATTACGAAAATTTATTTTTGCAATTAACAGTTGATATATGTTGTTTTTGAATATAAAAGCATCATTATTTTAGCATAACATGAACTCAATTTTCATCAAGTCATTTAAAGTTTTTTTTTTTTTAATGTTTTGCCTTTATTTCAAAACATAAGTTGTGACTTAAACTATGTGATTTATCAATTCATTACAATCATAATTCATAATAAAGAATCTGTGTTTAGCAAACCTCACTATTGGAAACACTATGTGTGATGTATATAAATTATGGACAAAGAACAGTTTGTAAATCAAGATGCTAACTACTATTAGGTTTAAGCGTTATAGGTGTTAAAATTTAAACATAACAGGTATGATAGACGATGGCAAAAATATGAATCTATTCAAGAAAGGACATTTACTGATTTGTGTTCCTTTTGTGTTGGGCACTAGTGTTGGATAGATTACAACGACTTTATTGTATTTGCACACAACATTTCAAGGCAACTCTGTGCCCCTTAATCCCTCCTCTTTGTCACACCAACAACCAAATCATATATGCCTATCAAGAATTAGGATGTATAAAATTCGTAAACAATTACGAACAATTCTTTTTGCAAATAACAGTTGATATATGTTGTTTTTTAATATACAAACATCAGTATTTTAGCATAGCATGAAATCAATTTTCATCAATTAATTTGCAGTTTTGTTTTCTTTTGATAACTTATCGTGATTAAAATCCTGATGATTTATATAATGTTTATGGCTTTCAATACATGCTTCAGTTCCCTATTATGCTTTATTTGCGTTATGATTAATGTTTTGCCTTTATTTCAAATTAGCAAAACATAAGTTGTGGCTTAAACTATTTGGATTATCAATTCATTACAATCATAATTCATAATAAAGAATCTATGTTTAGCAAACCTCACTATTGGTAAAACTATGTACAATGCATCTAAATTATGGACAATGAAAATTGTGTAAATCAAGATGCTAACTACTATTAGGTTTACACGTAATAGGTGTTAAAATTTAAACTTAACAGGTATGATAGACGATGGCAAAAATATGAATCAATTCAAGAAAGGACATTTACTGATTTGTGTTCCTTTGGTGTAGGGCACCATAATAATATGAGAGTGTTTATGATTAATTCAGATCTTATGTCCGTATTGGTGAGGTTCCTTCGTTAAAGACAATTAGCTTATCATTAGTAGACTATCTCTGGTCACTGTGGACTGATCGACTCCTTGATGAGTTTAGAATTGTTGGATTATTCCCTTAGATTTGACTTGTCAATGTCATATTTACATGATCGTTTAATTACTATACTAAATTTTTTTATTATTCCTAATGTTGGCCATATAGCTGTACAACACTGCTTACGAGAGAATATATCGTCTTAATTTGCATGGATATGTAAGATTCACAATTTTCCATATAGGAGTATAATATTATCAAAACTTCACCTCAATGACATGTACTTTCCGTAGAGTCGTACTAGACACCTCTCTGGCTGCTACTTATTTTCTGATATCTAATGGATTTCTTCTCTCTCTTCCGGCTGTTGAGCCCTCCTCTGTTTGTTTTGGATATTTCCTCTGTGTACTTCAGAAATCTGGAATACAAAGTCGAACGTTAATTAGTTAAATTCAACTCATAGATAATTAGCAGATATCAACATTCTACTGTGAGAGTAACAAATTGAATGCACTAGTATGTCATCCCAAGTGCAAGTATACATATAATCAAATTAAAACTTGATATCTTTCATTTAAGATATGGAACATTTTTATTGCATCATTCGATATCACAACTATCACACAAATCCAACCCTAAATTCTCATACGAAAGATAACGCTATGTTCTTACTCGAAGCATTTACGAATAGATAATATGTCACAGTATACCAATCAGGTATTTCTAGAATGATTTAAACATAGGATCATGTTATTTACAGAGTGACAATAAGTGAATGATAATATTCAAACATATTGAAATGAAACTTATATATTCAAAACAAATGTAATATAGCTGTGATTGTATAACCCTTTCGCCGTTTGAATCAGATACAATAGTAAGCTGAGAGTTGGGGTCGACACGCAGGTTCCGGATATACGAGGGTGTCAAGAAGTGGTTCAGGACGGTCTTCGCCTAACAATCCTTTTTGCCATAGCATGTCTTCTTGATCTTTGGATATGACACTAGCTTGTCGTTTGTCTATCCCTATCCCTTGGTTGGCCAAAGATTTCATTCGACCGTCTAGTACATTTCTTAGGCCCTTAAAGAACGGAGATTCTTCTTATGTTACCCATATATTCCTCTCCTTTCTTGTTCCTAACGTCCATTAGGAATCTCATCAGAATCTGATTTAATTTGTCTTCATCATGTGCTAATTTCAAGATATCCCTGTCTAACATAACACCATCATGCAAATTTTTTCGCAGCCTTTTCTCCACCCATGCCTCGAATACGCCGTAAGCCCATCTACTCTTTGACTCTGGATTGTCAGAATGTGCAGCATTACATATATCTTCTATTTGCCTGAAAGTTACAGGTTCCGAAAATCTGTCAGTTTTCGGGGGTAGGCAAGGAGGACAAGGAGACCCAATTTTGGACAGATTTTGTTCAGTTTCTTGAGAAGCTTCAACAAATTCAGTGTCACTACTGGAGAAATTAGGAGAGGATTGTTCAATATCAAAATTAGCAACAATGTCATCATCAGCTTCAATCAAATGTTCAAAATCAGAATTTATTTCAACATAAAAATAACACTGAAAACTGTTTTGCGTTATGAAAACATCATCATCATCACTAGCCATGTTACCTGTCAGGTGGAAAGTTGTAATGTGTTGATGCACGTGAAGTAAATGTTTATAAAGCAGGATAACCCTCCAATAGTTTATCACGAGGAGTTGTGTTTGAGCGTTATGTTTTCAACCGTTTTCATTACCTAACACAGTTAAACTCCAATAGTTGACAGTGACTTTGCTTTAAGTTAGATATGGTCCTTAAAGTCTCCATTAGTTTGGCACGTGGGACACGTCCACGGCCTAACTGCCTAAGACATGTTCCTCGTGCCAAACTAATGGAGACTTTTCGGACCATATCCTACACATAATATAAATATTGACAGTAAACTTTGCATTTAAAGTACATTATCCCTAAATTTGAGTTGTTTTAAACTTGTAATGAACAAATTGTTACGCATTTTTGGTTTGGTCATTTTACTCCGAAAGAGTACCGAAGGACTGAAATACTCCCAATATTCTCTTTCATGGAGTTAACATCAGATGTTAGAATTCAGCAGTATTTGTGTTAGTCTAAAGCTACAGACTGGTTTACTGCATCAGAGTGTTATATCACATCAAATGGCTTTGTACTCTAGTGTCTGCAAGTAGTGTTTGCTCATCTGTCCCTTGGGAATAACGGAATAAGTGGCAGTTGCATTGATGTAACAGAACTGACTCTTTAAGAAAAATATATCTGTATCAAATTGATTTCATGCTTTGTGAATTGGATGAGATTTATCGATATACATATATGTATATATATACAATGTATAGAAAAAAGGTTAGGAACCTTATATCAGTTTGTGACATATTTATGATTCTAATAATTCACTTTGAGTAAAGTTCAGTGTATTTCATTGTAATAATTTAACATGAAAAGAATGTATTATCTGTTCACTTGATATACCTTGACAACCAAATTTATTTTTTACAGTATAAATTAACTTGTGCTCGGGCTCATGAATACAAAGACTTATGCTATTGCACTGAAAGGGGGATACATTTTTAGAAAAATTAATTTTTGTTTATAGTAATCAATCTCTTGTTTTAGTAGTGATCTGTGTTGGAGTGATATAATTCTATCAATATCGAGATCCTAATAAATAAATAATTGAAAATGACAATCCTGGACTAATGGGGTCTATTTCAACATATCATGTGCTCCTAATAGTAACATGTTATTGTGGAGCTGTTTATGATGAGTCAACGCATTTGTCCAAATCAATTCTAACAATAACATGTTATTGTTACATTTATTATACATTTATTAGGGAATAAACATATTTTTTGCATTAAAAACTTTTGATATGATTAGAAGTGTTGCTCTTTTGTTGCCGTTTCTAATCATTTAGATTCTTTAAAGACTGCCAGTGATTGCTAAAGGTTCAAGTACGTAGAATATCTAGTAAAAGAGTCTAACTGATCGTGTAAAAATGTAAAATGCAATAATGCATAATCTCCGTAAAAAAAACCCCATCTAATCCCTAACGAGAACAACTACAAACCGTCCGTAATAACAGAAAACATTTGACGTTATTCAAAATAGATTTGCTGTACATGTGTTATTTCAAGAGTATTATGCTCTCATTTTCTCTCTCTTGGGAATATTACTTTAAAGATTGTAGGTGTAGCTGTGTGAATGAATAACACCTTGATATAATATAAACAATTATTCTAAAAGCTTTATTGCTCCTTCATCACTTCTCTTTGTCACATCAACAACCAAATTATATATGTCTATCAAGAATTAGGATGTACAAAATTCGTAAAAAAAACAATTACTAAAAATTTTTTGGGCAATTAACAGTTGATATATGTTGTTTTTGAATATATAAACATCATTATTTTAGCATAACATGAAATCAATTTTCATCAAGTCATTTAAAGTTTTGTTTTCCTTCGATAACTTAACATGATGAAAATCGTGATGATTTATATCATGTTGATGTCTTTCAAATCATACTTCATTTCCCTATGATGCTTTATTTGCATTACGATTAATGTTTTGCATTTATTTCAAAACATAAGTTGTGGCTTAAACTATGTGATTTATCAATTCATTACAATCAAAGTTCATAATAAAGAATCTGTGTTTAACAAACCTCACTATTGGAAACACTATGTATGATGTATATAAATTATGGACAAAGAACAGTTTGTAAATCAAGATGCTAACTACTATTAGGTTTACGCGTTATAGGTGTTAAAAATTAAACTTAACAGGTATGATAGACGATGACAAAAATATGAATCTATTCAAGAAAGGACATTTACTGATTTGTGTTCCTTTTGTGTTGGGCACCATAATAGTATGAGAGTGTTTATGATTAATTCAGATCTTATGTCCGTATTGGTGAGGTTCCTTCGTTAAAGACAATTAGCTTATCATTAGTAGACTATCTCTGGTCACTGTGGACTGATCGAGTCCTTGATGAGTTTAGAATTGCTTGATTATTCCCTTAGATTTGACTTGTCAATGTCATATTTACATGATCGTTTAATTACTATACTAAAATATTTTATTGTTCCTAATGTTGGCCATGTAGCTGGTCAGCATACAGTATTTTCTTCTTGAATTATTTGTGTTATTTACATAAAATTGTTAACATTACAGCTTCACTTAAGAATTACATATTAGGTAAGTGATATACTGTACATCTGTACAGTTCTAACAGATCAAGTAGTTTTCTGAGACTTCATAACATTTCTTATCCATCTTACCTTAGATTTCCTGTAAACTTTGTAAACATTTTATAATATCAATTTGTCAATATAGAACAGACAATCCACTAGGCAATATATTAAGAAAGAATCTCACCCAAGTCTTCTGATATTAGCAAATGTCAACACAAATTGACAAATATCCGAAGTATGATCTTGATTTCGTTAAGCCTAATTTGGATGAATTATGAATTAGTATATCATCAACAGAATGAGTAAAGCCTATTACAAAAAATTGGTGTCATAATGTTATTGTGATTGGTGTCTCTGGTAAAGGATACCTAGAGAAAAACGATTGTTAATGTTGTGAGAAATCTTGTTGTGTTATTATCATAATTAAGATGTGATGTCTTTTAGGACACACGTACTAGTGATATAGGGGTCAAACCATTCTGCTCAAACATCGAGTATAGTAGATATCCATCGTTTGAAGGGACCATTTTTCTAATGTTTGCATGCACAGGAAAGCAACTGCTTGAACAAGAAATTCTTTGCATATGCAATGTTTGTGACATAAATGTTGACAAAAACAGCAGAATTTTCCAATATTCCAATATTATCCACAAATTGAACCACGTTTTTTCGCAATAGGTAAAATTAATCAGTGATGGGATTTTTTATTTTCTTTAAGAGAGTTGTTTTAAAATCCTGAAAGTACATAATTAGAATTTGTCAGTACTGTATAAAATATGATCCAACCAGTAACAATGTGACATTTCTTCACAAGCTGGGTGTCTTGTATGTCATGTATTTCTTAGAGGTAAATCCAATCAATATCCTTTTTACTACTTAAAGTTTTCCAAGAGTAGTCATTCACCTTTTTATTGATTGAAACAGATTGCAGTACCAGATGCAAATGATATGATGAAGTTTAAAATTAGTTTAATCCATTTGTCGAAAATAGTTTTACTTGATTTCCTCTTTTATTTTTCGAGAATGCACTGAAAACTTTTCAAACAATAAATCCTCTGTACATAAACAATTAATCAATGTAGTTATAAACAGAAATGAACAAGTTTCTCTAAATAAAGCCTGACAGACTATCACTCAGAGCAGTCAATTGAGATCTAGGTGCAAACGTCTCCCACAAAAATTTTCTAAAGCAAGCATGATAGATAGGTTTTCACGGTTATTGTTCTTTGATATTGCATTTTGAAAGCCATGTTTCATCATTATTAGAATTGATTTAACAAAGATAAACCCTCATGTATTATGATGTTCTCTCCCCATAGAGTAAAGTTGTTAAATGTTGATCCCGTATCTGATGTTAGCCTGCTTCCTGGTTCCAACAGATTCCACAATTTTCACCGCAGACCATTTGTAGCATTTCAGTCAATAAGAATCCACTTCTCAGCTGGAAAGCCTTGTTGTTGTCGTTTACCATGATTCAGTAACTGCTAATGATGAGTTTGTACAGTGTATTAATAAGCGTTTGAAATGTGTGAAAAGTTATGACCTTTTGACAATCTATCTTCTAAAGAAATTAAATTGATTAATACATTAAAGGGACTTAATTCATCCAAAATTCACTCAAAATAACAATGTATCAGTGGTGTGATGATCGATATGTGTTGCAAAATACCGTAATAACTAATTTTGGAAGTTGTATTTGTCCAGTACACCTGATGTAAAAGAGAGAACAGTTTAGTTCGATGTAGAATTAATTTACCAATGTAATAAAGGAGATTCTGTTTTGATAGAATTCATATCATTGCAGACACTGATTGAGTATTAACGTACCACAAACTGTTATGTTTCTATACACGTGAGCACTGTAATCACCATGATATAAACAACGACCAGTGTAAAGACATATTGATGAACGAGTTTGCTCATTGATCTTTTTCTGACAAGAATGAGTCCACATCTTTTATCAGCTGCTTGTTTTCTAAACCTGCACATAGGTTGTTATGGTTAAATGCATAATTTCAAACAACACCAATTCGGAACACTTTATTTTATCTTTTGCCTTAAAGCGTCAAAACTTGTATGTTATAATAAAGTATCATGTTAAAGAAGGACATAATTCGAACTGCTTTGAGTAAAGCAGTATACATTGTGGTGTAACTCTACAGAATGATTTACTGCACTAGAGTGTTCTATCACATCAAAAGGCTTTGTACTCTTGTCTCTGCCTGTAGTGTTTGTTCATCTGTCCATCGGGATAGCAGAAATAAGTGGCAGTTGCATGGATCTAATAGAACTTGCTCTTTCAAAAGCAGTATATCAGTATGAAATGGTTTCATGCTTGGTGGACTGGATGACATTAATTTCGGATATTTACATAGAGATAAAGGGTATAAATCCATTTTAGTTGGTGACATATTTATGATTCAAATAATTTCATATGAATAGTGTTGAGTGTAATGATGAGCAATACTTGAATTACTTAAAAATGCTAACACAAAATATGTCACTAGAAATGACAAACATTAAAAGTACAAAAATTGGCATTCATTAACACTATGATTGAACATTGAGTTTTGGATCTAAATGTTAGGTTGTATGCAAATGTTGAAAATTGAATGACTTTTTGTTGTAATACACTGTTCTATCAACTATAATTGACTTTTTCTGCCACTTTCACTACAAGCTTATTAAGAAAAAACGTTTACTTACTCACCTTACAACAGGCAATATTGACCTCATTTTTCAGTATGAATGAACTAGTGCTTGGACTGTTGAATAAAAGGATTTATGCTTTATTTAGTATAAATTGTCCGTAAATATACACTGTTTTAACATAACATTTCACTTTTATGACAGTGTTTTTTTTTGCTCGTTAGGATATGTTTGCTGTACATGCTTTTGATGTTTACATTTACGCCTCAAATATTCTAAAATTACAAACAATACAAGTAATTACATTACACATTCTTCACAAGCGAATACATTTCTTTGAACTGTCTAATGAACATTTATTTATGATATGACTGATTAAATCATGTAAATACCGACATCCTCTCTGTAAATAATTGAGAACGACAATCCTGGATTATTGCAGTTAAATATGTGCCTGTTTTGTTACTCTCTTTTTGTGACATGTTTCTGATGTGTCAACAAATTTGTCTCAAGCAATTCTTACAATAAAATGTTTTTATGTCAACTGTTTAATCAGTGATGACACGATATTGGGTTTTTTTTACGTGAAGAACGCTTTGACATGGCATCGAGAACATATCCGTTGCCAACTCAAAAATGTTTACACCACATGAATTTGTGATGAAAATCAAATGCCAAATGTAATATACAAATTGCTTTTGTGCTTGCTCTTAGACAAAAATAAAATAGTCATACATACATAACAATATTAAGAAGAAAATAATCATCTTTTGATTTGATTCACTCATGTAATACATAATGCATACTAAACATTCAATTCTCTTGAGGTCTGTAACCATTTGGCACATGCTCAGTTGATAGGTTCTGTGAACATAGGTGTTCAAGTAACTTACTTACATATAAACAAGAACACATAATAGTCTTCTGTTCTACATTGCGTCGATTTGATAATAACTTGTCATATAACAACATATTTCGCACGTGCATAGGTGTTCACGCACACCTCAAATCCACTTGGTAACTGTAACAGGTATAGTAAGTTAATAAACTCACACTTAAAGATTTGGCTATTGTTATTATAAGTTCAGGAATGATATCTTCTGACAAAATTATGATGCTTTTATTAGATAGAAGGGACCCTCAAATAGTGACATATAGTAATTTGAAGTTCTCTTATAAGTGAGGCGTTATTGTTAAAGGTCTTTAGTAAACAAAATTGTCCATGATTCAATAGTTAAGAGAGTGTTCTATTCACTGAAATATCACTTTTTTATAAACAGTTAATAAGATAAGTTAATGACATTTCTAAACTAGAAGAGATCTACATAATCACGTATGTGTTGGCCCCGTTTGCTGATAATGACCATAAGCTTATCATTAGTAGACTATGACTGGTCACTGAAGTCTCGTTTCATTCACAAATGTCATGATTCCTAAATGAGTTGGATTTCAAGTTTGCCACCAACTGAGTATCCGGTCCCTTTGGGAAAGGTCCAATTATACTCTGGCCCAGATTTTAACTTGTCAATGTCATACTAACAAGATCATTTAATTACCATTTCTTGGGCCTTTTTATGAATATAGGCCATATTGTAACTCAATATAGTACCTAAAATACTTTAGAAATAACATTTATTATTCACAAATTATGGAGTTACAACTAAAATATTAATATGTCAAACATGTCATAATTTATTTATAAAATCCTATTAAACATACTTACACTTCTAACAGATCAAATGGTTTGCTAATACTTCACATTAATCCTTAGTAAGTTAAATGCCATTTAGCCTGGTAAACTTTGTATCCTCCATTTGTCACTACAATGTAGACAAGGCAACATATCATTATCTCAAAAGGGATAACTTTGTTAAAATTTTGACATAATCATAATTAATTATAACAAAAACATATTATTTACAACTCACATCATATTCTAGATCAGCTTGCATATACTACGTTTTTTAAATCACCCCTTGATACAAAGCCGACATGTTTGTTGACTTTTTCTGGAAAGCGGTAAAGGACACAAGCCTCACTCGATGAATAACGACATTGTATCATCAACTAAATGACCAAAATGGTATTACAGGAAATTACTGTCTGGAGCTGATTGTCATTGGCAATCATACAATCTTGTACTGAAATGTCAATTCCTTAATGAAATTAGTGAATATTACTACAGTGTATGTCATAAAAGATAGAGTGACCTTCGTTATTATAACTCTCACTGTGAGTAACTGACATGTCTAATTTAACCAATTAAACCTGTTTCATTCGTCATGAACCGTTTGAACGTTTTTGTAGGACAGCGTTGATAGGTATAGTTTAAGTGTTTGCTTACAAACAACACAAACAGGCCATTTCTGGGTCGATTCAATTTCTATAATGAAGGGAGCTTTAAGGGCAGAAGATTTGAAGTTAAATATTTGGTGTTCAACCAGGAATATTCGATGTGTTATAACATCCACCTCGACAAAGACAGAACATCGACCGTAATAGAACAGAAAAAGAAAGTCATATTGTTCACATTGTGTTATCCTTTTCATGTATAACCTTAAAAAGTACATTGAGATGAAATTGTTATTGACAATTTGAAAATTTCTAATATATAAACATACTATATATAAACATTTAAAACTTCCAGTAACCTTACATGTTCGCCCCCAAAGAAAAAAACGTTCTTATCAGTTAGCCTTGAATCAAGTTTTCTTAAATCATAGAACAAGATAGGTTTATCAAGTACACACGTTTCTGGTACAAACTGTTCAAGGCAGGATCCCTCCAGTTGCATCAATGATTTGTCTCTTTTCAGTCTGATCATTAGTTTATGTTAACATTGAATCACTTATGCAATCAGCTACTGTAGACTCCTCAGAAAATATAGATGTAATAAGATTTCTGAATACAATGTATTACATGTGTCAGAGGAGGAAAGATGACTGGAAGAAGCATCATTCTTTCGCAAGAGACAATTTTGCAATTTTCGTCTTGTTTTATTGGATGTTTTATTTTGTCATATACAAAGGGTTTCACGGCTCACATTATATCATGCAGAATGAAAGTCCCCATGTTGATACTAAGGAAAAAGAATGCTTCATGGAACTGAACAATATCTTTCAGTGAATGAATCTATTGAAAATCAATAAATGCAATATTCAAAACTTTTCTATTGACCTAATAATCTTGGACTGATCTTATCGTGTTATATAAAAGAATAATTAGACAAATAAATTTGCAAGTAATAAATATGCAAAATTCTAATATTTATATGACATACGTGATTCTTTGTTTCAGAAAAAACATTGTTTTCAGTGAAGAACTAATTCAGACTTGATTCTTTGCTGATGTTGACTTGTATCTCTTGAAACGTTTCACTCTCTATAGCCGAATCAGGAATAATTTACAGTTATTGTGTGTATATGCAAGTTGTCTAGGCACTCATCGATATTTCTCCTGCAAATGACAAACAGTTTGTATAGCAAACAATGACTTTCATAGTACGCCAAGTCAATTCCCTATTGGCATTAGTCAGTGATCCCTGAAAGGTTTGTGGTATTGTTTGCAATTTGAACATAAAATGTGAAAGTGGTCTTAAAATGTCAGAATAGGGCCAATATAGATATAAAAGTTTTAACATCTAGAGCTTAAAGGAAAGTTAAACTTTAAACTTTCAGACATCTGGCGCTGCCATGCTTGTATAGATATCCATGACTAAAAGTTAATGCTTGGTTTTCGAGCACTACAAACAATCCCCTTGTCGTTTATATATTTCAACCCAAAGAGAGAAACCCGTCTAGGTTAGTTGTACACTTGGCAGTTTCATGTTTATTACAGATATCAATGACATTTGATGTCTTTGTCTTTAAATCAGAAGTATATTTGGGATTTTTTCGTAGGTAGGTTATGAACGTTCGTCTCCAATGCTAACAGTTTCTGTGGATATGAAAAAGTTCAGATAATTTTCTTCTGATTTGAATTCCATGACAAAAACTTGCTTTTTAACAAATTCCTACGAACGATTTACATATTGAAATGATAAGTACGATATTTAAATGAATGACAACTTCTTTATTCAGAGAGTGCACTCTACTAATGAATAGATAAGATGTCATCGATAAATATTGTCCTTATTTTATTTAAACTTCTAAATGCCACTCAAATAAGTCATATTAAAATACATGTAATAACCAATGTTATCCTACATTTTCAAAAGTGTTTAGTTTCTTGTGCCATTTTCATCCTTTGAATAGTTGTAACATCACATGTCAAAATGTAAAAGAGGACCTGAATTTTGATGAGGAATATCTCTTCATAAAACTTGTATAAACGAAACGATGGGTTGAACTTATACACATATTAGCATACACGTTTCGACAATTATTCTTTAAACATGTTTTAAAATTCAAAACCTATTACAATAATGTGATTGTCATACTTCAAGGTTAATTTTCTTGTAGAAATTTCATCCATTATTTTTTAAAAATAAAATGTCACCATGTACGAAAGAAACTGAATTTAAAGAAGAAACGTAATTTTATCAAATTGATCTTAACAAAATGATGTCTTCAACCTTTTGTACACAAATCAGCATGCAAGCTTCGTCCATTATTTCTTAAATGTTTTAAAATTACCATAATTTGATTATGAATCTTGTGAAACTTTAATTCACAAGAGGCAGAGAAAATGCCCAACATGGCCAGCAGACATTAATCATTTCAAGGAGTGAAGCATGTGCATCATAGCTTTGAATAGATATTATCTATTGTTGACGGATATGATACTTATTCTAATGGAAAGCATTTTATTTAGTGCAACGAAACATGTGATGGCTTGAGCTGTTGTACACAAATCAGCAAACTGTTTCTGAATTCAATTATCTATTCACAAAATAAAAAATTCCTATTTGTCTAATGTTTCCCACAAAAAACAAAATGATTTAAATCAAACTCTTTTTCGTTGTTTATAAAATCTCCCCAAGGGCATAGCCTACAATCCCTGAATGCATATTGACTGCATCAATTATTTCCGGGAAATGGGTACATGGAGAATCTCCTCAAAATGAATATATTGTTTATCGTTAACTGAGATGATAAATATTCAAATTGAAACTGAGACAACGCCTTGCATTTAGAATTAGTGCAATGAAACTTCAGATGGCTCGATCTTTTGTTCACAAAAGAGCAAAATTCATTCAAATTCAATTATCTATTCACATAATTGAATTTTCATATTTGTGGAACGTAAATGTACTTCAATCAACGGAATTGTCCCGTATCAGGTATCGAAATGAGTGAACAAATGATTGTCATCAAAAGACTGATTCATTCGGTAGAATCGTCATTAGAGGGTAAATAGTACAAACGACAGTATTTCGTATCTTACATTCAAGCGCTGCCATCGTAAATGCATTAGTGTGAGCGTCATAAAGAGGCGTAGGATAATGTTAGCATTTCTGGTTTTAAATAGCTTGACGGACTTTGTTTAACTGTATTTTGCTCAGTAATATCTTGTTAAAATATGAAATGAAAATAGAAACCAAAATAAATAAAATCAATTTTATTCCGAGTTAATAATTAATAAATGAAAAACATCAAAGTCCTCGCCTCTCCACATTATATCTGACATACATCCACTACATCATACTCATGAACCACTACTCATTCTATCTACATCCAGCATCGGCATAACAGATTTAACTAATGCATGATTCACATCAAGTATCCAGTCCAGGAGTGCTCAACAACGGTACAGTGTACCCTGAAGGAATTGTTCTTTCGTCAGCTACAACATCCGTACGGTCCCCGTGTTTAGGTACCCATCTGTACAGCCAGGTGAACTCAGTGCAATTTGGATGAAGTGTCCTGCCCAAAGACACAACAAAGTGTTAAGCCCAGGTTACACTTTTTCTGTTTCTCCACCGTGATTCCAACCCTGGTCTTTGGCGTGACAGACAAGAATGCTTACCACTACCGCCGTCTTCCAGTCTGTGTCATAGTCACTCACAGGATGCATATGTCCAGAAAACAACATCCTGAGGTTCAAACATGAACTCTGCTTTGGCAACATACTCAGGCTGCACTGGACCTGGACACTGTGGTATACCATATGTAGCAATGCATACAATACAGTATTTATCATTCAATACTTATGTGCATTACATGAGCTTGATTAATACAATTACATTTCCATCAACAGCCCATCACAGCTCACAGTATTTATAAACTTCATCTTTCAACACAACATCATTATGGCAGCTCAGAATTATGATTAAAATACACCATACGATTTAACATACGAGCATCATAGCTCAGAATGATATTATCATTTCGGCAGTAAAACCATCACCTTAGAACACACCAGAAGAACATCATTATTCATCAACAAATGGTCACGCCTAAAGTCGCTGAAAACAACATTGATTCAACAATATACACTATTGTGACTGAACAACATCTATGAACATTTTATTTACTTTTAAAGTGGTACTTGAAGTTTCGTATGTAACAACATATTTGATAAAAAAAATCTTGACTTGCTCATCCAACCTTTCTCTTATGACTGCACCAAACAATATCAAGAGGCCCGGGGTTGTATCAAAAGGCCCGGGGTTCATATCCCTCCACGGGCTCGGCAACTTTGTCTAGAGTAGAAAACTATTCTACAGGCAGTAAGGTTTGGATACAATACTACAATCAAAGCTTAGTAGCCTCCGTGGTTCGCTAGCTCTAGTCGATGCTGGAAGGTTTCACAGCAATGCATAGCCACAATTATGTTGCGGGTTTTCTCGCCGCAATAATACTAGCATCTGTGATATCAGTGAAATACTCTTGAGTGTTAAATCCAAATTACCTCACCTAACCCTATTAACGTTCATGTCAGTCTCCAAACACATTGCATGCTTCTCCTGCAACGTACTTGCGTTCCAATAATCACCTCACAACACATCCGGGGACTACAGTCCAAATCTTACACAGTACATACAGTTGCACCTAATTACAATGTGATCTTGACAAATATTGATGGGTATATCATCGGGTTAGAGTGTCCCTGCCATTATCCGATGCATGCCATTAACTATGCTAGTAACTATTACTTACACACTACTTACAGTTGCACCTAATTACAATGTGATCTTGACAAATACTTAGGGGCTTAGCTTACTCTGCGGCTTAGATCAGGATATAAAGGCCATTACAACATTACATATATCTATCTTCAATAATGTTGACTAAATAGGAGCACAAAGCGTCTTTATGATTGAAATTGCCATTTATTTACTCCACATCTGAGTTGCATTTAGGTGAATACTATTAAATACTTAATTGGATTTTCATATTTGTGTATTTCAAATATACTTCAATGATCTGAATTGCCCCATGTCAGGTAAGAAAATAATCGAAAGCTAAATTTATTGTTCGGTATTTTAATATTTACCCCCATGGTCATTAGCCTACGCTCACTTAATGCATGTTGCATGCATCAATCATTTCCGGAAGAGAGGCATATGATTCATAGGATTAGAACGCAGATATCTCTGAATCTTTGACAGAAATGATGAATATTTCGATTGAAACGCTGACATTAATGCAAATAAAATTCTGATGGCTGCAGCTTTTACACACAAATCAGTATGCAAGACTCGCCCTTTATCTTTTTCTGTTTTTTTTAAAATAAACTTCTATTTTACCGTAATTGAATTATCATACTTATAAAACTTTAATGCACTTGAGGAAAACAAAACGATCTACAGGGACAGAAGAAAAATGAATGATTGAAAGCAAAACTATTAATCTTTGTTTTATAAATTCTCCCCACGGTCATAGGGCGACACTCCTTGAATACATGTTGCTGACACCAAGAAGAACGATGCATATAGACTTTACTTAAAAGTTTGTGTATCGTTGACTCAATCACTAATTGTCAATGGAAACTCACACATCACAGTCATTTTGAATGAAACAGGTTATAATGAAAACTAATTTCAGAATTCTCTGAAATAATTTCTCTTGGATATTTTAAAGATATGTTTCAGCCAATGATATCCTGGTATCTCGAACGATCAACGTGCTGTTGAGCAGGGAGCTGACAACAACTGGCTGCGTTTGTGCCATACTCAGTGTTTATATATTTCATGATTTTAACGGAATGTGTCGTCCTTTAGTTCGCTTAATAAGACAGATAAAACACTTATCCTTGTTTCGGTTGAATATTGAAACCCGCGAAAAGGTTTTCGGGGTTTCGCCTCCTATGTTGTCTCCTCCTAGGCGAGTTTCTATGTTGAACCAAAACCTGAAAACGTGTTTTATCCATAACAACCAGTATTTAGGTCGTGCGCGACCCTTGCAATGCACAGCAACTGCTTTCTGCCAAACGATTTTGTTGGTGCTGTAATCTATAACAGCTGCATTGTATCTTCTTGGGACACTCAAGGGTGTGAATTGTAAGGGGAAATATATTGAACATATTTTTCTATAGTGTAAAACAAAAGAAGATGACTTAATTTGTTTACTTGAGAGAGTACTAGAGTCTGTGGATGTTACTTATGTGCCAGGATTGGCCTTACCGTGTGCTTGTAGATTTTCTCCATTATGGTATATGATATTATTTGATACAAAACGTGTTAATATCATTTTTAACGTGAAGGCTGCCATAATACCGATTGGGCTATAAAAGCTGCACTCACTTTGGCTGGAATACATATCCAAATTTCTCCATTTTTTATGTTAGAATAGGGATGTTTGACTACACATAGTGAAGTTATCGATAACTATCAATACAAAGAGAAAAGACCAAGTATCTCAAATAGGAACAATTGATTCAAGTAACGGTTTAACAATAACATTGTTTCCTAATTGACAGACATAGAACGGTAAAGGCTTACAGTCTCAACGCTTGGCTGTCTCGTCCTGTTGTACATGTACAACACACAGAGCCGATCTCCAACACACCTCCGAGTCTTTTATTCTCGTCCCGTCCCTGTTCACCTTAACCTACATCTCCGACCTGCTATATACATACCTTGAAGCTCCCAAGCTTGCCTTCTCAAAGGCTTCTTTCAATAAAAAAGGTCAAATTTGCTTAGAACATTTCGTTTTGCGTCTATCCATTGGTCTGTAAATGTTTTGCTATTTCAATCTGAATTCGTGATAACAGACTACTTTACGAAAATGAGTTTGGCATCACAAAAGAAAATCTGTTTTCTCTTTTTCCCAGGAATCGCAAGACCTAGACTTCTGAAACGGTTTTGCTGAATTCTTAGCTGATGAGAATGACAATTGATAGATATTTTTGATTTTATAATAAGAGCTAAAGTCGAAATGTTGTGTACATACACTTTAGTTGATGGGGATTATAATGTAAAGATTTTGTTACCTCAAAAAGGACTACAATATTAACCTCTTTTTCCCTTGAACATAATAAAAGAGACCAAAAATCTATAACTATATGCAGATTCATAAGCTAAAGAGATTCTATTTGGTAGATGTGGTGACTGTTTAGACAACAATAATGCCAACATGAACCACACCCAAATATCTACTTTCATTCACTTCTTCAGAAGCAGACGGCTTGAAAGCTGAAAATTTGACAATATATTCAGCCAATGATGATTATAATAAATAGAAGGACCGAAGGGGCAAAGTCCTATACTTGTATATCTGTCTTCTTCTCCAGAAGCAAAGGCCATGGGAAAATATTGTTTACATACTACTTCTGTTATGGGGTATGAGATTTGTAGACTTTGTGACCCCTGGTAGTACATTACCGGTGGTCCGAAGAGCTAAATAGCCAAAACTCTATCTTTGTTACTGTTGTGTGTTAACTTAAATGCAACCTTACACAAGTTAATAAACATCTTGGGATGAAATCAGGTTTTTATTTTGTGACACTGATGCATTCATATACCTAAACAGTAAGTATATTTTTTTATTTCAAACAATTAACAGCGAAGGGAGAGAAGGACAGATAACAACATCGAGATGTGTTTTTTCTCAATTTGAAGAAGATTTTAATTGTCATTAATCCCGCTCTGTCCCTATTTCAAAGAGAAAAACTAAATAAATAAAGGCAGTATAAAGGGTATGGTATGTACGGAGTATGTCTGCTGCAGATGAGACAAGAAGATTTAATCAGGTCTCAGGGGCGAGTACATGGTATCTGAACCATTGATCAAAGAGTACTGATTATTATCCGAGGAATCGTGTCATATGTTTATTACGAATAAAATGCTCAGACGAAAAACTAACACGAGTTTCTTAAAAGTAATTTGACACACTTTCGAAGGTGATAATGTCAATATTACATCACAGAAATAAATATACAGGAAGTCGCCAACAACAATCGTAGCTAGGCAAAAATGATATGTTCACATACATGTATGCTCATATTGAAAAATGACACTATCTATTTACAAACTTGCGAGTAACGAAAAATTCGACATGAAATTTGTGGTAAATACTTTACAGCAAATGCTCAACATTGTTGCTTTTAATCTACTCAAAGTAAACTGGCCCCGATGTAATCAATGAGCAAATTATGACATTTAAAGAAAAAAAGGGCCATTCGATTTAATCTGAAATGTCAAAAGTGTTATATATGTGATTCATGCAAGACTTTGGTAACAGTATGGTCTAATTTAGGCACAAAAGGGCGATGTATTGATTTAGATTTCCGTTTACATTTTATTTGAAAGCAACATTGATAATTCCTTTTTGATACGATTATTGGCGAAATAGTTTCTTAGAGCCGAAACATCTCAAATGTTCTATTTGTATATGATCTACAGTTGCTGAAATTTATTTGGATTTATTAAAAATAAAGATTTAAGTTGTGAATATCAAGTCGCCAGAAGTTCGTAAAGTTTTGACCTAACTTCGGACTGTTCCCCTTACAGGTTTAATGTATTTCATCGAACAGGTTCCTATATTCTCCAAACACACATTTAGTCGTCTTGGTCAATAATCAACAAGTTTTTGGCAAACATGAATCAACATTTGAATAAAACAGGACACGATTTCTGGTGATAAAAAATATCATGCGTAGTTAGAATTCGCGTACGTTGCAATTCCCATTTGCAAGCATTGAAGGAAAAACATTGTTCAGGTTAAACTAACTGTTCTCAAAGTATATCATTTTGTCAAATATGTTTGTTGAATGATTCTTTATATTTACATAGGCATCTTAATATTTCACAAATTTCTATAAAGAAACTCTCAAAACAGAGGCCCCTTTGACATTTTCTGAAAATCCCGATATTTACTTCGAATTACCTTTATAAATGCATAAAATACGAGTTTGCTCATATAGTGGTTCCTACTGTGACACGAATACAATTTATTTTATTTTCACGCTTCCTACATGGCCTGACCTTTGAGTAATTATTTACATGAAAACAGATATTTTGCAAACTTTTTTCATAAAATGGTCAATTGTGCCTGTACAATTTCTTTTTAAATATGTCTGATAAAAAATTCTTTATTGAAAGAAAAAGATATCCAAACAATTACAGAAGATATATTTTTACATAAAATGCTTGTAAAAACACAAAATATGTCGGCTAAGAATCTTTTCGAGCGTCAGAATCTCAGTCAGATACAAATTTTTGTTCATAGAAGTTTATATGAACTTAGTCAAATTTGATATTATATATTAAAAGATTGTGTCAATGAATGACAACATTTAATTTCAGCATTCTCTCGTCCTGTTTTTTATGTCATTCATTTGTTAACTTGAACATGTTTAGTATTCAAAATTTTTTTAAGTAAAAGGGATATGTGTTTTTGGAATTTAAAGAATTCAATTTATAAAACAATGATCGAATCAATTCGCTTTCCTCATTCTTGAAAATATTTCATTTACCAATACATTCAGTTATATATTTTGAACATGATTTCTATCATTTATCCGTTGATGGTTCCCTACTACAACAGCGTCAATGTTTTGTTGCTGAGAAACTTTGGATGATACACAGTGAAACTGATATACCATTAAACAGCGATGGGGTCAAGGAAGTCTTTGGTATCAAATAACCATAATCGCATATGTCTTTAAAGTAATCATTCGGTAACGGACTGATTGGGGGATTCGGTTAATTTTGATGTAGAAGTAGCAATTTTGTATTCGAATAGAGTCTTAAACATTAACATTTACTTTGCTGTTCTCGTTTGACAAGAGTGGTTGCCGTTGCAATTTATCAATGAACCCAATATACAGTCTTTACAATGCCCAAATTTAAGCAATACATTTTAATACTTTGATACTTGCAAATTCTCACTTAAGATATTACTGTGATGTCGTTATATTTTCAAATTTTAAACGGCTTGGGAAGATTATCAAATAATTTTACGCACGTTATACAGTTTCTTTGTATGCTTTACCCATGTGTATTTAAATGCATGAACATAGGTACTTAAATAAATGAAATTCGTTTTTATGAAGAGAAATATTCGGGGATATACATAATTATTCATTTATCATTCAAATATTCCAAATTTTATGGCAATAGTTATACATCCTTTTCCGCATTCATTTCTTATCTCTTGATATATTTTGAAACCAATGTAAATGCAATTTTCGTGTAAGGCATGTCTAGTAATTGATTTCCCGGTACCGATGGGTTTTTGAAAAGGGGTTTAGAGCTAAAAACTTCATTCTTGCATTAAACTATATAATTGCAACATTGATACATATCTATTGGGGAAATGAAAATAAAAACATGCCACAACAGAATGTACATCAAGTGGTAACGATAATATCGGAAGCTCAACTGTGAAGACGCTGCTTGAGATCGTAGAGTCGAAACTGGTCCAATAGTTAATGTAGTTTAAACTTTACCACACTAGTCTTAGAGATGCACTATGACAGTAAAGTGATCGGACAGTCCAACACCAATGACAAAACAACTAAAATAGTCTCGACATTTGTACAATCAGTATTCATCATATTTGGCATTCTGTCACATCATTAATCAACTCACTTTCCTTCCTCTCTAATTGGCACTTTGTCATATTTAACAAGCAAGTGGAGACATGACTATCTGTGCTTTCTTTAAATATGCAACAGAAACTTCGGTAATGGTCATACAGTTTTTTATATTATTTTATAGAAATCTATATGTAGGTTACCAGCTGTTGAACAGTGTTTTAAAAAACCTGAAGATTAGCCTTTGACAAATTTGGCCATAATAACGAACTTTAATTTCAAACTTCTCGATTGAAATTGATAATGTCTTATTAGATTAAGTGCAACGTTAACACACAAGAGGTATTATTTTACTGAAATGTTTAATGTTAACAATATGTTATAACTTGACAGGGTAGATTAACATTTTGACAACATTGTTTTCATCACCTTTTACGTCAGAATTAAGTGTGCTTTTTCAAATACCAGAACGAGTAAATGCGTTTGTGACATGACATGAAGAACCCATCGGTAAGGCTGCAGTGAGTCACAAAAAGATTAAAAATAACTTTGGTAAACATTTGGATATAGATATGGAAAAAAGTGAAGCATCCCCCTCCCATTCAACGGCAAAAGTTGCATGATAAGAAAGAGGGCGTTATGGTTGTAGAAATAATCGTATATGATATCATAGAATCATTAAGCAGTTTAGGTAAAGACATTTTCTTTTCCTTCTGATTATGTTTCGCATCTTTTGGTTAATATACATTTTTATGTTAAAAGTCAAAGTGGTAACTTTGCAATATAGTACATATTTTTAGATTTTGAATTAAGAGGGGGCCTTGATTTTTTTCCGTTTGTATAGATACGGGTTCTAATTCGAGTGAGTTGTGAATGGTAAAAAGGTTGCATTAGAAATAGACATTGTTTTTTTGCGAGCCTTGGTGTTGTTATGCCGACTACATACCACATATAGTCCAAAACACACGAGCATGATAACTAAGCCATGTCACACATTTTGTCCAGAAAACTGCCTGACAATACTACTTGCATAGATGACATTGCCATCTGTTGTGCGCATTGATATATGCACATGAGGAGTGCAATCATTTTGACTGTAAATTTGCATAGTACAATGACTTTATTTTGTTGCTTTAATTAAAGTTTTTGTCATTTAAATTTTTAATAAATTTTGCTGTTAGACGTGTCAAATAGTCAAGAAGGTGAGACCATTTCACTAATTGAAATTTAACTAAGATCTGCTTCCCTTCAGCACGACTGCACAATGACAGCTTGCGTTAAAACAACACAGCTTAGCGGAGAGCCTGTTGAATTTTCAATCCAAACTGAAAAAGCCTAAAGTTAAGAATACTGAAGATGGTAAAAAGGTGTTTGCCAAAATGATGATTTTAGAACAACATCTCTGATTGTACAACTATCTTTGATTGCCTCCAATCAGGCATCTCCCATTCTACCCCACATGACTTGATCTGCCACTGTGGGGAGAGAATGCTCAATCATTGCAAAGATTATTATATGAATGCCCAATGCGAGAGGTGTTGTAATTTGCTAAAACAAATTTCAACAATTCATGCCAAGGGTAACGATACGACTGTCTGCAAAGTTTTTATGTTATCAGCAAAGTTTTCAGGTAAACATTCACCATTTTACCAAATAACAACATCCAATGATACAAAGTGTTATTTAAATATATAGTGTTCAGAAATCCTAATCATTTAACTAAATTAACATTTGTACTTTTGTATAATTCAATTTTTGTCTCTCAAGGGCTTTTTAGCGTGTTGTTTACTCATGGGAATCAATACATTGTGGCTCTTGTTTTAACAAAGATAATTAAGGGTTTACTGGAGCCAATGTTCTTTTATCTAGTCGTTTGTCATCCGATTCCCACAGATTTATTATTTTGAAGGAAGCAAACATAGCGATGTGGATTATCAATAAAGTTTTAACAAAGACACATTTCAGGTTTGTATTGTAAAAAGAAAAAAATCGCATATTCTAAACAAGGGAGGTATCTATCTTCAACAAACAATACTGTTGAAAACACTTACATATATCACCTGGGCACTTTATTTGTAAATTTCCTCACGCGTGGTACAATTTCGTTTTCACAGGCAGTGATCAAAATTATGTCCCTCTGCCTCGGGCAATTATCCTAATAATGCACTATCCCCTGGGCAGTTATCTTAATCAGTTTTCAACGATATAATTGTTAAAATCAGTACAGCTGTGTAACTTAAATTTGTTCACTTTCTAGTATATCTTAGTGCAAATAAAAAGTAATTTGGGTTTCGTTATGATGTCAATCAAATGATTTCAGCAGCACTGACAAAGGATCAAAAAGTGTCCATCTGTACAATAACCATTCTCAAACCACACTTTGGTCTGGTCACTGGTACAGAATTCGGAAATTATGCATGGTTAAAAAGACAGAAGGGGTGTGTTTTTAACATTTCGATTTGATTAAATTTTAAATAGAATATTTAAAAAAAGAACTTTCTGAACTTTCAGCACAGTTACAATGACTTTGTGCGAAGGAACAAATATGACTTTGACCAAAAACTAACGAAAGATTTCATAGGGGAAAATAAAACACAGTTGTTTCGAAATTTTGACCACTGATCTGCCAACATTCCTACGCTCAGCTGAATGTTAGATATGACATATAAATATGTAAGCGCAAAATGAATCTTCCCTAATGTAGTTAATTTCAACATTATCCGTTTCGTTTTCACAATGCTAAGATGCCTCAAATCCTCAATCCTCGAAATCCATATTACATTATATGTGTACTAGAATATGCAAGTAAGACTTGACCTGAGTAGAAAAACAAACTCCTATCCTTAGAATCCTTCACAAATCAAATTGAATAACAGTCTGCTCTTTGTACTTTGTATTGTAACTGTACATGTAAATGTGACAATTTGCATAATTTCTATAATATTTTATACTGTCTGCAATAGTAATTCATATGTACAATTATCTGCAACCGGTGTACGGGTAGTTCATTCATATCAAATTATTAGTCCAGTCCATCAATGCTGATAGATAAATAGAAACTGGGTTCTGATCTCGATATGACAAGTTCTTTTATTGCCATTCAAATTCAATTGTTCTTCCAAAGTATTTACATCACCTAATCAGAAAATTCCAAATGATTTTGAAAAAAATTATTCATTTTCGTCTATACATGGTTTCTTTGATGTTATAGCTATATTCATTGTTAAAACGTTTAAATCAATTCAGAATTGCATTACAAAAAATAGTGATAAATGCCACATAAGTAGCCTTTCCTACGCAAAGATTAAAACGCAAAGATTAAGACGCCAGTTGCGGACCTGCCTTACTTAAATGAGTAAGTTTGTAAACTGACTTTTTAGGCTTTGTGAGGAAGATCCATAACTTATGGCAACTAATTATTGCTTGTTGGCAAGTAGATTAGAAACTATTAACTGAGTATAGTTATACATGATAAAGGTATTAGAAAGTCAAATGTCTTAAAAAAAACTTACATAAATCAATGCTAAAATATTACCCCAAACATAAAACCGGGACACATTTTTTGTTGTATAACTATATAATTTTTAAACGATGGTGTAGATTGCAGAATTATTCAAATGGAAGAAATCAAAATAAACGAGCATGAAAGTGAGTAGCTGGCAGACCTGTATTTTAGCTGTCACATTGGAAGTGACCATTAAGATTACAGGAAGCATCTTTCAATTCAACATTTTATTTATCCTTTAAGAAATGCAGCTACGATGTTGGATTCTCACGTTGCTATTTCGCTTCTTGATTATTCAGATAACAACTGATGATTTACATATATAAATCTTTCAAGAATCATAGGATTTGCAAAGGCTTATCATTATATGCAAATTTAGCAGTTTCTTTGATCAAAATTTATAAGACGATATGTGCCAGCTTTGCAATTGTTACGTTTATTCACATTCGTAGTTGGATGAATAATCTCCTTGAAAAGAAAGGGTATTATATAAGTTTTATAAATATGTATATCTTGGTACTAATAGCTTAACCTGTTTTTACTTAAAGTGAACTCCTTGCTATTGAAATAACAATATTTCGAAATATGTCCACCTACCGTGATATGTTGTTTCGTCCCATGAGACCACAGCGCCATCCAATACAAAATAATTCACTCTGATAATTATTTAATCTCTGTTTAAGGTCTTCAATGTTCGTGACGTGACGTGACCGTCTGACATATTTTTTGTATTTCTACAACATGACACATCTTCACACATTTATGTTTAGCTTTTCAAACCATTGTTGAAGAGGTTAAACATGGAACAAATCCTGATAGAGAACGTCGTGATACTCATTTCTTATATCTGTATTTGTAACGATGTGATGATCCACATGTCATAAATGAATTCTTCCTCTTTAAAGGGACAGTTCTACCGGAGTATATTTGTGGAAACGAAATTCAAGAAGACACAGTGATGCATTCTATTTTTGCCGATTTTTTAAATCTAAAAACTGTTTACCCTCACTAACATATATTAAGTGAAAAATAAACAGGTAAGTTTTCTTGAATTATGTTTCCAAAAAAAACAAAAGAAACGATAGGACTTTCCCATTACAGTAACATTTGTTATGCATGATACGCTTCAAAAAGGAAATGATAAGTAAATTCTTATCGATATTACATTAAGCATTCATTAAATTCTACAACAATACAAGCATACTTTAGAATTGATATAAAAAAGAGTTTAAGTATTAGTAAACTATTAAAGCTTATACGTATTTTTTTGTAAGTATAAACAGAATAGGAATATTGTTATGCAAATGACATAAATAATTCGAAAAAAAGCTATAGAAGGCCCTTGAGTTTTAATCAATGATAAATCGTGTCAATAAAACACAGCAAGTTGTTTGATTTGGTTTATACCTTCAAATCAATCTACTTGTATTTGATGATATTTGATAGCTAATAAAATGACAAAGGATCAAATATTTTTGATACAGTCTAGTTTCAGCAATAATATGTGTTGGTATATTGACATTCGTAAATACTTCATTAAAAAGTCCAATGCTTTCTCAAAACGAAACGTTTCGTCACGTTGTTCATTTATACTTTACCATGGATCATGTCAAAAACGATATTAACAAGAATAATTAAGCCTGCTGAAAGATATTAGCCAAAAGTTGAGATATTTCAATATCGATATATTTGCCTTAAGCTTTGATTAGTCATTGCTGAATCTTACGGATACCATTACATCCCAAAAAGGTAGAACTCTCTAGCAAAATAGACGGTTGATATATAAGATTTTTTACTTTTATTACCACATACACTAAAGAATCATCGAAACAAAAAGATTAGGTTTCATTGGTCATGGCATTAAGTTTTTGCTTCTATCCTGTTTAAGTGGTAAAGCTCTTACAAAGAAACTATTGAACCTTTCTGAAATAAGTTACTTAACTTCAGCTGATATAAAAAAGCACTATTGAATATTTGTACAAAATGGTAAAGTTTAATTAAGATAAGGCTGTGTAATTGCATAGTATTTTACATTGATCTACACTTTCTTCCTTTAGACAGATCATGAACAATTCATGTTTCAAAACATTATCTAGAATAAAGTTGATAATAACTGTCCATAGCAAAATAATATATTTTGTTCAGAATAGAAATGCCAAAAATATATGATTATTTTACTAATATAGGTTGAAGGTAATTCAATTCCAAAAGACATCCCCCGGGTGAAATACCTTGTCATTATAGGATTCTCAATTCCAAATTATGATCTATTCTGGGGAAATGTCTATAGTCTCAAAATATGACATTTATTTTATTTCAAGAATAATGACATTAGTTGCCGAGGCTTAAGTCACCTACGCATTAGTTTCAACATAAATGGAAACCTGAAAAATATTTAAGGTTTTTTTTATGTTTTTGAGAAAAATACGTTAGAAGGTAGTGGCTCGTTTAGATCATACAAAGGGGACCAAACCTAAAATGACCTTTCCCCATTGATAAAGATATAAAAGATGAGCCTCACTGGCTTTTATGGTTTGTATGAAAAATTGGCTTGAAGTTTTGATACATATTGTCCTTTAAATGGGAAAATGGAACAATACATATAGAGAATCTCACACAAGCATCTTCTGATGATATGAAATGAATCCAGAGGAGTAAATAGAAGTTAAAAATATCCAAGTGAATTTTAAATGCTATGTTGTTGATATATTTGATGCCTTAAAACCATGGGGGTAAGATTGGATTTATCATCTATATATGAAGTGTTTGTTAATTGAAACTGCACTATGCACAAGACTCCAAAGCTTCCAGACTTTTAAAATGCTAAGGTTTGATACATAGTGCTCAATCATGTCATTGCATTGTCTTCAAGTTTATCATTTAAAATAGATTCAGTTAATATATATTCACATGAAATAGAATCCCCTTTTTGTCATATTTTTCACTACGTTTTGAGATTCGATTGACATTTAAAGATATAAAAGAGTACTTCTGTTTTTTAAGAATGTAAACGCGTTGCAAATGACCAGGTCAATAGATGTCAAGCCAACTACTGCTGGCATTGTAAAACTTGTTAAGAAAACAAATATCTTTTTCCTGTTACTGTTGAGGCATGTATTTTGCTACTGTTGGAATTCACGGTTATAATGGAGCATGTGTAAAGCTTCCTATACGTTCATTATCTTGGTCACCTGATCCAAGACATCTCTGTGTTTCTGTAAGAGGAAGCCATAGGAAGTGCAGTCCAAATACTGTTTCAATAACAAAACGAGACAAACGCCATTATTCATTCGAATGTTAATTGTTGAAAGCCTGCTGTCAGCAAAGAATCATGATAAAGACATAAGGTTCGTCTACCTTCTACTAGATCTCATGAATGGATAAGCAGGTGACTCTTACATAAATGTGCACTTAATATATCAATTGAAGTTAACTCATCAGCAAAAGAAAGTTATCACTGTCTGTACTTAAATCATGTTAAAACAAAGTTGTGTAAACATTAGTTCTATGACATCATGATATGATTTTTTTTGTCTCCAATAGGTAACGTATTGTCTTTTTACCCTCCAATAGTTTCTACCTAATGTTCAACCTCCAATAGTATCGTGTGTTGTAGTTCTGGGTACATCACCAAAACGCAACCATTGTTAAACATTTCCATTGCAATAGATACCTTTTTCAAATAACCATCTTCAACAAAGACGTACAGAAGAACAAAACAGAGTTCAAAATGTTCATTTAGAATGACAGCGCCACAACTGTACCATCAGCAAAAAAAAGAGTTTTATGTTCCTTTTCGTCGTCGCGGCGCTCAATGTTGGTGTTGGTGGCTGTGCAGGCGGCAATGGCTGGTCTATTGACGAAACAGGGCATCTTTCCCCTAATCACGTCACTGACAGGATCTTCCATCTCTGATGATGTTCTCTATAAAGAAGAAATAATATAAAATGCAAATGTTTAACAGGATTTTAGCATTTATCATTACTTTAATTAAACCTAAATTAAGTGCCATTATGTGTATTTTGCTTATGTAATTGTAAAATTACAGACCAATATATCTGCCCTATTGGTGACCTTCCTTGTATACTGGTGTCTTCATTCTGCATATTGGCGTCCTAGTTTTTCATATTTGCGTCCTAGTTGTGCATATTGGCGACCTATAGTTTTGCATATTGCATATGTGTACACGTGCCCCACACTTGCACGTGCAACGCTGTGATACAAAAGAATACAACAAAAACAATGTGAATGGTTTTTTTAATTCTATTTTCGAAGTTAAAAAATGGGAAAAACTTGTTGTAAACTTTGCAACATGTTGAGAATTGGTTAAACAGCTCTGAGACGTGTAGGTGCTTGTCAGTTCTGTCCTCTTTGAGAATCCATGTAAAGATATCGATGTGGATCTCTCAAATCTGAAATGAAATAAAAACGTTTTAAAACGTTGTTTCTTGTACATCTACCAAATAGCAATAAGAACACAGTTGTACAATAAAAGTTGTAATTTGTGGTATATTTCTGATAAATTTTCAAGATAATTTTGCGTAGATACGTTTATCGTAAGATTACTTTATAACTTCAGTTTGTTCTGATACTTAATAGTTACAAATTTCCTTAACTGTTATCGTATCATTTCTAAGCTAAAGTGACATTGGTATGTTGTTCGAATCACATATGCTAAACTTTTGCTGCAAACTCTACTAATGCTATTTGGTACAGTATAGTACATGTAGATGGTAGGTAATTGGTTCAAAATGTCTTTCATAAAATACATTTTTTATTATTTTTTAATTCTTGTTTTATACATTTTGGCGACACTTGGTATTAACAATGATGCTAACAATCATTAAATAAAATCCGATGGATATTTAGTGTTTAGGAATCGAAAGGGTTCATGGTTAGACAAGCTGGAATTAGTTTTTAAAGGGGCAGTAGCAGTTTTTTTGATAATTTTATATTTTTAAGTTTTCAATGACAATTGTAAGGTAATGCTAAATGTATTATTTTGACAGTGTCAAAAATCTCATTACACAAGCCAATCATCCATAGTCAGAGGACAAAGAATGAAGATTCACTTCAAATCCATTGGTGGCCATTTTATGTGAACACCTTTAATTCACTTTGTGTAAAAAAAAGGAATTGCATGGCTAAATTTTACGTTATATATTTCAATTATTACTGCTCCAATTAGTTTGTTTGTCTTTCAATTGGAACTATTCATTTTCATTTTCCTAACATCACCTTATATTCCCCCTAAAAAGTGCTACTGCTCCTTTAATCAGTGTGTTTCAAACAAGCTATTTAGATCAAATATGGTAAACTTTTCAGTGGGACAGTAGCATGTTAGTAGGAAAAAAAGGATGTAATCGAAAAAGAAAAGAACGAAAAGTAATATTAAACGACATAATATTGCAATTGATGTTTTTCAATCACAGAGAGCATTTATAAAATGAACTCAAAGTTTAGTTAAGTTAATTGAATATTTTTCTTTGCCAAAGGATGTCAATTAATGTACTTAAACGGCCGCATGCAGTTCTCGCGCAAAACGTTACAACTTTGTCTTCCAGTGTCTTATAATCGGATTGAGTAATGCGAAGGTTCAGTCTGGTTGACCCTTTGCAGCGAGAAATATCATAAAGCTTACCTGAGAGATTTCATTTGTTGTTTCATACGTCATACACGATGCCAAATGAGTGACAGGAAATGCAAGCAATAAGCGAGTATTTATACCTGTCCAATACTCCTTGGGCTCATGAACCTCGTGCACTTGTTACGATGCACACGCTTCATCATGTAGCCATCAGATGTAGGACGCCAGTATTGGTAGTTGCGGTTATCACAAAACTATCACGCGAATTTGTACGAATTTAGGTTTAAGTGGAATAAACTCCTCAAACTCGCGAATATTTGCGGGTCAGGTATCATCGTCGGACTAACGGCCTCTGACGATACCTGATCCGCAAATATGGGCGAGTTTTCAGAGTTTATTCCTTACATAATATTATAATTTGATAAAAGGAAAACTGAAAACGTTTTATATGCTTTCTCGTTACATAGCATATGTTGCACTAATACATTACAATTTCTAAAGTAAATATACAACCTTTGACCTAACTTTTAAAAAATAAATCTAATTTCAATTACTTTTTGGTAAGTAAATTACCTTGTAGCTTCTTATAGCGAGAGATCTGTGGCTGGTGCGTTCAGCAATCAGTTGTTCGTCTATTCCGGAGTCGTACAAGCGAGTTGCCGCCGTTGCCCTCAGAGAATGGTAACTGTAGAAGCCAGGAAACACTGCTTTCTTACACAACTTAGACACTGTTGACCTCTGCGGGTGTTTTCCGACTGCGGAATTGGCATACCATACGTCATCCTTTGCGTACTGAAGCGGTCGAAGATAAAATGCTTGGCACTTTCCAGATCTTGGCCTGTAAAACTATTCCAAATAATGTTCTTGAAAGGAAAGGAAATGCTTCTTTCTAAAATGAATGTGTGATAATGAACATCATATAAGTGATTGTTTTCGTGTGGTTCCAAAATAACAATTTTTTAGCAAAAGCTATTAAACTAACTGTAATTTCAACAATATGCACATCCAACCACCGATGTATAAATCAATCATCAACTTCATCAATCATGTGTGTTACTTGCTTGAAAATGGAATAATTAACAACTTGTTCGTTTATGTTACTTTTTGTAATGATTTGACTATTGCATTTGTTGATAGATGCTACAAACAAACGTGTACAACACTGCTTACGAGAGGACATATCGTCTTAATTTGCATGGATATGTAAGATTCACAATTTATTTAAACTTATATTATTCTTACCTATAATCATTTATACAATTCTATGAAATGAAAACTTGCCGTTAAATGTAGACGCGAAAATTAGATTATGTTTGAATTGTTCTTTGATACATGTATATGTTTCTGTAAACACGAATTTTCCATATAGGAGTATAATATTAAAACTTCACCTCAATGACATGTACTTTTCGTAGAGTCGTACGAGACACCTCTCTGGCTGCTCCTTATTTTCTGATATCTAATGGATTTCTTCTCTATCTTCTGGCTAATGAGCCCTCCTCTGTTGGTTTTGGATATATCCTCTGTGTACTTAAGAAATCTGGAATACAAAGTCGAACGTTAATAAGTTAAATTCAACTCATAGATAATTAGCAGAAATCAATATTCTACTGTGAGAGTAACAAATTAAATGCACTAGTATGTCATCCCAAGTGCAAGTATACATATAATCAAATTAAAACTTGATATCTTTCATTTAAGATATGGACAATATTTATTGCATCATTCGATATCACAACTATCACATAAAACCAACCCTAAATTATCATACGAAAGGTAACGCTATGTTCTTACTCGAAGCATTTACGAATAGATAATATGTCACAGTATACCAATCAGGTTTCTAGAATGATTTATACATAAAATCATGTTATTTACAGAGTGACAATAAGTGAATGATAATATTCAAACATATTGAAATGAAACTTATATTTTCAAAACAAATGTAATATAGCTTTGATTGTATAACCCTTTCGCCGTTTGAATCAGATACAATAGTAAGCTGAGAGTTGGGGTCGACATGCAGGTTCCGGATATACGAGGGTGTCAATAAGTGGTTCAGGACAGGTCTTCGCCTAACAATCCTTTTTGCCATAGCATGTCTTCCTGATCTCTAGATATGACACTAGCTTGTCGTTTGTCTATCCCTATCCCTTGTTTGGTCAAAGATTTCATTCGACCGTCTAGTACATTTCTTAGGCCCTTAAAGGGGCAGTAGCACGTTTTTAGGGGGAATATAAGGTGATGTCAGGAAAATGAAAATTATTGGTTCCAAGCGAAAGACAATGTCCTTAAACTAAATGAAGCAGTAATAATTCAGATACATAACGTAAAGTTTAGCCATGCGATTCCTTTTCTTACAAAAAATGAATTAAAGGTGTTCACACAAAAATGGCTGCCAATGGATTTTATGTGAATATTTATAATTTGTTCTCTGTTTATGGATGATTGGTTTGTGTAATGAGAATTTTGACACTTTCAAAGTATTACATCCAGCATTAACTTACAAATATCAGTGAAAAATTGAAAATATAAAATTGTCCAAAAAACGTGCAACTGCCCCTTTAAAGAACGGAGAGATTCTTCTTTTGTAATACTGCAAGGCAGTTAATATTTCATATAGGGTGTTACCCCTATATTCCTCTCCTTTCTTGTTCCTCACTTCCATTAGGAATCTCATCAGAATCTGATTTAAGTTGTCTTCATCATGTGCTAATTTCAAGATATCCCTGTCTAACATTACACCATCATGCACATTTTTTCGCAGCCATTTCTCCACCCATGCCTCGAATACGCCGTTAGCCCATCTACTCTTTGACTCTGGATTGTCAGAATGTGCAGCATTACATATATCTTCTATTTGCCTGAAAGTTACAGGTTCCGAAAATCTGTCAGTTTTCGGGGGTAGGCAAGGAGGACAAGGAGACCCAATTTTGGACAGATTTTGTTTAGTTTCTTGAGAAGCTACAACAAGTTCAGTGTCACTACCGGAGAAATTAGGAGAGGATTGTTCAATATCAAAATTATCAACAATGTCATCATTAGCTTCAATCAAATGTTCAAAATCAGAATTTATTTCAACATCAAAAGAACACTAAAAACTGTTTTGCGTTATGAAAACATCATCATCATCACTAGCCATGTTTCCTGTCAGGTGGAAAGTGGTAATGTGTTGATGCACGTGAAGTTAATGTTTATAAAGCAGGATAACCCTCCAATAGTTTACCACGAGGAGTTGCGTTTGCGCGTTATGTTTTCAACCGTTTTCATTACCTAGCACACTTCAACTCCAATAGTTGACAGTGACTTTGCTTTAAGTTAGATATGGTCCTTAAAGTCTCCATTAGTTTGGCACGTGGGACACGTCCACGGCCTAACTGCCTAAGACATGTTCCTCGTGCCAAACTAATGGAGACTTTTCGGACCATATCCTACACAAAATATAAATATTGACAGTAAACTTTGAATTTAAAGTACATTATCCCTAAATTTGAGTTGTTTTAAACTTGTAATGAACAAATTGTTACGCATTTTAGGTTTGGTCATTTTACGCCGAAAGAGTACCGAAGGAATGAAATACTCCCAATGTTCTCTTTCATGGAGTTATGTGACATTATTAACATCAGATGTTAGAATTCAGCAGTATTTGTGTTAGTCTAAAGCTACAGACTGGTTTACTGCATCAGAGTGTTATATCACATCAAATGGCTTTGTACTCTAGTGTCTGCAAGTAGTGTTTGCTCATCTGTCCCTTGGGAATAACGGAATAAGTGGCAGTTGCATTGATGTAACAGAACTGACTCTTTAAGAAACATATATCTGTATCAAATTGATTTCATGCTTTGTGAATTGGATGAGATTTATCGATATACATTGTATATATATATATGTATAGAGAAACGGGTAGGAACCTTATTTCAGTTTGTGACATTTTTATGATTCTAATAATTCACTTTGAGTAAAGTTCAGTGTATTTCATTGTAATAATTTAACATGAAAAGAATGTATGTTCACTTGATATACCTTGACAACCAAATTTATTTATTACAGTATAAATTAACTTGTGCTCGGGCTCATGAATACAAAGACTTATGCTATTTTGTTTATAGTAATCAAATCTCTTGTTTTAGTAGTGATCTGTGTTGGAGTGATATAATTCTATCAATATCGAGATCCTCTCTGTAAATAATTGAAAATGACAATCCTGGACTAATGGGGTCTATTTCAACATATCATGTGCTCCTAATAGTAACATGTTATTGTGGAGCTGTTTATGATGAGTCAACGCATTTGTCCAAATCAATTCTAACAATAACATGTTATTGTTACATTTATTATACATTTATTAGGGAATAAACATATTTTTTGCATTAAAAACTTTTGATATGATTAGAAGTGTTGCTCTTTTGTTGCCGTTTCTAATCATTTAAATTCTTTAAAGACTGCCAGTGATTGCTAAAGGTTCAAGTACGTAGAATATCTAGTAAAAGAGTCTAACTGATCGTGTAAAAATGTCAAATGCAATAATGCATAATCTCCGTAAAAAAAACCCATCTAATCCCTAACGAGAACAACTACAAACCGTCCGTAATAACAGAAAACATTTGACGTTATTCAAAATAGATTTGCTGTACATGTGTTATTTCAAGAGTATTATGCTCTCATTTTCTCTCTCTTGGGAATATTACTTTAAAGATTGTAGGTGTAGCTGTGTGAATGAATAACACCTTGATATAATATAAACAATTATTCTAAAAGCTTTATTGCTCCTTCATCACCTCTCTTTGTCACATCAACAACCAAATTATATATGTCTATCAAGAATAAGGATGTACACAATTCGTAAAAACAATTACGAACATTTCTTTTTGCAATTAACAGTTGATACATGTATATGTTGTTTGTAAATATATAAACATCATTATTTTAGCATAACAGGAAATCAATTTTCATCAAGTCATTTAAAGTTTTGTTTTCCTTCGATAACTTAACATGATGAAAATCGTGATGATTTATATCATGTTGATGTCTTTCAAATCATACTTCATTTCTCTATGATGCTTTATTTGCGTTACGATTAATGTTTTGCATTTATTTCAAAACATAAGTTGTGGCTTAAACTATGTGATTTATCAATTCATTACAATCATAATTCATAATAAAGAATCTGTGTTTAGCAAACCTCACTATTGGAAACACTATGTGTGATGTATATTAATTATGGACAAAGAACAGTTTGTAAATCAAGATGCTAACTACTATTAGGTTTACCCGTTATAGGTGTTAAAATTTAAACTTAACAGGTATGATAGACGATGGCAAAAATATGAATCTATTCAAGAAAGGACATTTACTGATTTGTGTTCCTTTGGTGTTGGGCACCATAATAGTATGAGAGTGTTTATGATTAATTCAGATCTTATGTCGGTATTGGTGAGGTTCATTCGTTAAAGACAATTAGCTTATCATCAGTAGACTATCTCTGGTCACTGTGGACTGATCGAATCCTTGATGAGTTTAGAATTGCTGGATTATTCCCTTAGATTTGACTTGTCAATGTCATATTTACATGATCGTTTAATTACTATACTAAAATCTTTTATTGTGCCTAATGTTGGCCATATAGCTGGTCAGCATACAGTATTTTCTTCTTGAATTATCTGTGTTATTTACTTAAGGATTGTTTTACATGTTTTGTGCCTCTATCGATGTATAACAGCAACAAATTGTATAAAATCGCGTAGCGTAGTGTAGCGATTTTATACAAAATTTGTTGCTGTTATACATCGATAGAGGCACAAAACATGTAAAACAATCCTTATAATTACAAAATCAACATTTTAACAAAGTTTTTCCTAATTATTTTCAAAAAATCTGTCATCAATGTCGTGAGATTGTGGTTTGTTACACGAAACAATACAAAGTTAAGTCAAAATTGAGAACTCCATAAACTAAAACGACCGAAGATTTAATTTCGTTTTCGCAACCATTGACATCAATGCAATCACAATTCGTCTTAACCGGAATCCGCATTTTCAGAATAACCCTAATTAGCATATCACTCGACGTTCAAAATGTCCGCCGTTTGCGAGACGCTCGGAGCGAAGAAGCTTGAGGACTTGTAGTTATTAAAATGCAGTCTTTCCCGTGAATGTATGGATTGTGTTAGGGAGAGGAATGTATTTACTTATTACAAACGCAGGTGGGAAGTGATAGGATATTTTATATTTATCTTTGCAACAGAACGTAACTCGCAACTGTCAAAACCGGACTATTGCGTCAGGTGATTGTGACGTCACAAGGAATGAATGCACATGGTATGGTTGCAAATTTTTCTGCATTCATCGAGAAATGGCAGCAGGTTTTTGAGCGCTCTCGTCCAATCAGAATCGCGGAAATTAGTGTAACAAATCCATTTTGTAATTATATAAAATTGTTAACATTACAACTGCACTTAAGAATTACATATTAGGTAAGTGATATACTGTACATCTGTACAGTTCTAACAGATCAAGTAGTCTGAGACTTCATAACATTTCTTATCCATCGCACCTTAGATCTACTGTAAGCTTTGTAAACATTTTATAATATTGTCAATATAGAACAGACAATCCAATAGGCAATATATTTAGAGAGAATCTCACCCAAGTCTTCTGATATTAGCAAATGTCAACACAAATTGACAACTATCCGAAGTATGATCTTGATTTCGTTAAGCCTTATTTGGATGAATTATGAATTAGTATATCATCAACAGAATGAGTAAAACTGTATAACACGAAATTGGTGTCATAATATTATTGTGATTGGTGTGTCTGGTAAAGGATACCTAGAGAAAAACGATTGTTAATGTTGTGAGAAATCGTGTTGTGTTATTATCATAATTAAGATGTGATGTCTATCAGGCACACGTCTCTACGTCCCATTGATCCAACAAACTAATAAACTATTTGTGAACCAACCTGCTTGATATAATCAACCCCGGTACTAGTGATACAAAGTTCAAACCATTCTACACAAAAATCGAGTAGATATCCATCGTTTGAAGTGCATTGCTATTGATATCAGAATGTGAGCGTTTCTTAAGTGACCATTGTTCTCGTGTTTGCGTGCATTGGAAAGAGATTCTTGAAAAAAAATTTCGTTGCATATGCAATATTTGTGACATAAACGTTGACAAAAACAGCAGAATTTTCCAATATTCCAATATTATCCACAAATTGAACCACATTTTTCGCAAACAGTAAACAAAATCAGTGCTGGGATTTTTTATTTTCTTTAAGAGTGTTGTTTTAAAATCCTGAAAATACATATAAGAGTTTTTCAGAACTGGATGAATTAGGATCCAACCAATAACGATGTGACATTTCTTCACAAGCTGGGTGTCTTGTATCAATGTCATTTATTTCTTAGAGGTAAATCTATTCAATATCCTTTTTACTACTTAAAATTTTCAAAGAGAAGTCCTTGAACTATTTAATGATTGAAACAGATTGCATTACCAGATGCAATTTATATGATGAAGTTAAAAAATATTATTAAATCATTTATCGAAAATCGTTTAACTTAATTTTTTGCTTTATTTTTCGAAAATACACTGAAATGTTTTCAAGCAATAAATAAACTGTACATAAACAATAAATCAATGTAGTTGCAGGCTATCACTCAGAGCAGTCCATTGAGGTCTGGTGCAAACGCCTCTTACAAAAACTAATCTAAAGCAAGCATGATAGATAGGTTTTCACGGTTATTGTTCTTTTATATAGCATTTTGAAAGCCATATTTCATTATTATAATTAGAATTGATTTAACAAAGAGGAACCCTTATGTATAATGATGTTCTCTCCCCATAGAGAAAAGTTGTTAAATGCTGACTCCGTATCTGATGTTAACTCGCTTCCTGGTTTCCAACAGATTTCACAATTTTCACTCCAAAACATTTATTGCATTTCAGCCAATAAGAACCACTTCTCAACTGGAAAATCGTGTTTTCGACGTTTACCATGTAATTAATGACTTTTGAACACCGTTGCCGATTACACAACGGATTTTGATTACAACCAAACAGGCGTTCTCTCTCCACAGATGTAAATCAGGTCAATATATATATTGATTCTACCTGTGGTTGGATTAGAACAAATCCTTTGGTTCCAGTAGTTTCCCCTGGCAGACAAAATTTGCACGATAATCCCTTTGAATTTCTTTAGCAAATGATTACGCTTCTCGCATGGAAAGCCTTTGCCATGATTAAGAAGCCAAAATAATGATTTAAGAACAGCAACGCTGATTGCACAACTAACTTAAACGTTATAAAACATAGGCTGTATCAACATTTCATGACTTAATCTGCCTTTGCGGAGAGAATGTGATTCAGTAGTCAAAGGGATAACTTTAACACAGCGTCGCTAAATGTACAACTAACTTTGATTACCCCAAACCAGGCCATCTACCATCCAATCCGCAAACTCGGCTAATAAGAACGGAGGCTTGATCAACTATTTTTGACTTGACGTCACTTTGTGGGGAGATAATGGACTGATGATAAAATAACTTAAATCCTTTTTTTAATCTCACATGTTTTTTGCTTGTGTTTGTCTTAGCTGAAACGCAGAAGATTTTGGATCATATGTCAACATGCATGAATACATAGAAAAAGTATGAAAACTAAAGACATCATACCTTAGATGTAAAAAGTAAGAAAAAGAATAAGAATGTATGCACGGGTGATGTACAAGTTGTTTAATAAGCGTTTGACATGTTGATAAGTTATGACCTTTTGACAATCTATCCTCTAAAGAAATCAAATTGATTGATATATTAAAGGGACTTAATTCAACCAAAATTCGCTCAAAATAACAATGTCTCAGTGGTCTGATGATCGATATGTGTTGCAAAATACAGTAATAACTAAAGTTTGAAGGTTTCGTTTGAAGTACACCTGATGTAAAAGAGTTTAGGAGATTCTGTTTTGATGGAATTCATAAAAAGTCTATGACACTTTAAGTAGACACATGACACCTGAAAATTATGTTGTCGGAAAATAATACCAAAGCAATGGCACTGAGGATGTCACAAAGTTGATTTACTTTTGTTAGGAGAATGCAGCAATTTAAGAAAGAGTCAAGGTCGTTCTACTACCTTGAGACAAATTTATTTTATTTTTACAAAAAAGTCCAGAGTCAACGCTGAGAAAATCTATACAAAGACTTTCACGAGCACACCCTTTGACATACAATAAATACAAAATACTTTCGTAAAATTTAAAAGACATTTTCCAATATAATCCTCAAAAAGATGTGATAGGTCATAATTCAAACTGTTTTGAGTAAAGCAGTATACATTGTGATGTAACTCTACAGATTGATTTACTGCACTAGAGTGTTCTATCACATCAAAAGGCTATGTACTCTTGTCTGCCTGTAGTGTGTGTTCATCAGTTCATCGGGATAGCGGAAATAAGTGGCAGTTGCTTTGATCTAATAGATCTTGCTCTTTGAGAAGAAGTATATCGGAATGAAATGGATTTCATGCTTGGTGGACTGGATGACATTAATTTTGGATATATACATAGAGATAAAGGGTAAAAATCCATTTTAGTTTGTGACATATTTATGATTCAAATAATTTCATGTGAATAATGTTTAGTGTAATGAAGTGTAATACTTGAATTACTTAAAAATGCTAACACAAACTATGTCACTAGAAATGACAAACATAAAAAGTACAAACATTGGTATTCATTAACACTACGATTGAACATTGAGTTTTGGATTTAAATGTAAGGCTGTATGCAAATGGTGAGAATTGAATGACATGTTGTTGTAATACACTGTTCTATCAACTAAAACTGACTTTTTCTGACACTTTTACTTAGAGCTCATTAAGAAAAAAACGTTAACTTACTCGCCTTACAACAGGCAATATTGACCTCATTTTTCATCATGACTGAACTAGTGCTTGGACTGTTGAATAAAAGGATTTTTGCTTTATTTAGTATAAATTGTCCGTAAATATACATTATTTTAACATAACATTTCACTTTTATGACGGTGTTTCTTTTTGTTCGAATAGGAGATGTTTGCTGTAAGGAAAAAATATGGTATATATACCTTTTTACTCATTTGTGGTCCTGCATGATTTGGAGCACTTAAAACACGTGCGATGTAATCCATGATGCTTCGCGCGCCGGATCACGTTTCACATGTGCCTAGGTGTTTCAAATCATACACATCTCCACAAGTTATTATTACTTTCAGAATCAAAATGTAATTGAACAAATTAGATTACCCTATCCCCGTACATTTTTCTTCTGTGTGCTGAAATACTAGCAAACATGTTACGGATCAATCCAAAAATAAAAGGAATCACCATTGGAAACACAGAATATCTGGTATCCCAATTTGCAGATGATAGAACATTGATACTAGATGGTACAGAAACTTGCATTCAGAACACATTACAAACCCTACGACAATATGCATCATTCTCTGGTTTGAAAATTAACACAAACAAACACAAGTGATAAGAATAGGATCCCTGAAAAATGCTAAAGAAATTTTGTGCAAAAAGTGGAAATTGAATTGGAAAGAAACAGAATTTACTCTTCTTGGCATAATTTTCACACATAATTTGGCAGAGATGGTGGAAAGAAACTACAAAGACAAACTGAAAGAAATACGACTAACCATGAAGAAATGGTCAGCAAGAGCCCTTACACCCATAGGTCGAAATACGGTTTTGAGAAGTCTAATATTACCTAAACTTAATCATTTATTCTCATCACTCCCCAATCCAAGTGAAAAATTCATAAAGGAATAAAACTCCGAATTTTTCAAATTTATTTGGCAAAATAAACCTGATAAAATAAGTCGTAAAATTCTTACAAAATCAATTGAAAATGGGGGATTAAGAGTACCTAACTTAGAAAATACGATCAAATCTCCAAATAACCTGGATTAAGAGACTATTCCAAAATAAATCAAAACTTGAGACATTATTTTTTTATAACGTCAATGCAAAAGATATGAACTTTCTATCAAAATGTGAGCAATATATCAAGCAAAATATACTGACAAAACGAACAAATGACTTTTGGACCGATGTTTTATTAGCATGGGGAAAGTACATCAATAGTAAAAGTCTTAATATCAAAGAGGAAGATGATATTCTAACTCAACCAGTCTTGCATAATGATAACTTTCTAATTGACAATAAGCCAATATCCTACAAACACTACGAACAGTCGGGAGTATACACCGTAAATGATTTAGTAGATGACAAAGGTAAACTTCTATCTTTCGAAAAATTTAAAAAGGAATACAACTGTAAAACCAATTTCTTAGAATATGCCAGAATTTCGAGGACAATACAAAATTATTGCAAACTTGAAAATATCACAATACACAAGAAGACATGCATGCCTCTTATCCCCTACTTTCTTCAAGATTTAGTTAAACCAAGCAAAGGTTGCAGAATATTCTACGATACACTACAGACAACTGACAATCAAAATAATAACAACAAAAGTAAGATCAAATGGAATTCCGAATTCAACGAACAAATATCAGACAATGATTGGAAATATATATATAAAATTCCATTCAGGGCACTTGTAAATGCTAAACATCAATGGTTTCAATATAGTATTATTCACAGATGCATATCAACCAATGAAATGTTATACAAAATGAAATTGATTGAAACTAATACTTGTTCCTTTTGTGAAAACAAAGTTGAAACTATAACGCATTTATTTTATGAGTGCGACATAGCCAAAGTTATTTGGAATAATATCACCAAATGGATACAACAGAAAACGGGCACTATTCTCCACTTTGATAAGATGAAAATATTATTTGGATACCCGGAAAAACGAAATGATGTGCTAACTCGTATCATAATTATAACAAAATACAATATTTTCAAATCGAGACTAGTAAACAAACTTCCACACATCGCACACATAAAAAACGAAGTCGAAACCTCATATAATTTAGATAAATGCAACTCCAAGATGAACTGTAACTTAACACCATTTACTCAATGTTGGTCCTCTTGTCATATGTTGTTTTAGTTGATGTTGTTATCCCTACAATATTGATAATGCTGTACACCTGGAAGATCTTTGTATACTATATGATTTTTTTACGAATGCTTTGACATATCATGTATTTTGACTTTGTATGAAATAAAATAAAAAAAAGTTAAAAAAACAAAAATTAGATTATCATCGATTGAATCTGATATGAATTTTGATAATGCTTTTATGACATAAGAGGCATACTGAAATAATATGAAAACCAGCAATTGGAAAGTTTCTTATGATGAAGACGTTATCTTTGAAGCTTTTTTGTGAAATCAAAATTGTAAATGATTCAAATGTTAAGAGAGAGTTCTATTCACTGAAATATCCCTTTTTTAAACAGATAATGAGATAAGTTAATGACAATAATCTTACTTACTTACTAATTTTGGAAATTCCTCAGGAAAAACACGTTTCTAAACTAGATGATATCTACATAGTCATGTATGTGTTGGCCACGTTTGCTTAAAATGACGATAAGCTTATCATTAGTAGACTATGACTGGTCACTGTAGTCTCGTTTCATTCACAAATGTCATGATTCCTAAATGAGTTGGATTTTAAGTATGCCACCAACTGAGTATCCGGTCCCTTTAGGAAAGGTGCAATTATACACTGGCCTAGATTCTAACTTGTCAATGTCATACTAACAAGATCATTCGATAACGTTTCTTGGGCTTTTTATTAATATAGGCCATATTGTAACTCAATATAGTACCTAAAATATTGTAGAAATAACATTTATTATTCACAAACTATTGAGTTGCAACTAAAATAATAATATGTCAAATATGTCCTAATTTATATATAAAAACACATTAAACATACATACACTTCTTACATATCAAATGTTTTGCTGATTCCTCACATCAATCCTTACTAAGGGAAATGCCATTTAGCCTGGTAAACTTTGTATCATTTATTCGTCACTTCAAAGTAGAATAGGCAACATATTATTATCTGAAAAGGGATAACTTTGTAAAATTTTTGACATGATCATAACTCATAACTACCAAAAACAAAAATTATTCGCAACTCAAATCGTATCTAACACAAGATTGCATATACTACTTATTTAAATCACCCCTTGATACAAGGCTGAAATGTTCGTTGACTTTTCTAGAAAACGGTAAAGGACATAAGCCTGACACGATAAATAACGACACAGTATCATCAGCTAAATGACAAAAATGGTATTACAGGAAATTACTGTCTGAAGCTGATTGGCATTATTTCGTCAGGTATAGGAAACGCCAAAACGATGGTAAATGTTGATGCCATTTGCATCACAACTCGTAATCCGGATAATTTACAAAGGCTGGAAAGGAATCACGAGAGGCAATCATAAAATCTTGTACAGAAATTTCAATTCCTTGATGAAATTTCTGTAGATTACTACAATGTATGTCATCAAAGATAGATGGACCCCCGTTATTACGAACTATCACTGCCACTTCTTAACATAGTCTTATTAATCAATTAAACCAGTTTCAATATTCAATGGTTTCAGTCTGATATCAATTTTGACTTTCGTCAATTGGACCGTTTGAACGTTTTTGTAGTTCAGCGTTTATAGATATAGTTGTGTTTTCCTACAAACCACATACATGTACACAGGCTTTTTCTTGGTCCATTCAATTTCTATATGAATGGAGCTTAAAGGGGAGAAGGGATGAAGAGGAAAGATGAGAGACAATGTCAGTCCTTTTTTCAATTGCAATTTTCTTCTTCTAGTGCCTGTTTTGTTTAACTTGACGTGAATCTTGTCATATAAAAACGGTTTCATGGAACACCTTCATATTATGGAGAATGAACCTTGCTCTTTAATTCTTTGGATTTTAAGGAAAATATTGTTTCATTGAACTGAACAAAAAAGTTCATTGAATAAAGTTATTGAAAATCAACTAAGGATATATTCAAACTTATCTATTGACCTAATAATCTTGGACTGGTCTTATTAAAAGAATAAGAACTTTTTGGTTTGTTATAAATATAATGCTGCAAACAAGAAGGATCATTTAATTAGGCCAAGGATATGCAAGAAAAGGATTGTAAATTATTTCTGTAAAAAAAATCTACACTGTAAACATTATTTTGCTTGAAAAGAAAGTTACTATAACATCCTATCTGATGCTTTGAACCATGATCTGCCATTTTCCAATCAATTGATTTGACATTTGAAACCCTGATGAGAAACAAACGACCTTTCCCCTGAAATCATTATATCTGGCAACCAATCCAAATTGATTGTGCAAATAATAAATATTCAAATAATAATGATAAGATGAAATACATGGTTGAATTCAGAAATAACATTGTTTTCAGTCAAGAACGAATTCAGACTTGATACTTTGCTAAAGTTGACTTGTTTCTCTTGAAAAGTTCGACTCTCTATAGCCGAATCAGCAATATTTTACAATTATTGTGTGTAGATGAAAGTTGTCTAGACACTCATCAATATTTCTCCTGCAAATGGCAAGCAGTTCGTATGGCAAATAATGGCTTTCATAGTTTAAGCTCGCAATGTCAATTCCCTATTTGCATAAGTCATTGATACCTAAAAGGTTTGTGGTATTGTTTACAATTTGAACATAAAATGTGAAAGCGGTCTTAACATGTCAGATTAGGGCTAATATATATATCAAAGTTTTAACATCTAGGGCTTTAAAGGAAAGTTAAATTGAAACGTGCAGACATCTGGCGCTGCAATACATGTTAAGTTATCCATGAATAAAAATGGTTGTCAAACTCTACAAACAAATCCCTAGTCGTTTATATAATTCAACCACAAGAGAGACACCCGTCTAGGTTAGTTGTACACTTTGTACTCTTATGTTTATTAACATATATCAATAACATTTTGATGTTTTTTAGTCCGAAGTATATCTGAGATTTTTTTGTAGTTAGGTTTTGAACGTTGGTCTCCAATGCTAACAGTTTTTGTGGAGATGAAAACGTTCAGATAACGGTCTTCTGATTTGAATTCCATGAAAAAAATTAGCTTTTTGAAACACAGTCAACTAAGACTACTTATTGGTATAAATCAATACAAAAACTCAAATTCAAGTCGAACATTCTTCCTTTTGTGAAAAGCTGAATGGAATGCTTTAAATAGAGCTCAGAAAGACTGGTAAGTAAGTAAAGATAAGTAAGTAAAGATAAGTAAATATGAGCGTTAAATCTCAAAACCTGTCCTGTAGCACATGACAAAGGCAATGTTGACTACGACATTTTATAGATTGATTACCTTCCCATGCATATTTGTCTCTTACTTTATCCTTCAATGAGATTATACAATCCTTCATAATTGTAAATTATAAGTCAAGTTTTTTTATATTAAGGAAATTCCTTATTCAGCGATCATATTTGATGTCGTTCTCTGATCAATAGCTCAATCTTTGTATGAATGAATGAAAGCAGACAAAAGTAGTGTGATAACATTCAAATACCCTAGAGATGAATATATCTCCTTGGATCATAATTGGAATGCGACGTCATTGTGTACACATTTCACTGTTCTGTGTACTTAAATGATCTTTATATTGAAGGGGCATGTGAAGCCCCTTGACACTTCAACATCAAAGTATTTCATAACGTGAAAATACTCATAGATTAAGAAAATACCCATGAATCAAGTTCAGAGCGAGATGCCATTGATTATAGCTAATGAACATTATTTTCATTTGCCCTATTTCTATTCCTACTGTTCTTATTCGGTAGTGTTTGCTACCTACATGTATTTAAAGCCTCTTTAGTTGAACAGAACAATTGTATCCCATGTTGCCAATATCGCATAAACCTGCAAGAATATTCCCAATTGGCTTGCAGTCTTTTAGTTGAAGGGTTTGACGAGATTAATCTTAAAATATTCTCTGAATGTAGTAATATCAAATACAGCTGTATTACGGGTCTATCAAATCAATAGTTCCTCTTAATGAAAACAATAAAACAATATTACAGTCAGATTCGGACTAAATCTTTACTGTACTGAAATCAATAAATTCAAAACTATTTTTCATATTTAAACAATTGCCATTTCATACCAAGAAGTGATTAATTAATGTGCGGTAATATATGTGCATGTCCTTGGAATAACATTATTAAAATTATAATGTTCACCAAAATCAATGAAAATAAAGTAAGTTCCTGATGTGTTTTCTTATGCATTAAGACTTTTTATACAGATTCCCAATGATTTGTAAAACTTACATTTGTTTGTAAACAGAGTAGGAAAAGTTCAAATCATAAGAGAAGTCGTTCTTATGCTACGATATTTAAATAATTTACTTCAATCACAATTTCACATGTACTAATTCATAATTATCTCTTATAAAACATCACAAACGCATTTCTCCCGTGTTGTGTGCACAAGAAAGTACATGTAACTGCTTAAATATTACATAACCATTGACAGAAACAGCAGTAAAATGTATTTGGTCAACTACAACCTGAGCAACGTGAAATACACAGTTGCAATAACAAGCTGATAGAACAACCGTGAAGTGTTGGCTTTCTAAGGTAAACAATTCATACCAAGGCAGAAAGTGTGTTTTCCCATGCATTTCATGTATAGCAATATGATATTTATTCCAGAAGTGTCATAACATATATTCCTAATGGATACATATATTTATCATACAAATGATAGTGGTATCGGAAAGATAAAGTCAACTGTTATCTTTGGTATCCATTTGGAACATGTACAAATAAAGATGCAAATTGGGAAGGTTTAGGTTTTGTTTGGTAATTCTGGTGTCCGTAATAGTGTTAAATTCAAAGTCTTAACCGTTTAAATGCCTCAGTACCAGGGAGCTACATCCAAGTAATACAAATGAAAAATTGTACTAACAAGTATCAATTCAGTTTAGGTAACGTGTCGATACAGTTTATGTAAGCGTAGTCTGTGCTCCTCATGTAAGGTTTGTCATTCTGGGAGTGGAAAAAACATGGGGCTTCTTCTAGTTTAGACCCTGGTAATTGTTGTTATTAGGCAAGCTGACATTTGCAGTCAAGTCAAAGGGAAGCAACTCTTGTTCCTAAATGAGATTGTCCCGCCCGTTTTATAACGAAATGTGACAGAACGCGTGTTCAAAATAGCCACAGAAACATTGACTTGATTTTTTTTAAAGACAAGTCATCGTTTTGATACAGATTTAATTTGATTCATGCCCATGAATAATGGCTTCGAAAACAAATACAATAGGAATTATATACTCAACGGCAATAAAAACAAACTTTGAAATTTAAACATTCTTAAAAAGCTGTATTAACAACAGAGGCGACGAGATGTATAATTGTTTTACAATACAAGACAACGTCACCTATCATAATGTAATATTGCAATAGTTTTTGGACAACAAACATTGTAAACTGACATTGTATGGTAAATAAGTTATCATTTTCATTTGATTTTGATGGTTCATATCCTGCATTCGAATTAAACGCTTTGGCTGAAACAAGTCAAATTTACCATAATGATAATTCTAATATTGTTAGGGACCTGATGTACCCAGGACAAATGAAATTCTTCAATTTATTATTGATTAAAAGAAAATTGCAATCTCTTAGGAAATTTGAAGGATGTAGTTTAACATGAATCAAATCAATTCATTGAAAACTGTTGATGTTCGTTTCCTGGTTTTTTGCCAAAATAAATTTTGTTGTTTTTCAAGCAATAAATACACTTTACATAACATTGAAATATTGTTGCTATAAACATGAGCTAAATGTTTATCTTAATTAAACCTGACACGCTATCAAATCACTGCAGTCCTATGAGGTTTTGGTGCAAATGTCCTTTACAAAACCTCATCTACAGCAACCATGATAGACACGTTTTAACGGTTATGTTTCCTTACTATTGCATTAAAACAAACATTTTTCATTTGAGAAGATAATATTAAACAAAGAAGAACCCTCATTTAAGCATCATGATCAGATAACAAAATTATCATTTAATTTCACTCTTTATTTCTTAAACACGTTTTTGCTATTTGACAGTTCGGCTTGATTATTATCTGTTAGGTAATTCTTAGCTATCTCCATCAGCTTAAGTGGTCCAAAATATACATAGCTCAACAATATATTCTTTCAGCAGGTAATGAAATGCAGCCATATATATTGACAAAACATCTTCTCTTAAAACAGAATGTGGCAAATCTTTCTTACATATCTTATGTATGATGTAAATAGAGTAATTTGATATTGTAAGCTAATAAAATAAATTGCTGGCATGTACTGACATTTTATCAGGTATCACATACTAATCACAGAGTAATATCTGTTACGCAATCTGTTGTTACAACGTTCTTACTTGACGAAAATGTTCTGTACCCCTCTTAATTTAAAGTTGTATGCCTGTATGAACTTACAATCATTTGACGGACAGGTTATGGCACAAAGGGGATTTCCGACACTGCAAGATTACAAATAGCATTACCGCAGAGGTATAGAAGTCTCGTCGACTCATAAGACGCCCATAGGCTCACAACTCGCCATTAACTGGGTTGTAGGATGTGAAGTTTGGATAGGCAACGGTGGAACCTGTGCCATGGGGACAAATCCAATGGTATGATGAGAGTCATCTTTCCTCAATAGTGTTAATGGGCGAATCAGAGTATTTAGAATTAGAACAGTCGTTACACAACAAGGAACATTCTCTCATGTGGTGGAGGACCCGATATGGAGATGCACAAATGAGTGCTCGTTACATTGCAGAGGTGTTTGATTCAGTTGTAAATAATAATTCTGATGATCAAAGACTTTTAACTCGGCCGATGTTTGGAGACCATTATGCACAGCCTCACAGTTCTTGATCTGACTTATCAATGGTGTTACTCACATTGTCAGCAACTCTTCATACCTCAATCCTATTGAGCATGTCTGGGACATAATGGGTTAACATGTACAAAGAATGTACAAAATATGAGCCAACTGAAAGCAGCACATTAACGGGGAGTGCAGCAAATCCCTAAGGAATAATAAAGGAAACTTGTCAGCGGATGCCCAAAAGACTGACTGCAGTAATTCAGGCACGTGGTGGACACCTTGACTATTTAATGGTTTTTAACTGCGACACTGCCTTTAAAATGTTTGAGCTTAGACTGAAAATGTGGTGGCAAGTGATCTAGTGCAATGCTCAGTTGGTCGCTATTATTGTTCAGCAACAACAAGAGTTATTTTTTATTCTCTGTTCTGAAAATCCTTAAGAACCATTGCTTGATCTTGAAACGTCCCCCTTACATGTACCACCTACTAAGGGGTGCTTAAGATTCTGCACTGTGAATATCCATTTTTTGTGATTATACATGTAATTAAATTAGTTAAACATTAAACTGCATGATACACTGACACACATTTTATATTGATGAAGCAAGTACTTGAATAACGCTATTTATTATATATGACATAATTATATGAACTTAAGGAAACAAAACATGTGTACATGTGAAAGCCTGGTCTATTGTTGATAATGAGGTTTCGTTATGGACGTCTCCTTTGAGACAATTGTCTACAACTCTGATGAATTACCTGTCAAACTTGCATCAGACTCAAAGAGCGACCCGACCCAACAGGAGGCATTTAACTAGTTCGGGGATGAAATTATTTATCAGAGACGAATTTACTGATCAGTCTTACCTACTTGCTGTAGCTGTAAAAAGTGAACTGTTTCAGATGATACACTGTTTGACAAGAAAATATCATTTGAACAATAACTGAATACGATTGATAATTAAAACTTATTTAATCGTGTTGATTAAACCTTTCAATTCAATTTAAAAAGTGGGATAAAATGATTTGTTTGTTTTACTCGTTATTATCTTATATTGTTGTATATCATGAGAACAGACAAGGATATTTCATAATGGCATATGACATATCGTATACCTTTCACAAACAAATGCATTAATACATAGTTACGGGAATATTTAGTAAGAATAGTAAGAAATGAAAAATCATTTTCACGACATAGACGTCTTAATCATACATGTTATATTCGAATAAGATTATACAGGGTAATGCATTTTAGCTCCTCTGACCTGAAAGACCCGATTGGCTTATGGCATGTCCGCAATATTTGTTCACTTTAGGCTTCTTCTCCAGAAGCATAAGGCCTAAAGCTTAAACCTTCTGTATATATTCCTTAACTAGTGATGATTATGATTTATAGCTTTGGTTACCATGTGGCCTTTAATACCCGCTCCAGAAGCACAAGACAGGAAATATGAAACACTGAAATAGAAATTTGCAGAGGGTACTGTACCTCTGACGTAGAAATAAGTATTTTGTTGTTGATTTAATCATGTAAAAATGTTTATCATACTTTCGACGAATTGTTTTTCTAGAGAGTGAATGATTTCTTTTCTCTATAGCTTAATTTTACCACGAGCTGCATTCAATGATGATGGTGCATCTTCAAATTATAACGCTTTGTACATCAATTGCAAAAGCTTTTAGATAAAATAAAGCTCGGTCTTTTGCTTTGAATTTTTTAACGTTTTTGTACATGTATGCTGTCTTATTTGATTCAATCATCTGGAATGAAAATAGTTAACGTGAATAAAGACAATGTGCAATATAAGCCATTGAACAGTTATGAGAGTGGGAATCTGAAAGTGACATATGACCGATATTTAATCACCTCTGTGGTATATTGATATTTAACATGTAGTCTGGTAATGAAAATCGACTGTAGTGACAGCTTAATGTCATCATTTGAGAATAAGGATCGGATCTCAACTTCTTGTCTTCGTTTGTTCAGAATTACTAACTAAAAGTAAAAATCGTTCATGCAAACAACAAAACCTCATTGAAACAATAAGCAATACATTTCATCCTTTTTATATATTCTGATAATGGATTGTATAGAAGCAAATGTCTATTCTACATGGTTTTGGTACTCTTCAAATAACATAAATTTTTTAAAACCTTTATGTCATATTACTCAAGGGAAATCTTTTAAATAATATCTGCATGTCACATTCTCCTGTGTCTACGGATTAAGAGCTTTTGTATTTCATGGTGCATGTAACTACAGCTATGATCCTTTTGAATGTTGATGTATTACTGATCACGAAAGTATAAAAGTGACAGAATTACTTAAAATGTATCCTTCTGATACTTTTACTCACAATATTATGCTCATTTTTATAAATATAATTGTTGTTGTTTTAATCTAGAGATTACTTCTTTGAGAGGCATTTAAAAGTCAACTTCTTTATTGCACGACATATGGTTAATTGATCAAAATATTAATCTCCAATAACAAAACGCCGATTGGACAGGTTATGAACCGTATGTTCCCCAGCTACGTGTTCATTGTTACCAGTTTGAAATATAAAACCTATATGTCTCATACTCGGTGCCAAGAAAGTTTGTAGAATAAATTATGTGAATTAGATACGTGAAGCTTTAAGGACATTCCATTTTCTCCCCACAAAGGCAGATAAAGTCATGATATGTTGATACAGCCTCTGTTCTTTTACGCCGAAATCCGTGGGTTCGGGCAGTTTCCCCTGGCCTCCAATCAGGCATTTCCCATTTTATCCCACACACTCGGCATAATAGAACAGAGGCTGTATCAACACTTCATGACTTTATCTGCCTCTGTGGGGAGAGAATGAGGACACTCTTGACAAATAAAAATATAATTAGTTCAAAACACTGTTTTAAAGTGCTGTGACGCCTTTCTTCAAATTCATTCATTTAGGACCATTGTGATATTCAATTCAAGTGTTCTCTTCATTTTATCACCGGGTCGAGATCTACAAATGTTTAATGTTTGTGATAGAATAGTCCTTTATAATCCGCCAGGCAAAAAAAGTAGAAATAACAGTTTTCTTAAATTTACTTACTATCTAAGAGACATGTGATGTATCAAGTTATGACACGTTAACAATAAAACGTATCTGTAGCAATTTGTTTCTGGTTGATGTTTTATTAGAATCCTTGTTCAATGTTAGCAGGAATTAGAAATAGATTTTACACTAGAATGACCTTTATCGTGTTTATTATGTTGTCAATTTAAAAAAAATAGATTATTAAAATAGAATATTGATTTTCACATAGAATATGCCTTCCTTGTTGAGGAATCGTTATAATATATCAAAATCAAGCTAAGAAAAATATATTAACATAAAATTTATATTTTGAAAAGAAATAACAACTCCTCTTCGTATCAGTTTCAGAATCCGACATAAACAAAACTCCCATTAGTTTTAGATTTTTTTAGAAGTTCATTTAAGTTCCCTCTTGATGACCTGAACATTTTGAAAAAAACATGTCTAAAATATTCCAATTATTGGAATAACCAGACACCAGAACATCACATCAAATCAAATGCGAAAATAACATAGATACTTTTCTCATTCCCCTAGGTCTGGAACAAGGTGGATGAAGACAGATTATCATTTATTTACCTCATTTGTAGGTCCGAAGAGGACACTTACAAGAGAGTAATAATAATTAATATTAGAATAGATGATCAGCTGATAAAAAGTGTTATTTTGCAGTGTTATGAGTTGATTACTGCCAGAAGGGTTCTTTGTATGCCCACAAATACTCAACCCATGCAATAAGTGCCAAATATTAAATACGATCATACTCATAACATAATCTAGGTCTAAAATAAACTAAATATTCCTACCCATGCGTTTCAAAGAGAGTATTAATCCCACTAACATTAAAAGGGAACATCAAACATAAACCAGTTGGCATAAGAAGAAGAAGAAGAAGAAGTTTATTCAGTATTGAAGGCCTCATGGCCAAGAGTACAATCATTTAAATAATAGTTTGCGTATGGACAGGGTATCATCTAGTGTTATTACAACATTTGTATTAACACAGGCAGGTTGCGTTTAAGAAATATTGCAACAGATTTCAATAAATGTACATTTGTTGTTGTTAGAAGTTGTTTGAATTTTAATTCGGATGGGAAGGTATGATAATAACTGGGTATATACAATTGTCTATGTACAGAATAGAAAGGACACACAAGTAGAAAATGAAATGCATCTTGTGTAACATTATAATCACATTTGTCACATAAGAGTTTACTCATTTGTGTATCAATATTATACCTTTGTTGTTGAATGTTCATCTTATGACTCAGACAGCGAAATTTGCATAAAATACGAATAAGAGTATGCAGTGCTAAAATGTATTTCTCAGGTTCAAGGGCAGATTTAATTTCTCCATAATATTTAAGAAAAGATGAGGATGTTATTCTAGAATGCCAATTCTGAAGTTCAATATCTTTACATCTTTGTTTAAATTCATTAACAAATACATCAATATTACCACAGTCTTGTGTAATCCATGCATATGAGAATCCAGTACGAAACAGAAGCAAGCGTACATGGGTGACCCAACTGCAGCTGCCATGATCATCTTGTTGCTTTAACATATCATAACATGCTTTCGGAAGACGATGATCATCCATATGTAATATTCTGCACCAATATGTTATACATCTGCTGAAATATTTAACACATAGATATGTTCTTCCAATTTCACCAAGTATAGCATTGGACGAAATAGTTTTATTAACACAAAGGAAACGTTTGAAAAAGAAACAATGGATTTTCTCAATATGAGTACGGTATGAATGACCCCAGATTTCACTACCGTATAATAATATGGGAGCTATTTTACTGTCAAATATTGCTGATGCAACTTTCAAGGATATATTTGGAAAATCTTTGAACATTCTAAAAATCGGAAACGAGGCTTTCTTGGCTTGTAAACCTAGTGTTTCACATGTCTTGGACCAGATCAATTTTGTAGTAAAAACAACACCTATATATTTATAGTGGGATTCAACATTCATTCGTGTTCCGTTATAGAACCATTTTTCTGATTTCTTAAGATAACCACCATTTCTGAATACAACTATACAAGATTTTTCAAGATTAACTTCAAAACCCCATTTTGAACAAAAACCATATAATATATCAAGTTTTCTTTGCAAGCCAATTATAGTGTCATCAAGCAAAGTAACATCATCTGCAAACAACAGCAATAAAACATCACTTAAACCATCTTTGACAAATATTCCTCTTAATCCACAATTAATCATTTCATCTACAAGCTCATTGATAAAGAAAATAAACAAAGCTGGACTCAGCATACAGCCTTGCTTTACCCCAGATGATGTGTCAAATATTTCTGATCTCCTATTTCCAACTTTAACACACGCAGATACCTTATCATACATGTCTTTTAATAGATTAAACATTTTACCATGGACACCTTTTGTAAGAAGGACATACAGGAGCTTATTTCTATTAACAAAATCAAATGCTTTTTTAAAATCTATAAAAGCTGCACAAAATCTATGTTTCGACTTTCTTAGATATTTTTGGCAAAGCGATTGAAGTACATATATATTATCAATCGTTGAAAAATTTGCTCGAAATCCTGCTTGACATTCATGTAAAATCTCATGTAATTCCATCCAGATACGAATTCTTGAATCAAGGATCGATGTAAATATTTTGCCCATTATATTCAACAATGAGATACCACGATAATTATTTGGTTCGTGCTTATTACCTTTCTTATATAATGGAATAATCATTCCGATGTTCCAATTGTCTGGAAATACGCCAGTATCTAATACAGCATTAAACATTAATTCTAAATATGGAATAATAAAATGTGCATTCTTAAAAAACTCAGGTGGTAACCCGTCAGTACCGGGGGATTTGCCAGTCTTAAGGGACTTGATCGCCTGTTCAATTTCAGTTCTAGTTATTGGATCTGATAAGAAATCATCGTTGTTACAATCTGAACCATCATGATTTGATACATATTCACGGGCGGTTTGTTCAAAGCCGTTATCGTTTGTATTATTGGTGGGATTGAGTAATTCCTTGAAATATTCAAGCCATTTACCAATTGGGATACAATTATATTCTCCTTGCCCAGAAGTAAGGGATTTTACCTTAGACCAAAACTTCTTACAGTCACCGCATAAGCTATCTTTGATCATATTATTTTGATCAAAGTCAATTTCGAATGAACACATTATGATTTAGCCCTTGTAAATCCTAAAATAATATGATAGATTTCACATACGTTTACTGTCAGTTGTCATATGACTTATAAGGAACAGAAATAGACACGCAAGAATCCAACATCACATATGAGTTGGCTTATAGATAAGCATTCAAGTAGAAAGATGACCTTCTTTGATGTTTAAAAAAAGTTATGACACTAAATTCCTCAACAAGCTGTTTCATCGTAATGTTTATTTTGTCCACTAACAGAATAAGAATCACAAACTTCCGCAGTGTATACCATTCTGCAGAAGATGGAATTTTTAAATAGATAAAATCTTCTTTATGTATGCCTTACTGTAAGAAAAAAAAAATGTAAACGGTAGTACTAGTGAAGTCAATCGAAAAGAACAATCGAGAAAATGTGAACGCTATATACATAAAGAAAAAATTAGGTTAATATATCTATATGTACATGAAATGTGATGCTATGTATGTGTTACCAATCGTCTGAATTAATTGTTTTTATCATTCTTCAAAAATATGTATACTTTGACAAAACCAGGTGATGAAGTATTAATTTTTGTGTAAGGACATCATAAAGTTGGCAGATAATGACTGTCACTGAAATCCTTTTGAAATCAGAATTAAACAGATTGAAGTGAAGTCAAACAACAATAAACATTTTATAAAAATAATTATTTCTCTTCCTCATAAAATCTTTGACATCTCAGCATTAATTATTAAATCTCAAACCTGAAATCAAGTAGTCATTACAGCCTTTGAACCCTGGTTTCAGTAATCAATGGTTAATCATTAATGGTTTACAAAAACATCATAATTAAATAAATAAGTTGTTTTACTTGTCATTTCATCGTCACAGAGGTAAACCCACTCACAACATGTTGATCGAACCTCTGTTCGAATAAGACCACATTCCTGTTTCTCAGCAGTTTCCCATAAGGCCTGTTCTCACAGTGCTACTTGTAGGCTTCTCCTTTTCAAGCCTACAAACACATTGGTTGGACAAAGAGTATACATGTATGTCTTGAATTGCTTCTTAGCTTTATGCGGACCAAAAATATGAAAAAAATTAATGCTTTAGTCTTATGTAACAAATTTCTTCAATGTTACATTCGGTACATCTGGAAATATTCAACTCAGAATTGAAATAATGTTGAATTTTTTAATTAAGGTAACCATTAAAGTTTGTATACTTATCCTTGCTTTAGAATGATGTTTTGTCACAGTATAGTTGTGATTATCAACATATTTGTTACATCATACGACCGAAACGGAATGTCAGGTAATATCAACACGATGACATACATGTAGGTTTTCATTATCAATCTTTATTTCCTTAATTTTATATCATCTGAAACAATTCACTGTATTCAGTAACAGCAACAGCGATTCAGGTAAGACAGATCAGACAATTCGTCTCTGATTAATCATTCCATCACAGAGCTTGTTAAATGTCTCCTGTGGGGGCAGATGGCTCCTGATGAGTCTGATGCAAGTTTGACAGGTAATTTATCAGAGTTGCAGTCATGAGTCTCCAAGACGTCAGTTATCACCATGACACAGATGATATAATCGTAATTAAGTGATTTTGTTTCCAAACGACGATGGTTATCTACATGTTATGCCATTGCAACGCACATATAGCAGATAAATGTTTTGTGTTTAATTGTTTGTAAGTTGAAAAGTATTTGAAAGCAGCAATACAGTGTGAATCGTCTATTAATTGACGCCGCTAATGGTAATATCCGAGCTATAGTATCACCCCTTGAATGAAAACAGCGGCTGATATACTTATGTCTTGCTGTGGTTTTTGATTCGACCTATATCTTGATAAATACAAAAAAAAAGATAGTGTTTAGAGAAAAAAAAACGAATGGGCATATCTTCACTCTACTTCCGTTCGTACAATGAGATACAAAATAAATGATACAAATAATGATCAGATTAATCAAATGATAAATCCCGTATCCTACTAAGACAGTGACTTTAAAAAACTTTTGTTCACCCTTTATGGAAGTTTTACAAAAAATATTATTGACCGAAGATATCCTTTCTTTTGCCACATAGTTTATATATGATGACTCATATGCAATCAATCTTTCAAAACATTGGTGTATGCCGCAGATGCGATTGAGATAATAGATGAACATCATAACCTCATATTTCAAAAATAACTTTACCTTTAATCAGAGCACTGCGCATATAAACCTCTAACGATCTAACACGAGTCAAAATATAATTCTCAACTTCTTAAAACGTCATTTGTTGATGCCATGTGCATGAAAGCATTTGTTTATCTGAAGACATTTATATAAACTCCCTTATGTTCGAACAATACTTATAATTATAATACAGTTAGGAAATTCACTCACTACTTCGACACCAAGTGTCGAATTTGTAACAATACTAAACACATTTAATCACTTTATTCTTTGGTTGTCTTTATTGTATATTGAGTTTTGAATTGCCATAAACAACATGCATGTATGCATTTTTTTATCTGTTCCCTCACAATGCTGTTTTTTGGTGTACATATAGACACTACCTCAATCAGGAAATTATAATTGTTATTTATCTAGATTTCTCTAAACCATGGTTTCAGAGATGTGATTTTTAGGATTATCAGAATCATTTCCAGATAATTATGTAGAGTCTCATTGTGGTGTACGGTAATGCTTAATGCCTTTATTTTGATAGTGTCAAAATTCTCATCACAAAAACCAATCATCCACAGTCATAGAACAAATGATAAATATGCATATCAAGTTCATTGGCGGCCATTTTTGTGTGGACACCTTTAATTCATTTTGTGTGAGAAAAAGGAATCGCACGTCTGAAGTTTGCATTCTATATGTGATTTATCACTGCTTCCTTTAGTTTAAACATTTAGACAAACATACAATCACATTAAGTATACTTCTTATAAGGCATTTTGTCTGTTTTACTTGTAATCGAATCATGTACCCAACCAGGGATTTGCTTGCAAACTTGCTTGTACAAAACGTGAACTTTTTTGTAATTTTTTATTCTCAAGGTAGCACCATTAGGTCTGCACTATATACAGGGAGATATGTTTCAATGTGAGTTCTACCTTTTAAGGTCTGACATTAAAACCTTTGTATTGTTAATGTCACAAACCTGCCAGTTTATTGGATCATATGACCTCTAACATTTGCAACGTTGACAGTAGTGTGTATCAATAGAAGGTCCGCTTGTTAATTTCATACGTATTTCTCTTTTATGAGTTTAACATATAGAAGACAATTGATTGGCCTGTATCATGAGACGACTGACTAGATGGCTGTCTAGACTGTCCCTTTGTTATACCCACCATGGATGTTTTGATAAAAGTGAACTTTGGTAGACCATCATAGATCAAAACGATCATAGATGAAAAAAGTATATATTTTAAAACAAAAATGAAGCATGTATATTCCTACTACAATAATGTTAAAACCTGTGGTCAAAACATCTAAACTGACAGTTTTCAATTCATTAACATTCAATAGTTTATCGATCTCTTAACAAAGAAAAGTTTATCAATTCTGAATAGAATTACCCCCTTTGAAACACTGGCCCACTTTCAAAAGTTTAATTAACTCTAATTGAACAACAAATTAAATTCGAAATGATACATCTCAAAATTCCTTTGAGTATCAGAACACGTTTAATCATGCTAATTTAGCTTTGTCAATTGTTGACACTGATAGCATTGAAATAGATCCAGGTCAAATCTACATCACAAATGAGAAATGCTTCATTTAAGATAGGTTTTAATAGTTACCTTCAGAGACTTCAAAATTTCGTTTCAGTTTCTTTAGTTTTCAAATGAACATGCACTATAAACAATGATATGATGGTAAACAAACTTAGAATAGGTTAGATTAGATCATCAATATCATGAACATTAACATGTTAATGAAACTTATCGATCATCAATATCGTTATATATTACATGTAAAAAACGTGAGTGAGTGTTTAACGTGTTTTGAACAATGTTTTAGTTGTTAAACACGTACATGTTGCTATCCTAAAGAGAGTAGATAAATCAGGGAGACAGAGATAGAAAGGATGAGGGAAAAGACGGAAAGAAAGTCACAGTGAGAGGTAGAAAGCAGGTTTTGACTCCATTTGGTCTGGTTTCTACCAGTCGACCTGCCCACTTAAGGTGACTCTACAAGGATCGTCTACGTTCCAGCTGGCATAGCTCTCAGGGTCGCCGAAGCACTTAAACAACCAAATCATGGTAAGGTTATGAGTCAAGTGGAGGAGACCACAATACATCATCAAAATCGTGATGAATAAAGCGTATACATGTATATTATAGGCTACAACAGATCATCCAAACCATGATGTTTAACATGTAAATGAAATAGGTTACAACAGATCATTAACAAGTATATGAAAAGGGCTAAAATATAGATAATCAAAATCATGATGTTTAACATGTAAATGAAAAATAGTACAATAGATCATAAAAGATGTACATGAAATAGGGTAAATAGATTATCCATATAATGATAATTACCATGTAAATGAAATAGCTAGGTCTTCATACAATAGATAATAAAAATCATGATGATTAACATGTAAATAAAGTAGGCTACAATAGATCTATCATAAAAATCCCGTATATGAAAAAAGCTACGTAAAGTTATCAAAATAATGATAATGAACACGTAAATGCAAAGTTAGGTTGTAACAGATCGTCAAAATCATGATGATTAATATGATAATGAAACAGGTTGATATTGATCATCCAAACGCTTTATGAATTGCATTTTGTTACATTACAGAGTCAGTGTCGCTTTTTCAGCATCTAGTTTTATGGAAGTCGAATCTGGTCCAAGCCCTAATTGGACGTTTCCTGAAGGGGTGGATGTGTAGAACTAAGACTCCACAGGGGTCAATGAAGAAATCAAACTCATTATTATATCAGGACAGTTATGAATGGAATAAGATTTCATTGACCAGTGCTTGTCTTCTAATGATCACTAACGATTTAACTTCACAAATACAAACGTGTTGATGTAGACCTAAACGATAAAAAGTATGAAAACTGAGAAACAAATATCACTGAATTGTGACTATTGTATAGTAAAAATATATGAACCTTCCATAATTTACCCTCAAATTGTAATCACAAACCACGATTGCTTGATTTGTGGTGGAAATCAGAGTTTACCAACTTGGCTTATTTATCGATTACACTATGGTTTTAAGGGACAGTAGCACGTTTTTTGGGGGAATAAAAAGTGATGTTAAGAAAAGGAAATTTAATGGATACAATTGAATGACAATGTATTTAGACTAAATGCAACAGTAATAAATCAAATATATAATGTAAAGTTTAGCCATGCGATTCCTATTTCTTACACAAAATAAAATAAATGTGTTTACAAAAAGGGCAGCCAAAGGACTGAATGTTAAATCTTTTTAATTTTTCCTCTGATTATGGATAATTGGTTTGTGTAATGAAATTTTTAATACTATCGCAATGTACGATTATCAGTGAAAAATTGAAAATGTAAAATATTCAAAGAACGTGCTTTAAAGGGGCAGTAGCACGTGTTAGGGGGAATATCAGGTAATGTCAGGAAAATTAAAATAAGTAGTTCCAGTCTAAAGACAATTTATTTAAACTAAATGAAGCAGCAATAAATCAAATATATTATATAAAGTTAAGCTATGCGATTCCTTTTCTTACACAAAATGAATTAAAGGTGTTCACACAGAAATGGCTGCCAATGGATTTTATGTGAATCTTTATAATTTGTTCTCTGACAATGGATGAATGAAAAGTAATGAAAGTAATACATTTGACATTAAAGTACAATTATCAGTGAAAAATTGAAAAAAATAAAATTGTCCAAAACGTGCTTCTGGCCCTCTCAGATACATTGTAGTAATACGGGTTTAATGTTTTTTTATATATCAAACCCCCCTCCCACACACACACGTGCGCGATGCAACATGGTTTGGCTCGACAATTTCTGAAAATATTAGAAGCTAGGAACAAGAGTCACCAAAAGTTGACAAAACCAATGAATTAGAATATCTACCTTAAAATCGAATATTATGAAGAGAACAAAATCGTATATCTATTTTCATGAAAATCCAAAAATGTAAAGGCATGTTAAGCAGTATTCAGATGCTGACTGATCCATAAGTCAAGAGTCCTGATCCCAATAAAGATAACACAACACTTATTAAGTGGTTGCAACGGACATAGTGGCTTTAATAGTATGTAAGGTGACGTTCCCACAAAAAGATTAAAATTGTTAATGACAGTCAGTGGTTACAACGAGGCATACAGATACTTTGATTTTTATGTCTCAAAACATTTAGAGACTCCCCTTAGTACCAAATGGGTTGCAAAAAGATACTTGTGTTGGGTTGGGATTCTGGTGCAGAGTTAAGCTAATATATATGCATTTTTGTTTTATCAAGTTATCTAGAATTTTCCATTATATGTTTGGTAAGTTAATTTGCATAAAATACCCTTTCTGCGGATTGCGATTTAAAATTGATGGATATTACTATCTTCCTATTTTTTCGACTAACGATGTCATTTCTTCAAGGATTGTGTTGCGGTATACTGTAGAATCAACGTGTTACATGTATTTAGTCAATGTTAAAAACATCGCTGCACTATAACTCGTTAGTGACTTGACCCTGAGAGATCATACAAGTGGTCTTTCTATTATAAAGCTTCTCCTTTGATCAATACGAAGACACAACGACATAAAGAACTATAAAAAGCTTGAGGCAATTAGAAAAGGGGAAGAGTGGGTAATTAGTTCTTTCCAATTTAATGAAAGGTTTCCCACAGTTTGAAGAATTATTTTAACGCCTCGTGCTGTACCGCTATACACTTTATGGTTTTGTGTCATTTTACTGGCATTGATTTGTCAAGATATTCTTAGAATCTTTTGATGTGATAGCACCAGTGGTAACAATTGCCAAATATAGCAAATAATGATTGTAAATATGAGAACTGTGGTACCACTTGTCATGTTGACAATGCAGTTGAATAGAACTAAGGTAAGAACCTTGATAAAACACCGCCATTTTGTCCATAATAATAATTGGCCTCTCGAGACAGCAATCTTCAACACTGATAAAGCACCTGTCAAACTTATAGCAGACATGCAAAAATAGCAATCCCAATAGAACAGAAGTTTACAGACATGATTGATGAATTTAGGAGAAATTGCTCTGAACAGGGTGGGTTAAGTAGGTTCATGTTAGTGTTAACTAACTTTAGTAAGTAAATGAAAACTGTGGCACTGCAACCGTAGAAAGGTGCTATTGAGGATTTACAAAACGGAATATTAAATACATTTTATTGTGAAAATATTACATTTTCCCCGAGTTCTTCCTACCACTGAATCAATAGTTTAAGTTATAAGGATCTAGGTATATGTGGTATTCAGTTACCATGACACACATTCCTCATTTAAAAAATGATTAATTCTATAAGGAAGAGACTCTACCCATTTATCACAAATACGCATTGACGATTTTTAATTATCAAGCTGATAGTTATACATATATATTAAAATGCGATTCAATATGCATGTATTTGGACTATGTTTTGCAGATCATTTCCCTAACGTTGGCTGTATGTGGCGGACAACCAAAACGTCATCGAGAAAGGGACCCAGGTAAAATTGTTTTTAACCAACTAAAATTCAGTTTGGGTACTTTTTATAGTATGCTATTTAAAGATTTAATTTAAAGTAATATCAGAAAATACAATAACATGATATCAACAATCTCGTAAGTTCTATACCTAAGCCGCCGATTGATCAATCAGAAACCCCAGGAGAAGCATACAATAAATCAAACTTATCAAGGAATCTGTATAGTTTTGAATTTAAGAGAGCACAGCGATCATTCATAGTCTACTAATGATAAGCTTATGGTCATTATCAATTGAATTTCACAAAACCAGACAAAATGATGCAGACGTTGTGTGGATCAGAAGTATCATATGTCTGACGGGGTGGTCGAGTATCTACGGAAAGGGACGTATTACTATCATATTACCTGATATATTGTATTTATCAAACAATGGAAAGTATATGTCTGTATCCGTTGGGTTCATATGCAAAAAAGCATTCTAAAATCAAGCCTCTATCAACGGTTTTTTATATCGCAATATATATCTTTAAGAGTTGATCCGGTGGCAAAAAGAGCAAAACTATGGTTGAGTAATTTTACATCCTTTACTATCAAAATAATTGAGGAAATTACAATGTTTACTCCTCAATGATAAAGGTAATCTCTCTTTAATAATTTGAGTCCACTTATAGACATCAAATATACAAAAGAGATTTTGAGGAAACCTTGTCCTTGAGCTTCGATCTTAAATAATTCAAAAGGGAGTAAAATGATTATTTTGAGTTCTGAACAAATAATTTCTTATTTCAGCGATTATTCAAAGGATGAACAACAATCAATTATACTTTTAACTGCGAATAATTGTGCAAATTTAAATCCCATCCTGAAGTCGTGATGTTGATGTAGCTTCAACCTTTGATAAACTGTAGCAGACACTTCTTTAAAATTTTGCATGGATGATGTACACGTTCACCACGCAGAAGTTATGAAGTAATTGTTTTGAAAAGTAAAGATACGTTTATGGCTTCTAAAAAGCTTAATGGAATAAAGTTATAGCAAAATAAGTTAAACATGGGAATACCTCATAACTCGTGAAGAAGAGCTACAATTTAAAGGACACAGACATTAACGTGTGGAGAATGGGGGTTGACATCAATACGTGGAGAATACGCATAGGTTCTCACAAACAACCGACGTCTTGGCGAGTTGTTCAACTGGACAGGTCTGACTACGACCCAACGTCGACATGGTCGCCTACAAACGATGTCATGTTCCCCCTTACTGCAACTTGCTTTGTGCTTCTTACTACCGGAATCTCTACATATCTAACGGCTGAGGTATGTGAACGATTTGACATTATGAAAAACTTGAATATGATGCATGATAATTGCATTGTTGCCAACATGCCGACTTCTGGTGACGTCACAGTAAACAACTCTGCCTCTATTACCGCGGAACACTGTATACTCACCCAGAATTTGTTTTTGAACTGGAAAATGTGAATCTATTGCTGTTACTTCAAGCTGGGGACGTTGAAGTGAACCCAGGACCATTTGATGATGGTATACTAGCTGTTCTCGAGCAAATGAAGAAAGATAAAGAAGAGGTATGCGAGCAAGTGGGTCAACTAAAGAGCGTAGTACAACATATGCAGCAATCATATCAAGAACTTGAATGTGATCTTATCAAAAAGGACATTTCAGAAACTCTCAGTGTGATCCGACACGATATATCATTATTCAAAGATACACAAGCACAAATGAAATGGACTTCCGGTTGCGCATGCGGAGCGATAGGACGTGTGTGTGAGAGGCTCCTGCCCACGAGTATCCGATAATCAAACTTATGACTGAAAACTGAATAACTACCTTTTTCTTGGAAAACACCACAAGACTTCATGAAAAGAGTGAGTAAACTATAACTCGAGACACTTTGAACATTCTATATTCTACAATGTCACACCAGCCGAAGTCAGGTGTTAACACACGCTCGTCATCAAGCCCATCTATCGAAGACCTTCTCGTAAGCATGGAAAAGCGAATCTCTGATAAGATCGATAACGGAAATGTTGAAATTAATAAAGCCATAAACGATTTAAAACAAGACATGTGTAACATTTCAAAACGTGTCGATGACGTGGAAAACATGGCCGGCATTCACGAGCATGAAGTCAAGGGTCTTAAGTCCGAGGTTCAATCTCTTAAATCGAAATTATCGGAACAAGCTATTTCTTTTGAAAGACGAATACTACAGCAGGAGATCCATGACCGCAAGACAAACCTTTTGTTTTATGGACTTACGGAAAACACAAACGAAGACTCCGAGAAAGTTCTGCGCGACATGTTCACCGAAGACTTAAAGCTATCCGACAACACAGTGGACAACATCTTCTTTAAGGCCATTCACAGACTCCCAAGAAAACCCTTCCCCGGTGACCCTACCCCTGATGCTCCCTCCCCTATCATTGCGAGTTTTCTCAGTATGTCAGACAGAGATATGGTTCTCGGATCAGCAAAACAACTTAAAGGTAAGCGAATGTCTATTCGCACCGATCTGCCGGCTAAATTGAAGAAGCAGCGCGCCATTCTCTACCGTAAGTCAAGGGCCATATACAACGAGGAAAAACTTCAAACTCGTGTGCGTCAGTTAGGGGTTGACCATGTACTGGAGACAAGAACCAACAGTGGTTCACCTTGGGTGAGTCGTATCAAGCTAACAGGAGACATGAACCCTCCTTATGAAATATAAACTGTGCAATGTGACCCTCGGGTGTAATACACTATAAACTTCAAATATATACATTTTGTGTACACCAGACAGTGAGTGTGCATGTTACCCATTCTACAGCAAAATATTGAATATATTCTAAGGTACTGTGTACTTATGGTATTTAAAACATCAGTAGAATCTCAATATGTAACATATCACGCATCTACATGCAAACGGACTACATGAGTGTATCTGTAAGGGTATGCGAGTATATGATGTTAATGTGCTTTGGTATGTATGCATGTACAAGAACACTCGTATACAATCGATGCATAGATTCGTGTTAATGAATGTGTATATATGTGCGTATGCAAAAAGTATATGTATGTGGAAGTTTATGTATATATGTACATAGGTGGGTATTTACAAGTTAATATTATGAAGTGATATGATTTATAATGTTCGTCTGGTATGAGTATGCTTGTATGATAAAGATATTATATGCGAAATGTAAATTATCTATGCATATCATATGTAGATATACCAATTTACATAAATGCCAAATCTTTTTTTTATGAAATAATGTACTGAGTAACGCTTATATACAATACTACTCTAACTCTTTCTTAAGTGAACATACAATAGATGTAATATGCTTAATTACTTTTGAATATCCTTTTGAAGGACTAGTTTTCAATTGCATTATACTCATGTCAGTAACATCATAACAAGGCATCATAAAACATTTATTATGTAATATATATGTGATAGCACAATCTGATAAGCTACGAAATCATTGAAAATGAATAATGATATATGCTTACCTTACTAAATGAATCACTCAGTCTTATAAATCAAATCATTGTAAAATCCTCTGAATCAATACTTCATGTCAACATATATTTCGCTGTACAATAATCCCAACACATTCATATCCATACAACGTGGCAGTTTTTCAACGCATGATTGACTCGCGCTGCAACATACATGCACGGACTTTTCACTCTCAATGTGTTGCGATACTTACCGTACTCTTGTAAATAATACTCATAATCAGGTAAACTTTAATGTGGTTTTCTGTTTTATTTCTGCTACGAGAATGATATTCGTGGGGCAGAGACTACTCTCATTATGTTCATTTTCTTTCTCCTTTTATGTAATGTTTTTAAAAGTTTATCTCAAAATGGGATAACGTTTTCATTTACTTTTTTTCCATTACCGGAAGTATTTTTTACCAAAAAAACAGGCAAAATCCACACATCTAATGTCTTAACCAATCTTCTTATAATTACTGATTTCATCTTGGCTGTAAGGAAACACATATTTTATTTAAATACACATGACTGAATCAATAAAGATAGTTTGTCACAACTGTAGGGGCCTTAATAACAACTTCAAACGCAAAAAAGTATTCAATTTTCTAAAAAAGAAAAAAGGCAACATTTATTGTTTACAAGATATTCACTTCACCTCCGACATGATTCAGAAGATAAAAGAACAGTGGGGGTATAATGAGTGTTTTATAAGTTGCTTTAAAAGTAACGCCCGAGGAACAGCCATACTATTTAACAATAACTTTGAGTTTAAACTGCTAGATAGTAAATTAGATGAGTTTGGAAACTATGTTGCCCTAAAGATTTTAGTCAATGAAATAACCTATTCTGTAATAAGCATATACGGACCTAACGAAGACAATCCAGATTTCTTTCAAACTATTATAGACATTGCAACGAAATATGATAGTGATGAAATATGCATTTGTGCAGACTGGAATCTAGTTCTGAACAAGCAATTAGATACTTACAACTATAAAAACATTAACAATCCAAAAGCTAGAGAAAAAGTTTTTGAAATGATCGATACGTTTGATCTAAAAGATCCCTGGCGTGAATTAAATTATGACGCTAAACGATTTACCTGGCGGCAACCCACTCCCTTAAAACAAGCGCGCCTCGATTTTTTTCTGATTTCACATGGACTATTACCATCGGTAAATAATTGTGATATTCTTCCAAGTATAACCTCTGATCACTCACTGATAACTCTATCTTTAACATGCTCAACACTAGCCAGGGGGAGGGGTTTTTGGAAATTTAATAATTCACTTTTAAGAGATGTAAAATACGTAAAACTAATAAAAGAAACAATCAAATCAACGTTAGACCAATACAAAATTTCGGAAACAGAACCAAATAAATACTCATTAGACGATCAACTACTTTGGGAAACATTACTACTCATGATTAGGGGTAAAACAATATACTATTCATCAACCAGGAAGAAAATCATAAATGAAAAAGAAAAAAAACTAGAAGTTAAGCATGAAGAATTGGAAAGGCAACTAGACCAAATTGAGGATAATGACATGAAGCAGAATTTGCTCGAAGAAATAAATATTATCAAACATGACCTAGACGAGATTGCCAATCATAAGATAAACGGGGTACTAATAAGATCAAAAGCAAACTGGATAGAAAAGGGCGAAAAACCAACAAAATACTTCCTTAAGTTGGAGTCAAGGAATTTCCTAAATAAATCAATCAATCTTTTGGAAAAAAATGATGGAACATTCATTACAGAGAGTAAACAATTACTCCAAGAAACACAACTCTTTTATAAAAGATTATACACAGCGCAAAATCATTCTGATATTGACCTTGCAGAATTGTTAAAACATGAAAGTGTTCCAGTCCTAAATGAAAATGATAAATTTAACCTTGAAGGCAAATTGAAATTGAATGAGTTGTCACTTTCCCTTAAAAACATGAAAAACGATAAAAGTCCAGGCCCCGATGGTTTCACTACGGAGTTTCTCAAATTCTTTTGGAAAGATCTAGGAGAATTTCTTCTTAATTCACTTAACTGTGGCTTTGACAACGGAAACTTATCAATATCTCAAAAACAAGGACTGATAACATGTATTCCTAAAGCTAATAAACCTAAGAAATTCTTGAAAAACTGGCGTCCTATCTCCTTACTTAATACCTCATATAAAGTTGGTGCCGCAGCTATTGCAAACAGAATTAAAAATATATTGCCAAACATAATTAATGAAGATCAAAAGGGTATTGTCAAAGGAAGGTACATCGGGGAGGTAACGAGACTTATATATGATCTGATGGAACATGCCGAAACTTGCCAGATACCGGGTTTGTTACTGCTCATCGATTTTGAAAAGGCATTTGATTCAGTCGACAGAAATTACCTGAGCAATGTTTTAAAGTTTTTTAATTTCGGACCCAGTATTTCACATTGGATAGAAACATTCTACAATGATATAGAATCGAGAGTCATGGTAAACGGATTCGCCTCGGATCCCTTCAAAGTCACTCGGGGCTGCCGCCAGGGGGACCCACTAGCGCCGTATATTTTTTTACTATGTGTAGAAATCCTAGGAATCATGATACGCAAAAACAAAAACATTAAAGGAATTAAACTTGGAAATATAGAGTATCTCCTCTCACAGTTCGCAGATGATACGACACTTACCTTAGACGGATCAGAAAAAAGCCTCTATTCAGCTCTGAATACTTTAGAACTCTTTGCCCGCTTTTCAGGTTTAAAAGTTAATGTAGATAAAACAAAGCTTATATGGATAGGCTCCAAAAAGAGATCCCGATATAAGATGTGCAAAGAATGGCATTTAGATTGGTCACAAACAAATTTCACTTTGCTAGGAATACAATTCGATATTGATCTGAATAAAATGGTTGAAATGAATTACAAAGAAAAGCTATCCAAAATTGACAGACAAATGAATACCTGGTCAGCTCGTACATTAACTCCGTACGGCAGAAACACTGTGCTTAAATCACTGCTACTACCAAAACTCAACCATCTATTTTCATCTCTTCCAAATCCCCCAAAAAGCGTTATTGAAAAGTTACCAAAAAAATGCTTTAATTTCATATGGAGAAACAAACCAGATAAAGTCAAAAGAGATGTAATGATGTTAAACCCGGAACATGGGGGGATGAAATCTCCAAACATCAGGAAGATCATATCATCACAAAAATTAAAATGGATTAAAAGAATAGGCGCTCACGACTTAAAATGGACATATCTTTTTTGTGATCAATTACTGATGAAAACTCCCTTTTTACTTTCGGATAGTGTATTCATTAAAAAAGAAATAATTCCCTCTATAACAAACTCGTTTTGGAAAGACACTCTTTTAGAATGGTCCGAATTTATAACCATTAGTAAAAAGAATATTGTAAATGGAGAAGATATACAATGCCAATCATTATGGAACAACGATAATATTTTGATTGATAAACAGCCGTTTCTGTACTATGATTGGTATAAAAAGGGTGTATTTTTTGTAAATGATTTGCTACATGTCGAAGGAAGACTGTTAACTTTTGAAGAATTTTCCAAATCTTTTTCAATCAAGACCAACTTTTTAACTTATGAATCCGTGAAAAGAGCCGTAATGACATACGTTCGATCATTGAACATAAAACAATTTGAAAAGAAACTATCAAATCCAATATACCCTTTTAATATGTCAAAGGTAGATACCATCATTGGGAGTAAAAGTTTATATGCCTCTCTTGTTAATTCGAAATGTGTTCGCCTTGCGAGTTTTTCTAAATGGGAGAAAATTCTACAAACGGATTTTGATGAAAAAGATTGGAAAATTTACAACATTGTTGCTCATAAATGTTCAAAAAGCACAGATCTAAAATGGTTGCAATACAGAATTATTCATGATATACTCCCAACAAGACATTTTCTTTATAAAATTGGATATATATCATCGCCGTATTGTCCATTTTGCCAAAGAGAAACAGAAACAATCAACCATATGTTATGGGAATGTGAATCTATCTTTAAATTATGGAAAGAAATAGAATCGTGGTTAAACTCGGTTCAACTCAAATTAGAATTTACAAATAAAATCATCATATTGGGAATGAAAGGAAAGAACAATAATCCTGTAAATGCAATCATTTTATTAGTCAAACAGTATATTTACAAATGCAGTATTAATGGTTTTACACCAAAGTTTGAATATCTTAAAAATGAAATTGTACGTTACTATAATTCAACAAGATATATATTTTTATCTACAGAAACAGAAGAAATGTTTTTTCAATATTGGTCAACCTTGCATTTATTATTTAGAAATTATCCTATTTAGTTAGTGAACTAGCCAATTGTGGATTACGTAATTGTATACATGTGATTTGTTATAAGAATTTCAACTCATGTATTTGCCTGTATTAAAAATATGGAAAATAAAAAAAAAAAAAAAAAAAAAAAAACAAATGAAACTCGATATCGATAAAGTTACAAAACAATCAAGCCATCTTGAAAATGAAATTCAATTCATTCATAAAACGGCGGACGTAGTTCAGGATACGCACGTGCAGCTCGAGCAGCTAACGGACGAAGTTGATAGGCTGGAGGCAGTCAGTAGGCGGGACAACCTTCTCATATATGGCATACCCGAGTCACGTGATGAAGACGGAGATGAACGTAAACAAAAAGTTGTAGACGTTCTTAATCTGGTAAGATCTGCCGATCCCGTTGTTGCGCAGGACATCACGAGAGCCCACAGGATAGGGAAACTAGTTCCTGGGAAGGACAGACCCATGATAGCTAAGTTTGGTGACAGTGGGAAGAAAATCGCTGTACTTAAGGATTGGTCTGAACTTGGTAAACACAACATTGGTATAGCCAACGACTTGACCAAGCGACAGCGTCAGAAGCTAAACCAACTGCGATCGGAGAACAAGCGAGGCTACTACAAAAACGGAAGGCTGGTCGTGGAGGATCTAGAACCCACTGGCAGCTCGGGGAGGACCAGGAGTCCACCGTCTACAGGAGACCGCGTCTCATCTACACATGACCGTGACCGTGACCGCGTGCTTAGGTCAATGTCGAAGGTCAACTCCAACTCTAGAAAATAGCAGGGAGGCCAGGGCTTAACAAACTGTAAACTGTCTATTCTCTCATGGAATATCGGTGGTTTATCCAACAAATTACATGATAATGACTTTATGCGTTTTGTTACGACTTTTGACTTTGTTGCTTTTTATGAAACATGGTCAACAGATACTGACTTTAGTTTACAATTTTCAGATTACAAACATTTTTGTTTACCAGGAACAAAGATTGCTAAATTTGGAAGACACTCCGGAGGAATATTAGTTATGATAAAATGTGTTTATTCTCAATATATATTATTGATGTTTTTCATGGAGAGAATGCTATTTTGCTATTGTTTGAAAAGGTTATGTTTGGTTTAAACACAGATGTTTTGTGTGTGTTTACATATGTTCATCCGCAAAGTTCAAGTTGGTATACGGACAAAGAAATGCGGAATGGGGTAGAAATATTTCTTAATTTATACTTAAAGTGGTTGAAACATATTCTAATCTCGCTATCCTTGTATTAGGAGATACAAATAGCAGGACTGGCCTAACTCCAGACTATATGAAAGATTCCATTCTTCAGCAAGTAGAGGGTAAAGACTTCGTAAGTGAATTTTTCACAGGATTTGAGATGACCCGATACTCTTGTGATAAGACTGTGAACAGCTTCGGTCAAACTCTTCTTGAATTGTGCTTGATATTAAATGTACATATAGTAAACGGAAGATGCGGAAGGGATTACGGTATAGGTGATTTCACCTTCTTAGGTCACCTGGGATGCAGTGTGATTGACTATATTCTCGCGTCTACTGAACTATTTCCTTATATTGTAAGCTTTGATATTGCAATTAGATGTCAGTAGCTCCCTGCCACGCCCTACCTCTAACCACATAGACCAGTGCAAATATATATGAAAGGAATCGTGTAAAATAAACTTCATCCAGCATATGGAATCCTTCGAGACATTAACATTATTGGAACAAGCAGCTAAGTGTTCTGCGACTAATGTCGTGGAAGCGGTTTCAGTGTTAACAGAAGCTATTCTATCGGCTGCCTCGTTGTTTCGACGACCAATAAAAAAGACTAAGAAGTCTTCGCCATGGTACGATAATGACTGTCTCTGCAAAAAACACGAACGGTGTCATTTTCTTAATGCTTTTAGAAAATCAAAAGACAAACATTTTTTAATGAAATATAAGAAAACATGCAGTGAATACAAACTTTATGTCGAATGAAGAGAGAACAATATACTCAGCGCCTGAGAGATGATTTAGAATCTTCGACATCTGACTCAAAACGTTTTTGGGGTATGATAAAGAGGTTATCTGGACATAAACAACGTGGTAACCCAATAGATATTGAAGATTGGGCGGAATACTTCTCTACCCTCTACGGCAGTCAAGGTAATGTAGATGGCACAGCTGATAATATGGATTATACCGATGATCAGTCGGATTCCATGAGAGAAATCACAGAAGATATACTTGACTCGCCAATATTTCTAATGAAATATAAGAAAACATGCAGTGAATACAAATCTTTATGTCGAATGAAGAGAGAACAATATACTCAGCGCCTGAGAGATGATTTAGAATCTTCGACATCTGACTCAAAACGTTTTTGGGGTATGATAAAGAGGTTATCTGGTCATAAACAACGTGGTAACTCAATAGATATTGAAGATTGGGCGGAATACTTCTCTACCCTCTACGGCAGTCAAGGTAATGTAGATGGCACAGCTGATAATATGGATTATACCGATGATCAGTCGGATTCCATGAGAGAAATCACAGAAGATATACTTGACTCGCCAATATCAAGATCAGAAATCATTCGCAGTATTGAAGCTCTGAAGAACAATAAATCTCCTGGACTTGACAATATTGTGAGTGAATATCTGAAACATTCCTCACATGTGACTGTGCCTTTCCTTGAGATTATCTTTAACAACATCTATCAAAAGGGTATATTCCCAGAAAATTGGTCAACAGGAATAATAATACCATTTCACAAGAAAGGTGACGCTTCTACCCCTGACAACTACAGAGCAATAAGTCTCTTAAGTATACTTAGTAAAGTTTTTACTTACATTTTAAACCAGAGATTGGTGTGCTGGGCTGAAGTGATGAGTAAAATTTCAGAGTGCCAGTCTGGTTTTAGGAAAGGCTGTTCGGTGGTTGACAATTGTTTTGTTTTGTATTCTATTGTCCAGCGTTATCTTACACGTAAAGGTGGTAAATTTTATGTTGCTTTTGTTGATTTCTCAAAGGCGTTTGATTCTGTTCATATACATTTACTTTGGAAATTACTGTATAAACATGGTTTGAGTCGTAAAATGGGTAAAGTGCTAGAGTCAATATATGGTAATGTAAAGTCGTGTGTTCGTTCAAACGACAGATTGTCTGATGTATTCGAGTGTTCGATAGGAGTCTGACAAGGTTGTATGCTGAGTCCTTTTTTGTTTCAGTTTTATATAAACGAATTAGTTCATGTTATTGAAAGCAAATGTCAATTTGGTGTTCAGTTACATCCAGATATTATACATATATTCCTCCTTTTATTTGCTGATGACCTTATTCTATTTGGAACTAGTGTCAGAAGTCTACAAGCTAAACTTGATAACCTTAGCAGATATTGTTTGGAATGAAACTTTTCAGTCAATATGGAAAAAACTAAAGTTGTTGTGTTCAAGAATGGAGGTTGTTTGTCTCGTTTTGAAAAGTGGTTTTATAACGGTAAACGTATTGAAATAGTGTCAGGGTACTGTTATCTTGGTTTATACTTCACTAATAGACTGCAGTGGTCGAAAGCTTTTGACAATATTTCTATTCAAGCTCGTAAAATGTTATCATTACTTCTTAGTAGTATACATTCATTGAAACCACACTCTCCTAACTTGTACTTCAAATTATTTGATACAAAGATAACACCAATTCTCCTATATGGGGCTGAAATTTGGGGTCTAACCGATATGGAACAACTTGAAAAAGTACATTTTTATGCTTGTAAACGTTTTTGAACGTTAAGTTATCAACATCAAATAATGGAGTTTTAGCTGAGTGTGGGAGATATCCTATTCAATTATCTGCTGTTTTAAAATGTATCAAATATTGGTTAAATCTTATCATTATGCCTGAATATCGTTTGCCTCGAAAATGTTATGATATGATGTGTTTATATGATGAACAAGGTCATGTAAATTGGGTTACTAAAATTAGAAATGTTATATTCAAATTAGGTTTTGGTGATGTCTGGTTTTCACATTCATACGGTGATAAAAATGTTCTTGTTAAGGTTTTTTTTCAACGACTGAAAGATAATTTTTTACAAGTTTTACACAGTTCTTTATCCAAGAGTCCGAAAATGTATACTTACAGTAATTTTAAGGTAACAATTTCATGTGAAACATAGTTAAGTGAGATTAATGTAATTAAATTTAGATCTTGTTTATCACGATTTCGGTTAAGTTCCCATAGTTTAGAAATTGAAAGAGGTAGATTTTTTAAGATTCCCCGGGAACAAAGAAAATGTAAAATGTGTAACCTTAATTTAATTGAAAATGAATATCATTTTTTACTTATCTGTCCAGCCTACATTCATTTAAGAAGAAAATATGTGTTGTCTCGGTTCTATCTTTATCCAAATACCGTAAAATTTAATAGTTTAATGTCGTCCACAAATTCACAAATGTCATTGAATACTGCTAAATATCTCTTTTATGCATTTGAAGCTAGGAAAACAATATTGTCATATTAAGTTTTTTATGTAGCATACATTTTTCAATATTTGTCATGTCTGCACCGTTGAGGTGTTTTTGTACTCAAGGGCCCGTGGCCTTATAGTATCGAAATAAAAGATTTGAGATTTGAACTCGTGACCTTGGACTTTGACATTCAAGGACACATAGTCAATGAATTCTTTTTATTGAGTATAACAGTCATGAAATGGTTAAAAGTGTTAATTGATAAAATGAAGAATTTTTGCTTAACCATACTAGAGTCAGGTCTTGTTCTCACCTATTAGAGAATGTAGCTCAATTCTTCTTAAAATATTGTACTTCTTCATAAATAAAATACATGTATATCAAATTAGAGTTTCATAGCACAAAAACTGTTCATTGTTAATGTATTTACAAGGATGTCGTGGACACCTTTCGATTTTATTTCCTTTTCAAAGATGATCTATACCAAATCAGATCACAAAAACATTGTCATGATTATAAGGAAGTTTTTAATTATCTATAATCACCATAATGATGTTTGACCTGGAATGTGAGCAAAAAGTCAAGATAAATACCCTTAAGGTATAAGCAGTATGATATGCAAATACTCGTTCACTTTGATATTATATATTGTAAGAGTGGGAATCAAATACTGAAAGCAAAAAAAACAAGACTTGACGTGAATCTGGGTTTATGAAGTTGTCAGCAATTTTCAGCTATTTAACACCGGGATGTTGCCACCCAAAAGAGAGTGGACATATCAGGGTACAGATTTCCAATGTACTTTAGGAACTCATTATTCCTTGTCATGTTGAAATGCATTTTTTTAAGAAGTGCAGTTGAATAAATTCTTGAGACATTCTTGGTAAAAGTGTTGTAAGGTGAGTTGATTTGATCTCACAACACCACTTTCAAGAATATTTCACTTTTATCACGGCTGCTTTTATAATCGCATGGCTAAAAGCCCGCAACACTATTATGGCTGTGCATTGCGGTGAAACCTGCGAGCATCGGCTGGAACCAATGGTTGCACTGCGCAGAAATTCAGTGTAATGTTGTACCCAAACTTTACTACGTATAGAACAAAGTTGCCGAGCCCCCGGCGGGATCTGAACTCATGGTAAGAATAATGTTGTGTGTCCAGTAGTTAAAAACCTCTTGAGACAGCAATCTACACCATTGATAAAGCACCTGTCAATTTAAAGCAGAGATTTAAAAAAATATTCCAACTAAAATTTTAAAAACATGATTGATTACTTAAGGACCAGTGTCTCTTTGGAGAGTTCAGTACGTTCATAAAATGAAAAAAAGCTCTTTAGTAAATACATAGAGGATGTTTGTCTTTTCTTGACTAATACCATATTCTGTCTCATCGATTGAGGTAGAAAATATTTAACTTTTCTACCTCACGAGGGGATATAAACATGGTCTTTGTCAATAATTGACAGATATTTTATTTATTATAGGATGAAATCATTCTAATTACGTCAAAAAAGGCCAATTTTATGTTAAGCGACCGCTTGAAAGAGCCTGTCCCCGCCGTAACAGTGTGACGTCATATAAGAATTCATGGAAGGGTCCGGATGACGGGGTATCTAAAACATCAATAAAATGCCACATTTTCCTTGAAAATGATTGAAATGAAGATATTCTCACAGCTAAAATGATTTACTATAAATCAACCATTTCCTTGAAGCCTTGAGTTTGGTTGCAGAACGTACAATCACAATGAAATCGAGTGGTTTTCGAGTTTGGTTGCAGTCCCTATAGGCAACTGCAACCAAATTATTTTCTAGCAATTATCCATCATTTTTCGTGTTTTGACAAACACTAATTTGGTTGCAGAGAGTTTAGTTGCTTGTTAATTAGCAAAGAGGCAAGTTTGGTTGCAGGAGTTTTATAATTCACCTTATTTTACGTGAAAACAAAAACAAATCAGGATTTTCATTTTGACAGATTCCCTCTCGCACTGTGAGTGACGTAATGCCATCCGGTATGTAAAATTTCCTAATTTTTTATTTATAATTGATTTTGTTCTGTTTTTGGATAGAAACCATTTGTTAAACTTACTCAATGATGTTTATTTTCTATCAAAATCATTTTGCAATTAAAGGGATTCCTGACAGCCAATGAGAATCGTTTTGAGATATGACAACAATTCGAATTCGCTATGGGAGCACGTTGAAACACAGAAATGAAATTTAGGGATCAATTTGGTCAAATAATGTCAAAAGTACCTACCATGACATTCTTTATGATAGAAACTGTTAAAATAATTAAGGTCAGTGAAATATTTCTATCCATAATGTCAGAAACGCTTTCAAAACATGATGTGACATGATCGAAAACCGGACTCGATAGCGATCGGTAAGTGGCTTATGTGTCATTGAAATGTAAATAAAAAGCCAGGTAAGTGATCAACAGTTGTCAAATCATCATATATTCCATCTGCAACCAAATTTCTTCAAGCCCAGGCTCTTCTGTTTGATAAAAACATGTATTTTCTTGGAAAAATAATTTGGTTGCAGGTGCCTATATTGGACCGCAAACAGACTCGAAAATTATGTGATTTCATTGTGAATAATCTTTCTGCAACCAAATTCAATGGTGTCATTCCATATATCATGGTATAGATAATTATCTCAGCTTTCAGAATATTCCAAATTGAGTCTTTTTCAAGAGCGAGGTTGCAGTTAACAGTCCTTTTTGACACACCGTCACACGGACCCTTCAATTACTCTGAGGCCGAATTCATGATGTACTATTATGTCATTTGAAAAAAATAAGCCCATTTAAACAATTTTGCATTGAAAGGGTGAGTGTTGTCACCGAAGCCTTTACCGTCCTTTGCTACATTGTATGACGTTATCTACATGTACCTGAGAGGAAGAAATGAGAATGACTGACAAAAAAAAAAGAGTATACATTAACCCGTTATTTACTAACATATCAAAAGATCCTTGATACTCCTAAGGCTATATATAGCATAAAAGGCATGTTCAATTAATGACATAGTACCACAATGTATTAAGACAGTATAACAAACGAGGGGACACCACCATCATGTTGTCCTCGTTAGGTTCCTCCTGTCTATCAATTGAAATGTTAAAGCCAATGTGGTCTCCGTGACAAAGGCATGTGGTCATTATGGTTATTCTGGTCAACCCAACAGTAATGATGAACGATTAATCGATTATATGTGTGGGCAGTGTTTTGATAATGTCACATGGAATTACCTATTTGGCGCAAAATATGCTTTTGACTATTTTTAACATTTCCATAGATGAATTATCCAAGATGTTATATTTCAAAGCTTTTCCTAAGCTTGTTAATTGCCTAGACTGCGAATACTTACCAGTCACCCCCGATCTTGTTTTAAAGGGTAGGGATAACGCAGTGGTCAGCGCAGTCTCAGGCAGATCGGTGCGTAGTTCGAATCCCGCAATGAGCTTGGAACTGTTCTACACGCAGTAGGGTTTAAGTGCAATGCTACACTGAATTTCAGCATAGTACCACCATGGTTCGCTAGTACTAGCCGATGCTCGGTAGTATCACGGTAATAGCGTTGTGGGTTTTTTCCCTAGCAGTCGTGATATAAGTGAAATTCTCTTGAAAGCGGCGTAACTCCAAAATTACCTCACCTCACCTTGCTTAAAATTATCAGTCTGGTTTTGCGTTGGCTGAATTTGAAATGTTAGCTATATGTACAAAGAGTTAGACACTTTTGTCAGTCGTCTTTAGTCAGGGCTGTTAATTTTTTTATTATCTTCCACCAAATGAAGATTTTGGGGAGATTGAAATGACCTCCTGATAATACGTCTGTTTGTGTCGGTGGTTCTTTCAGGAACATGACTCAGAAAGACATTTTATATAGGGAACAATCATCGTGTGAAGAGGTGCCACTTTGGACTTTTTTTACTTTCATCATAACTCAACTTAAACTGTTTCAGGAACAAAACTCAGAAGATATAAGGCCTATCTCATTGAAACTTGTACATGTACAAATCATTTTATGAAGGGGGTGGATTTTTTCAGTTTATAACTTCTTCCGACATTTATTTTCCAGACAAGAACCTAGGAAAAACAAAAAGGCCAACCCATTTGAAACTTCCCTAACAATCATCAAGTTATGTGGTACATTCTGGGGTTTTCAAACACCTCTCCTTTATTTTGCATTTTCAAATGATGCACAACTTTGACTTTTGTCTCCAAATGAAAACTGACATAGGACCGGACTGAATGAATCTTTGTCCGTTTAACGATCAACATCTATGTTTATTCCTTTCAGTGATTTGCTTTTGTTGCTGACAATTTATTTGTAAAATACAATTACCTCATTTATATAATCAGGTTCTACGCTTATCCAATTAGGTGGAAGATATAGCATGATAGCCGACACTGTCTCCATGTTCGTTGCGTTTATAAAATTTATTGCAGTTTCTTAAATGTTTCAAATTAACTGTCTAGATGTTCAAAGAGACACGAACAGACTTACTTGGCGATTCAGTGACCCATGACGTTAAACAAGCCGGCTTTTACTTGCTCATTGGCAGAACACTGAAGCTTGAAAGCTGGAAAATTTTACTTTGCCTTTTTGGCACTCTTGATACCTGAAATTTGCACTCGTTTGTGCACATATATTTTTATCGGAGTATTGAATCAATTGATAAACATATAAATACCACTAGGTCATTAAGCATGTGTCCAGACGACGTTAACATGGTTTAAACATATTCCTTCTTTCCTCTCACTAAGTCCTCCTTCCTGGTATTGTCCTGTAACGGTCTATTTAGTTGCTTGATAGTGAACTCCACGTGTTGAATAGGTAAAGTTTTATGATAACAAGTTAAACCCTACTCGCCCATCCAAACAAAAACAGCAACAGTAGCTTTGAGTTTGAGGGAGTCAGCAATACATACAATAAGTAATCCTGTACATCAGGATGTAATTTTAATACAGTTTTAATGGTTTAACAAGTTTACAAAAATATAACTTCTAAAGAAATAACAACTTCTTTCGAAAATTCCGATGACGTCACAAGCGTCAACATTTTGAACGCCTTTAGTAACGGAGAATGGCATTAGAATATGAATGATAAATTGCATAAACATTAATCTAAGAAATAACAACAAAACTGCATGGGTCTTTAGCCATATGTATGACTTAGCAGTGCTAAAACACTGTCATCACGATTTGAATGAAACCGACCGAACAATTTTACTCACAGGTACCACAGGCAGTTCAAGTCTCATGTTCAACACGTCATTTAGCCATCTTCGGTGTTCTTTACTTTAATAGTGTTTAGTTTGTATTCGGAAATCCACAGACTATCATCTAGTTTAGCTCTCCGGCCATCAATGTTCGTTCAATCGTTGTCTCAACGCAAGTCACGTAGGCGAAGGGAAGCAACTCTTGCCCCTTGGTTAGATTGACTCGTCCTCTCGATGACGTCGGATTAAAGAACGTCAGTTCGATCCCGCCAAAGACCATTTAAAATGTGTCTAATTTTTCAAATCATCGTATTTTATAGAGTTTTAAAATTTCAAAACTTTGGAGTCGTGATAAAATAACTCAAACGGCAATAAAAGACATTTATAAGGAGGAATTCTATTTTGTCAATTCACCGTTAGAGTCATTGCTCTATTCATTTGCATATATCAATGCGCGAATCTTTGAACAATTTCAACTATTAAAAGAGTATTATCAGGCATTTTTTCTAATTAAAATTAAAAATGACATTGTATGATAAAGAAGTTATCATGCGAGTGTGTTTTGGGATCTTAAATATCCTGCATTAGGAATAAACACTATGTATTTAGCTCGCCAAGGCTCGCAAAATACAATGTTTATTCCTAATGCAGGATATTTAAGATCCCAAAACACACTCGCATGATAACCTCTATTCATCCATCAAAGATCACAGTGAAATACCATCTGAAAAAGCACATATGGATATTTTGACTTTGAAAGAAGTAAATTATACCACTAAAATTAAAGACAAATGAGGGCAGCATTTTATTTGTAATGATAAGGGAAAGAATCCTTCTAATATCGCCAACTGCCTTTAAAATACCTTGCGATTAGAATTGATTCCTATAAGATAGATGAATAGATAACATTAAAGTCACGCAATCTACACATTTTATATACAAAGCGTCTGTCCTGCTATCTAAAACCCATAACATTTAACATGTCTGTTCAAATGATAAATGTTTAACTTTGTGTAATCCACTGCAAGGATCTGGTATCAATATGTTTCCAAATGACCAAAGACACTTTTTCAAAGTTCAAAGAACCATTGTGAATGTACATTAACTTGTTGATAGATTCGACTCTCGCGAAGTTTCTGATCTATGACTGAATACGTTTCTTTGATTTATATCCGATTCTTTCATTTCCCTTCATGTTTATTTGAAATATTCTTATCAATGATACTTTCAAACGTATCACTTGTCAATTTTGTTTATATTTAGCATTCAACTTAATAAGTATAATTACTGCAGAGTTCGAATTGCAAGAGATTAGTAAAAAAACATTCCTAATTAACCTGGAACCAGAACTTGATAACAAGTTATTAATAGCTATGTGTAAGCTATCAATCATCTTGATCAACTTACCAGTTTCGTGTTAATTCACGCCATACTCGTTTGAATCTAGTACCGTTATGTATGGAATATGAAGATTTATTGAAAGACGTCATACTTTTGTGAAACAATCTCTTCAAAATACAAAACATTGATAAACTTCTTTACTTGTTTCACAGGACGTTAATCGGTTATTTCTGGTGGGGAAAGCGGCACGAAATAGCAAAAAAACGTCCTGCGAAATAAAGAGGTGATACATTTCATTTATTTGTATTACTGCATACATACCGTTGAAGAATGTCACTATCGTTAAAGAAATGAAATACAAATCAAACAAAGCAAATATAAACATAATTATGTCTCAGAAATAGTTTAACAGATAAGATTGTCAAAGGATAGTAGAGCAGACACTGGATACATTCTATCTAAATTGTCCACTGCTACTGAGGAGAAGTCACAAGAGAAGGACCATGAATAGACTGTAATGATTGCATTTCTTCCACAAAGTTGAGTACATGGTGTTTAACATTTGTTACATTGTTTTGTGGTTACTCTGTCTCTTCTAACAGGGAGGTGTTTGTGTTCGTTACTTACGTAATAGTTACCGATTGATAGCGAAGTGCTAAAGTTTAATAGATTGACACCTGTGCACGTGAATCATGAATACCTCGGCCGTCCATGTTTCAAGTGGTCGAGGGTTCATCTGATTTATGAATACTTTACACACTAGCTTAACACAGAAACAATCCACATTCAACATGACTCAAGTTCGATAATGCAGATAACAATGTTTTTCTTGTCCTTCTTCAGATAGCCGACTTTGCCATTAGCCTCTCGTGCTGCAATTGCTCTCCGCTGATAAATTACAAGTGGCCGTACGAGCAAGAACAAAATAAGTTGCATGACCATTGTTGAAATGATCACAGTGTACAGAAAACACAACTTTGGTTTATACATTTGGTACCAGTGTTTGTTCACAGTAATGTTTAAACTAAGGACAATTTTAACTTTAAAGGGGCAGTAGCACGTTTTAGGGGGAAAATAAGGTGATGTCAGGAAATGAAAGTAAATGGGTTCAAATGAAAGACATTGTATTTCAACTAAATGAAGCAGTAATAAATCAAATATATAATGCAAAGTTTAGCCGCTATGCGATACCTTTTTCTTACACGAAATGAATTAAAGGTGTTCTCACAAAAATGGCCGTCAATGGAATTTATGTGAAACTTTATGATTTGTTCTCTGATCATGACTTGGGATGATTGGTTTGTGAAATGAGATTGTTGACACTATCAAAATAAAACATTTAATTTTAACGTACAATTATCAGTGAAAAATTTAAAATATAAGAGAGATTATCTTTATCATTTACGAGTAAACATTGTAATTGTAAAATTTATTCCAATTTTTCCTCAATGAATCAATAAAAAAAATCCTCTGATTTGGTATTTTGATATACCTGTATATTATTTATGGAGAAGTACAACATTTTAAGAAGACTTCAGCTACACTCTCTAATGTCAGACAATAACAATTAACACTTTTAACCATTCCATGACTGTCAGGCTCAATAAAAACCTTGAATGTCAAAGTCCAAGGTCACAAGATGTGAGTTATTCCCATGTATAACGTTTTTGGCTACAACTTTATTCCATTAAACTTTTAAGAAGTCATAATCGTATCTTTACATTTCAAAACCATTACTTCGTAACTTCTGCGCAATGTACATCATCCAAAATTTTGAAGAAGTGTCTGCTACAGTTCATCAAAAGTTAAGGCCACACCAAGATCACAACTAAAGGATGTGATTAAACTTTCCACAATTATTCTCAATTAAAAGTTATAATTGATTGTTGACCTTCAAGATTACAAGAATATAATATAGTTCACGCTTTGAATAATCGCTGAATCAGAAATTATTTTTTCAGAACTCAAAAAATAATAGTTTGACTCCCTTTGGAATTTTTAAAAGATCAAAGCCCAAGGACAAGGTTTTCCCAAACTCTCTTTTGTATATGTGATGTGTATGAGTGGACTTAACTTTTTTTAAAGAGAGATTATCTTTATCATTTACGAGTAAACATTGTAATTGTAGAATTTATTCTAATTTTTCCTAAATTATTTTGATGGTAAATGACGTAAATTTACTCCTCCATAGTCTTGCTTTTTGTGCCCCCTTCATCAACTCTTAAAAATATATATTGCGATTTAAATAACCGTTAATAGAGGTTATCGAAAGATTTCAAGCTTTGATTTTAGAATGTGCTTCCGCATATGAACCCAACGGGTACAGACATATCCTTTCCATTCTATGATAAATACAATATACCAGGTAATATGATAGTAATACATCCCTTTCCGTAAATACTGGACCACCCTGTCAGACATATGATGCTTCTGATCCGCACAAGTCTGTATCATTTTGTCCGGTTTTGTAAAATTCAATTGATAAAGTCAATAAGCTTATCATTAGAAGACTATGACTGGTCGCTGTAGTCTCTTTCATTCACAACTGTCCTGATTCCTAAATGAGTTGGATTTATTGTATGCTTCTCCTGGGGTTTCTGATTGATCAATCGACCGCTTTGGCATAAAACTTGTTGATATCATGTTATTGTATTTTTTTATATTACTTTATATTAAATCTTTAAATAGCATACTATAAAAAGTACCCAAACTGAATTTTAGTTGGTTATAAATAATTTTGCCTGGGTCCCTTTCTCGATGACGTTATGCTTGTCCACCACATGCAGCCAATGTTAGGGAAATGATCTGCAAAACATAGTCCAAATACATGCATATTGAATCGCATTTTTATAGTATATGTATCAGCTGGAAAATTAAATGTGTAAATGTTTGTCTCTTCCTTATAAATTATCATTTTTTAAATGAGGAAGATGTGTCATGCTAACTGTCAATAACTGAATACCACATACAGTATAACTTGATCCTTATAACTTAAACTATTGATTCAGTGGTAAGAACAACTCGGGGAAAATGTAATATTTTCACAATAAAATGTATATAATATTCCGTTTTGTAAATCTTCAATAGCACCTTTCTACTGTTGCAGTGCCACAGTTTTCATTTACTTACTAAATATATTTAACACTTACATGAACCTACTTAACCCTGTTCAGAGCAATTTCTCCTAAATTCATCAATCATGTCTGTAAACTTCTGTTCTATTGGGATTGTTATTTTTGCATGTCTGCTATAAGTTTGACAGGTGCTTTATCAGTGTTGAAAATTGCTGTCTCGAGAGGCCAATTATTATTGTAGACAAAACGGCGGTGTTTTATCAAGGTTCTTACCTTATTTCCATTCAACTGCATTGTCAACATGACTAGTGGTACCACAGTTCTCATATTTACAATCGTTATTTGCTATATTTGGCAACTGTTACCACTGGTGATATCACATCAAAAGATACTAAGAATATCTTGACAAATCAATGCCAGTAAAACGACACAAACCATAAAGTGTTTTTCGGCTACGGTACAGCACAAGGCGTTAGAATAATTCTTCAAACTGTGGGAAACCTTTCATGGAATTGGAAAGAACTAATTACCCACTCTTCCCCTTTTCTAATTGCCTCAAGCTTGTTCTAGTTCTGTATGTGTCTTCGTATTGATCAAAGGAGAAGCTTTATAATAGAAAGACCACTTGTATGATCTCTCAGGGTCAAGTCACTAACGATTTATAGTGCATCGATGTTATTAACATTGACTCAATAGCATGTTCGATTCTATAAGTAAACCGCAACAAAATTCTTGCAGACATGTTTCGTCAAAACATAGGCAGATAGATAACTTTCAATGTCAATCAATTTTAAATCGTACTTCGCAGAAATGAACACCTTAAAAAGTTATTTGATGCAAATTACTGTACCAAACATATAATGGAAAATTCTAGATAATTTGACAGAAAACCATCTTTTTGCAACCCATCTGGTACCGGCAGAGAGTCAAAATGTTTTGAGATATTATTACCTAGACCATCAAAGCATCTGCATTCCTGATATTAAGCACAGACTGTCATCAACAATGGTACCATGCCATTAAAGCAACTATGTCCGTGACAACCCTTCAAAAAGTGTTGTGTTATCTTTATTGGTATCAGGACTCTTGACTTATGTCTCAGTCAGCATCTGTATAATGCTTAACATGCCTGTACATTTTTGAATTTTCATCTTCTTCGAATGTAGAGTTTTAGCAGTTTGCATGGAAATAGATATACGATTTTTTTTTTTTTTTTTTTTTTTTTTTTTTCCTTTTTATTTCCCACATTTTCAAGTTGCTTACAATTCATGTCATACATAGGTACAGGCTCCACAATTCCACATGAAGTATCTTCAGTTCATTTTTAACAGTTATTATAAACAGGGTGAGGAAAACAATTGTATAATATATTTGTATCAATTATTCACATTTTCAATTCAAGACATTAAAGTTGATACTATTGTAATTGCACACATCACTATGTTTCATTTTTTATCTACCATGACAAGTTCTAATATGTAATCTTTTTTATATTATCTTAGTATTATTCTTTAATAATACTATGAACAGATCTATACTATGAACATCACTTATTGAAAAGATTATGGAAAGTTGACCAAAATGAGAAGAATTTGGCATAATTGCAATTTGAGAAATCAATTGTTTTGGAAGTTTGGTAATATCTAAGGATTTCTTTCTGAAGGGCTTTGAAATATAAACATTTCTTAATTTTGCTTGAATTGTAAATGTATTGTTTTGCAACCATAGCAACAGCATTTAATTGATTATTATTTGCCCCTTTAAATCCAAAAAGAATATTTTCATTTGTGAAAACAATTTCTCCTTCTGCTACTGTACAGAGCCATTCTGCCAAGTTGTTCCATAGTTCAATTACATGTTTGCACTCACATAATAGATGTACAATATTTTCATTTTCCTCCTCACAAAAGAAACAAAGAGGGGATTCACAGTATCCAATCTTGTACAAATAGTTTCTTGTAGCCAGTATATTGTGCAATATTTTAAATTGCAACCATTTTAAATTTACATGAACTTTACATCTATATGCCATTAAATTGTAGTTACTTTTTTCTCTGGTATAGTTCTCTTTAAAGATAGTCATCCATCTCTGAGAGCTTGCTGTTTGTATATCTCTTGCATTTAATAAACTTTTATAAAAATATTTGCATCCCTTTTGCTTACTGTATAATATGCTTCTATTGAAAGGTAGAATTGGACCACAGATCTTAACAATCTTCCCTTTTACAGTTGATTTTAAAAACATTTTAATTGCATTTCTCATTGAAAGAAACGTTAAAAAGTTAATATCCAAATCATAAAGAGCACGAAATTCTTCAAAGTTAAACATTTCTCCATTTTCCTTCACAAAATCATTAATATACCAAATACCTTTATTTTGACATATTTTGTTGGCTAAGTATTTATTGTCTACAGATACATTATAATTATACCATACTGATTGGGTCATACAGTCTGTGGCATCCTTACTAGCAGAGTCATAAGTCTTAAGAAAGTATGTCCATGCACATAAAACATCTTTCCAAAACACATTTCTGACAAATGGAATAATATGTCTATTTATATAAGTTGAATCTGCATAAAATATCCTTTCAATATTAGGAATGCAGTGTGATGAATGAACATACCATTTTACCTTATTCTGTATTCTTTTAACCCAAGATAATTTCTGTGCTAATATTACACATCTGATATTGGGAACACTTATGCCTCCATATTTGGGTGGAAAAGTCATAACTTCCCTTTTTACTTTATCTTTTTTACCTTGCCATATAAATTCAAAGCACTTTTTCTGAAATTCTTCTATTGTCTTATCTGGTGGATTTGGTAGAGCAGCAAAAAGATGATTAAGTTTAGGTAAAAGCAGTGATTTTAATACAACGTTTCGACCCATAGGAGTTAATGTTCTCATTGACCATATGTTCATTTCATTTCTAATTCTTTCTAATTTTTCATTAAAATTCATATCAACAATCTTATCTAACTCAACATCAAAGTCAATTCCTAGCAGTTTAAAATTAGATTGTGACCAGTCAAAGTGTATATCTTTACATAGTTTGTATCGAGATCGTTTTTTAGAACCAATCCATATCAATCTAGTCTTCTCTGTATTTACCTTTAATCCTGAGAACCTGGCAAAACTGTTCAAAAGATTAACAACACTGTACAAACATCTTTCAGATCCGTCTAATGTTAAAGTTGTATCGTCAGCAAATTGTGACAAAATGTGTTCAATACTGCCCATTTTTATTCCCTTTATATTTTTGTTGTTTCTTATTTGTATTGCCAATATTTCAGCACATAAAATAAAAATAAGTGGCGACACTGGATCCCCCTGACGGCAGCCCCTACTCACTGAGAAAAAAGAGCTTGCAAAACCGTTTACCAGTACACTTGATTCTATTCTATTGAAAAAAAGTTTAATCCAAGCCTGAATGTTTGGTCCAAAATTGAAAAAATTTAATACCTTGATCATGAAATCTCTATCTACAGAATCAAATGCTTTTTCGAAGTCAATAAGTAATAACAAACCAGGAATTTGAAAAGTTTCTGTATAATCCATCAGGTCATATATTAACCTTGTCACTTCTCCAATATATCTTCCTGGAACAAATCCCTTTTGATCTTCATTAATTATTGTAGGGAGGACTTGTTTGATTCTATTAGCAATAACTGCTGATGCAAGCTTATATGATGTGTTAAGAAGTGAGATGGGCCTCCAATTTTTCAATAATGATTTTGCTTTATTAGTTTTTGGAAGGCATGTAATTAAACCTTGTCTTTGAGTAATAGACATTAATCCGTTGTGATATCCAAATTTCAAAGATTTAATAAGATATTTATTTAAGTCTTTCCAAAAAAATTTAAGAAACTCTGAAGTAAATCCATCAGGTCCTGGGCTTTTGTCATTTTTCATTTTCTTTAGAGCCATAAGAATTTCATCATAGCTTATTTCTCCTTCCAGTTGGTTGGATTCATCATCATTAAGTTTAGGTACATCAATGTTCTCTAAAAGTATCTCAAGTTCAATATTTGCACATTCCTCTGCAGTATACAACTTTTTATAGTATGATTTGGTTTCTTCTAGTATGCTAGTTTGGCCAGTAATCTTTTCCCCATTTTTACCTTCTAATTCTGTCATTGATTTATTCAGAAAGTTCCTATGTTCAAGTTTAAAAAAATATTTACTTGGTTTTTCTCCCTGTTCTGCCCATTTAGCTCTTGTGTTTCTATTCTATGAATCTCATCTATTTCTGTTTTGATGTTGTCAATATCCTTTAAGAGCAATTCTTTCTTTTCTTGATGTTCTTCCTGGTCAAGGCTTACTTCTAATTGTTCTAGTTGATCAAATAGGTTTTCTTTCTTTTCTACTTGTTTTTTCTTTTTAGTTGATGAATAATAAATAGTCATACCTCTGATTTCCAATAATATCATCTCCCATAACATTTGAGGATCAATTAGATATTCATCATTATCATCTACAGGGTTTGGATTTATATATTTATTCAAAGTATCAACTATTGTTTGTTTTACATTCTCCACATACTCCTTATCGTGAAGCAATGAATTATTAAATTTCCAAAAACCCTTGCCCCTTTGTAGTTCAGTATGCGATATAGTAAGAGAAATAATGGAATGATCAGAGTTAATACTTGGGATTATATCAGCATCGCATATAGAATTCATAAGACTATGTGACACAAGAAAATAATCTAAACGAGCTTGTTTAATAGGGGTTGGCTGCCGCCAGGTAAATCTTCTCTCCAATGGATGTAATTCTCTCCAAGCATCTTTTAAGTCTAGTACTTCGATATTGTCTAATAATGCCTGTCTAGCTTTTGGATTATTCACATGTTTATAATTATAAGTGTCTTGTTTGCTATCAAAAACTAAATTGAAATCACCACAAATTATTGTCTTATCACCATCAAGTTCTTCCACTTTATTTATTATATTGTCATAGAATTCTGGTTCATCTCTGTTTGGCCCATATACATTCATGAGAGTATAAATGTATTTTTGTATCTTTACATTCATGCCCACATAGTTTCCATTTTCTGAATCCTTAATTACTTTGCACACTTCAAACTCAAAATTATTACTGAAAAAAATTGCAGTTCCCCTTGCGTTACTTCTAAAAGGGCTTATATAACATTCTTTGTAACCCCATTGTTGTTTAATAATTTGTTCCTCATCTGCAGTAAAGTGAACATCTTGAAGGCAAAATATTTGGGCTTTTTTCTTTCTCAAGAATCTAAACACTTGTTTCCTTTTGAAGGTTGAACCTAATCCCCTACAATTCATTGATAGAACTTTAAATTTCCCTTGCTTATCCATATACGATATACGATTTTGTTCTCCTCATAATATTCGACTTTTAAGATAGATATTCTAATTCATTGCCGATCAGTGGGTTTTGTCAACTTTTGGTGACTCTTGTTCCTAGCTTTAAACATTTTCAGAAATTGTCAAGCCAAACAACGTTACATCTCGCACGTGTGTGTGTGGGAGGGGGATTTAATATATAAATGCGAAAACAAATCAAAACAATGGTGTAATCGATAACAAAATCAGGTTTGCTAACTCTAATTTTCATCAAGCATTTTCATTTCAAGCAATCATGGTTTGTGATTACAATTTGAGGGTAAATTATGGAAGGCTCATATATTTTCCCTATTTAATATTTACAATTTAGTGATATTTGTTTCTCATTTTTCATACTTTTTACGATAATGAAGGGCCTATCGTTTAGGTCTACATCACCACGTTTGTATTTGTCAAGTTAAATCGTTAGTAACTCTAAAGCCATCATTAGAAGACAAGCACTGGTCACTGTAGTCTAATGCCATTCACAACTGTCCTGATATCATAATGAGTTTGATTTCTTCATAGGCCCCTGTGGAGTCTGAGCTCTTCGTATCCGCCCCTTTAGGAAACGTCCAATTAGGGCTTGGACCAGACTCGACTTCCATAAAACTAGATGCTGAAAAAGCCACAATGACTCTGTAATGTAAAGAAAATGCAATTCATAAAGCGTTTGCATGATCAATTTCAACCTGTTTCATAATCATATTAATCATCATGATTTTGACGATCTGTTACAACCTAACTTTGCATTTACGTGTTCATTATCATTATTTTGATAACTTTATGTAGCCTATTTCATATACGGGATTTTTATGATAGATCTATTAATTGTAGCCTACTTTGTTTACATGTTAATCATCATGATTTTTATGATCTATTGTATCTAAGACCTAGCTATTTCATTTACGTGGTAATTATCATTATTTGGATAGTCTATGTACCCTATTTCATGTACATCTTTTATGATCTATTGTACTATTTTTCATTTACATGTTAAACATCATGATTTTGATGTTCAATATTTTAGCTTTTGTCATATACTTGTTAATGATCTGTTGTAACCTATTTCATTTACATGTTAAACATCATGGTTGGGATGATCTGTTGTAGCCTATTATATATACGCGTCATTCATCACGATTTTGATGATCTATTGTGGTCTCCTCCACTTGACTCATAACCTTATCGTGATGTGTTGGTTTAAGTGCTTCGGCGACCCTCAGGGCTATGCCAGCTTGATCTTAGATGATCCTTGTAGAGTCACCCAAAGTGGACAGGTCGACGGGTAGAAAGCAGACCAAATGGAGTCTTTACAAAAACCTGCTTTCTACCTCTCACTATGCCTTTCTTTCCGTCTTTTCCCTAATCCTTTCTATCTATGTCTCCCTGATTTATCTACTCTCTTTAGGATGGCAACATCCACGTTTTTAACAACTAAAATATTGTTCAAAACACGTTAACACCAACTCACTCACTCACTTTTTTACATGTAATACATAACGATATTGATGATCAATAAGTTTCATTAACATGGTAATGTTCATGATATTGATGATCTAATCTAACCCATTCCAAGTATTCATGTGTTTACCATCATGTCATTGTTTATAGTGCATGTTTATTTAAAAACTAAATAAACTGAAACGAAATTTTGAAGTATCTGAAGGTAATTATTCAATCTTAAATGTAGAATTTCTCATTTGTGATGTAGATTGTACCTGGATCTATTTCAATGCTATCAGTGTCAACAATTTACAAAGCTAAATTAGCATGATTAAACATGTGCTGATACTCAAAGGAATTTTGAGATGTATCATTTCGAATTTAATTTGTTGTTCAATTAGAGTTAATGAACTTTTGAAAGTGGGCCAGTGTTTCAAAGGGGCTAATTCTATTCAGAATTGATAAACTTTTCTTTGTTAAGATGTCAAAATACCATTGAATGTTAATGAACTGAAAATATTGTCAGTTGTGTCAGTTTAGATGTTTTGACCAAGTGTTTTAACATTATTGTAGTAGGAATATACATGCTTCATTTTTGTTTTAAAATATATGCTTTTTTCATCTATGATCGTTTTGATCTATGATGGTCTACCAAAGTTCCCTTTTATCAAAACATCCATGGTGGGTATAACAAAGGGACAGTATAGACAGCCAACTAGTCAGTCTTCTCATGGTACAGGCCAATCATTTGGCTTCAAATTGTTAATCTCATAAAAGAGAAACACGTAGGAAATTAACAATCGGACCCTGTAATGATACACACTACTGTCAACGATGCAAATGTTAGAGGTCATATAATCCAATAAACTGGCAGGTCTGTGACATTCACAATACAAAGGTTTTAATGTCAGACCTTAAAAGGTAAAACACACATTGTAGCATATCTCCCTCTATATAGTGCAGACTTTATGGCGCTACCTTGAGAAGAAAAAAATACTTAAAAAGTTCATGTTTTGTACAAGAAAGTTTGCAAGCAAATCCCTGGTTGGCTACATGATTCGATTAAAACAGACAAAACGCCTAGATAAGGTGTATTCTTAATGTGATTTTATGTTTGTCAACAAATATCAGTAACAATACTGTATTTCGAGTTTGCAATAACTAAACCAACGTCTTGGTTTGGAATGCAACATGTTGTCTTATTTGACATAATTACTCGAGAGATTCTTTTTTAAAGGTACAGTAGCACATTTTAGGGGGGAATAAAGTGATGTCAGGAAAATGATTAAGATTTAAGTATTTAAACTAAAGGGAAGCCTTTTTTCCCTCTACTTACTCAAAATGAATTGAAGGTGTCGACACAGAAATGACGATATGCATCTTAATAATTTGTTCTCTGACTGTGGATAAATGGTTTTGTGATGAGATTTTTAACACTATCAAAATAAGGCATTAAGCATTAACGTACATCACAATGAGACTCTACATAATTATCTGGCAATTATTTTGAACACCTTGGTTTAAAGAAAACTAGATAAATAACAAACTTAATTTCCCGATTGAGATAGTGTTTATATGATACAAAAAAACACATTGTGAGGGGGGACAAGAAAACTGCATACATGTAGTTTATGGCAATTCCGAACTCAAATATACAATAAAGGCAAACGACGAATAGAGGGATTGAATGTGTTCAGTTATTGTTACAAATTCGACACTTGGTGTCTAAGTTTTGAGTGAATTTCCTTATTGTAGTTGCAATTATAAGTATCGTTAGAACATAAGGGAGTTTATAAAATTGTCTTCAGATAAACAAATTCTTTCAGACACATGACATCAACAAATGACGTTTTAATTTGAGAATTATATTTTGACTCGTGTTAGATCGTGGCTTTGGTTTATAGTCGCAGTGCTTCTGATTAAAGGTAAAGTTATTTTGAAATATGATTCTTTCTCCAGGAGAATAGCTACATTATAAAGCAGTTATTGATCATGGATTATTGGACATGATTATTTTCCAAAGAAAAGAAGATTAAAGAGGATATGATGTTCATCTATTATTATTATCTTATAATAGCTTATATAAACCAGGATCAGAGACTCAATCCAACTTCGTTGCGAAAGAGGTTAATGTCTTTCAACATTCTTCTCAATCGCATCTGCGGCATACACCAATGTTTTGAAAGATTAATTGCATATGAGTCATCATATATAAACTATGTGGCAAAAGAAAGTATATCTTCGGTAAATAAATTTTCTTTGTGGAGTCAAAATAACAAGAACACATTTAATCTCATTGTATGTACGGAAATAGAGTGAAGATAATGCCCATCCGTTTTTTTCTATAAACACTATCGTTTTTATTCTATTTATCAGAATATAGGTGGAATAAAAAAAACACAGCAAGACATAAGTAAAACAGCCGCTTTTTTCATTCAAGGGGTGATACTATAGCTCGGATATTACCATTAGCGGCGTCAATTAATAGAAGATTCACACTGTATTGCTGCTTTGAAATATTTTTTAACAATTAAACACAAAACATTTATCTGCTATCTGTGCGTTGCAATGGCATAACATGTGTGATAACCATTGTCTTTTGGAAACAAAATCACCTAATTACGATTATATCATCTGTGTCATGGTGATAACTGATGTCTTGGAGACTCATGACTGCAACTCTGATAAATTACGTGTCAAACTTGCATCAGACTCATTAAGAGAATCAGAGACGAATTGTCTGATCTGTCTAACTTGACTCGCTGTTTCTGTTACTGTTTCAGATGACATACAATTAAAGAGAAAAAAAGATTGATTATGAAATCCTATGTCATAGTGTTGATCTTACTCGACATTCCGTTTTGGCAGTGTGATAATTAGCTTCGTGATGGAATGATTATTCAGAGACGAATTGTCTGATCTGTATTACCTGAATCGTTGTTGCTGTTACTGAATACAGTGAATTGTTTCAGATGACATAAAATTAAGGAAATAAAGATTGAAAGTGAAAACCTTCATGTTTTGGCAGTGTGGTATAACACATATGTTGATAATCGTAATTATACTGTGAATAAATCATCATTCTTAATCAAGGATTAGTATCAAATCTTTAATGGTTACCTTAATTCAAAGATACATCATTATTTCAATTCTGTGTTGAATATTTCCAGATGTACTGAATGTACCGTTGGAAAAATGTGTTGCATGAAACTAAAACATCCAAGTTATCTGAATATCATATATTTCATAGCTTTGGTCTGCATAAAGGCAAGAAACAATTCTTTTACCACACAGTCTAATTCACATTTTTGAAGGTCTAGTTGTGTTCAACAAAGTTTTTTGTATTTTCCTAGCTGCTATCTGTTATTTCATTTCAAGTGTATGAATATAGGGTTTTCCGAAACTGTTTATGCAACTCTACAACCATTTAACATGTTGAAGAAAATGACAAGAGATCACGAATCTCTGATGAACAAATTTATCAGATGAACAAATTTGTCCAATGCGTAAAGGAAACTTCAAACTGTGTTATCCCCTCAGAGATAGTGTGTGTACATGAATGGGTAAAAAGAGTCATGTTCCACAACCTAAAAACACTTCAATCAATTTAAGCCTTGCTTCACAGCAATGCACTTGATGAAATATCTTGTCATATTGCTTATCAAGCTCGCTCTGAAATTCATCATTGACAAGCAGTAAATTTGCGAAGAATTTATGACTGAACTCTTTCAAGGGGTGTATACAAAATATATGTATGCACTTGTCAGGTCTCTGATGGCGGGCATAACAGTAAATCAATCTCATTGAAATCAAATCTTAGATTCTCTCTCTTGTTTCATATTATGTTGCTACTTGTCACCAATCTAAGATCTGACGGAGTCCCGTAGAGAACCATGTCCAGGTGAACTTTGAACAGGAAATGACCCCGAATTTGACAGTCAATCAGTTTGTAGGGTCGGTCCTGATGCGACCAATCAGATTCCATCTTCCTCCGTCATTTCGGCGTATCGATACAATAATTAACCCCGCTATAGATGCTTTGTAATAATTCATATAACAAAACCTACAAATAGAGTTGCACAGGCTTTTGTGTGTCTGGCTATCCATTGTAAGTCACTGTGTCTACAAATGGAAATATGCGACCGAGGGCTGCATGAGCGTGTCGGCATTGCAAGGGGCTTACTTGATTTGCAACCCGACTAGAACCGTTGTTTTCGAAAAAATCCGTTTGATAACTTATGACCGAGTTTTGTAATAACCATAAAAGTTTCATTACATGTGTTATGTTTAAAAGTTTAAATGTCACTGACACTGACAAAACGCTTCCGAATTCTTTACAAAGCTATCAAACCCGGAAATTTGTTGATAATCAAGTACATAAGGTACGTGAAAAGATAGAATAGAATTCAAGATCAATAATGATCAGCATTTCATGGTGAATTTTGTATAATAGTTGTATGCATTTTACGGGCCTGAATTTGAGAAGTATTTTCAAGAAATCAATTTAAACTCTTCTTTTAAACTAATTAATCTTCATATCCTGCAAATCTCACCGCAAAACGTGTGACTAAGATGTTTTGAGAAAACAATATAATTATCAATTAATTTAAGATTAAGGTTGTACTTCAAAGAAAAAAATATTGGTATTTCATCAATTTTTCTCAATCTTGTATCCTTTGATTTCGATCATAGTCTAGATTGTAATGTATCATAGGATTATTAATTTTACAACACGTATAATATGCATAAGAATTACAGAAATATCGTATCTAGTTTCCGATAATCTGAAATTTGATCATATTTTAATAATTCTGACGACAATTATGTTAACAAACATACTGCTTTCATGTTGATGTAGCAAATCAAGCGTACCCAAACATTCAGAAAACCTCGGCATTTTCCGCGTTACATAGAAAAGCGATGATGTTTGAACCTTTAATCTACTTTCACAACTTTGAAAACGCAACCGTGATGGGTTGAAATCTTACTTCCAGTGGACACGGACCTCTACGGGATTCCGTCAGATCGTAGATGAGTCACCAGTAACAACATAATATAAATAAGGGAGCGAATCAATGATTTGATTTTAACCAGATTGAACAGTAAATATGCCTAAAATGGCTTTTTTTAATCTTGTAATCAATTCGGCAAATCACATGTAAGGAAAGGTTTAATTGTTTGTAAGCATCAACATTCTCAATAAACAAGAGACATCAGAAGAAAATATAACCTACTGGCGCCCAACAAATCACATTTTATGTATCACTAAATTACATGAGCATATCGAGAGAAAAAAGGTTTTTTAAGAAAATCTAAAGTTTTGTTTCCTTTGAAAACGCCATTAGAAAGCTTCCAAAGCTGAAAATGCCCAAAGGCACATTCACACATACTACATGTAAGTTTCAACGAGCTAGTTTTGTAGCTATGCTCCGGAAAAGATATGATTATAGACAGACAGGTGAGGTGAGGGGATTTATTGTTTAAGCTGTCTAGCTGTCAGGAGTATTTCACTTCAAGGCTCCTAAGCTATTGTGCTATGCATTGCCGTTAAGCCTGGGAGCATCGGATTGAACAAGGGAATCATGGCTGGTACTGCACTAACATTCAGTGTAGCATTGCAGTTAAATCTTAGAAGGTAAAACACCTCCCTATTTCAGACAAAGTTGCCAGTCCCTGGCCGATTCGAACCGAAGACCTCTTGAGCCAAAGCCGAACATGCCTACCTGTTTTATCTGCTTTCCTACGAAACTTTATGGAATGTTATTTCTTTAGAAGTTATATTTTTGTAAACGTGTTAAACCATTTAAACTGTGTTATAACTACATCCTGATGTACAGGATTACCTATTAATTTGGAGACAAAGGTCAAACTTTTGTGCATCATTGGAAAATGCAAAATAAATGAGAGGTGTGTGAAAACTCCAGAATGTACCACATAGCATGATGATTGTTAGTGAAGTTTCAAAGGGGTTGGCCTTTAGTTTTTCTTAGGTTCTTCTCTGGAAAATAAATGTAGGAAGAAGTTATAAACTGAAAAAATCCATTCCTTCATAATATGATTTTTCCATGTACATGTACAAGTTTCAATGAGATGAGCCTTATATCTTCTGAGTTCTGTTCCTGAAAGAACCACCGACACACACAGACGGACATCAGGAGGTCATTTCAATCTCCCCAAAATCTTCATTTGGTGAAAGATAATAAAACAATTAAACAGCCCTGGCTACAGACGACTGACAAAGAACTCTAACTCTTTGTACATATAGCTAAAATTTCAAATTCAGCCAACGCAAAACAAGACTGATAATTTTAAAACAAGGTGATGTGAGTTGATTTTGGAGTTACGCCGCTTTCAAAAGAATTTCACTTATATCACGACTACTAGGGAAAAACCCACAACGCTATTGTGGCTATGCATTGCCATGTTACTTGGGAGCATCGGCTAGTACTAGCGAACCATGGTGGTAAATGACTTGTTCTTCTTCATCAACCAACTTCTAAAAGCCCCTCAAAGAAGTTAATAAATTTGTTCCTCTAAACCGCAGCAATACATTGCAACGGGCACGCTCAACATCCAAATGTATAGATGACATTGTCAGGACTACATGTATGTATATCAGTTACCTAGTTATTTGGTATATTCACATTAAATTTGTATTCCTATTTTGTAACCAGCTGTATGTGTGTTGTATTGGAGAGGCTTTCAAATAAGCCTTGAGGCTTGTTCGCCAATCCAAATTTCTTTTTGAGAAATAAAAATGTGTTTAAACCAAATTCAGTGTAGCATTGCACTTTAACCTAACTGCGTGTAGAACAGTTCCAAGCCCAAGCTCATCCCACCCCTTTAAAACAAGATCAGGGGTGACTGATAAGTATTCGCAGTCTAAGCCATTAGCAAGCTTTGGAAAAGCTTTTAAATATAACATCTTGGATAATTCATCTATGAAAATGTTAAAAATAGTCAAAGCATATTATGCGCCAAATACAATGTACATGTAGGTAATGCCATGTGATATTATCAAAACACTGCCCACACATATAATCGATTAATGGTTCATCATTACTGTTGGGTTGACCAGAATAAACCATAATGACCACATGCCTTTGTCACGGACGACCACATGGGGTTTAGCATTTCAATTGATAGACAAGAGGAGCCTAACGAGGGTAACATGATGATAGTGTCCCTTGTCTGTTTTTCTGTCTTGATACATGGTGGTACTACGTTATCAATTGATCATGCTTTATATGCTATAATACTATATATAGCCGATGGCAGTAGGTCTATCAAGGAGCCTTTGATAAGTTAATAAATTAAGCGTTAATGATTTACATTTTGTTTTCGGTACTATGTAGCTAAGTCCGGCAATGGTCTCGGTGACATCAATCACCCTTTCAATGCGAAATTGTTTAAGTGGGCTTAAATTTTTCATATAAACCTCAGGTGTCATAATCGTGTCGTTTTGGAGGTAATTCTTTTCTCGGGTAAACCTGCTTTCAATGTCACATCCCTTCTCACCGGGACATTCTAAAATATCCCAGGGACATTCTAGAATAATTTTAATTTTTACTTTACTTTTTTATATATTTTATATTTTATACAAGACTCATAACTTGTAAACATTACGAAACAAACAAATTGATTTGTAAAATTAGAATTTTTAACAAATTCTGATTTAACGTTTCAAGCGGGATTCGAACCCGCAACCTCTATGAGCTACCGAGGCTTGTTGTCAGCAAATGTTCATTTTGTTGTGTAATCACTGACACTGTAATTTTTATATCGCGTTTGTGCGATACTTTCAGTGTTATTATATATTTCAATAGTTTTACCGAGTTTTTCGTCCTTTCCTTCGCTTTATATGACAGATATTAACCTGTCCCTCGGGTTTTATTGAAATGTAAACCCTAGGGCCTACAGAAGTTGAATGGGTTGATAGATTATGAATTGACAGTCGCCGCACGCAAATCCACATTGTCACTCAATACCATAGCGAGGCATGGTTCTTCCGCGTCCCCGAGAGTTGCTTTACCAGCTGGGGCTTACATACACAGGAAAATCTAAAATAATCAGAATACATATAATGTATAAAGATGAGCCAAATGTTGAAGAGAGTTCAAGAGCTTGTGTATTTCGACAATCAACTTCCAAAAGAGAGTCTGGGAAGATGTCTGACAATGAAACTGAATATGTGTTCATGTCCAATAGATGTATGGTGGAGTTTCATGTAAAAAATGCGCGTATTTAAGAATATTACGTGGAACATTATAAGTAACGACAATAAGTTACTGCAGATGACATCAGCTAGATACAAAGCTATCAGTCAAGGTCGCTACTTAGCATCGCTTAACATGACGACTGTTCGCCATTTAGCCTATTGTATAAATGGATGACTAAGATCTATATTTACACACTTTTAAAAATTTATCATTTTCAATTCCCCGTGCTAACATACTCCACCAAGGGTCACCAAAGATCAACGGGTAAAAGCAAAACCAACTTTGAGTTTCTCTCTCACTATGTCTATCCCTCCATCTCTTCCCTGATGTGTCTTCTCTCATTTGGCGATCTCAATGCGATTGAAAAGTGAAATATTGTTGACAACACCAAAAAATTTCCAAATCACTCACACATTTTTTGCCGACTTTTTTTTACAATAAACTTATCTGATCATAAATAACTAACCCATCGAAACCAACTGTCACGACGTACATGTAAAGGTTTGTATTTACTAAATAGTTTTTTTCATTTTATGAACGTACTGAACTCTCCGAAGAGACATCGGTCCTTAAATAATCAATCATGTTTTTAAAACTCTGTACCATGTGGAATATTTTTTTAAATCTCTGCTTTTAATTGACAGGTGCTTTATCAATGGTGTAGATTGCTGTCTCACGAGGTTTTTGCTACTGGACACGCAACATTACTTTTACCATGAGTTCAGATCCCGACACGGGCTCGGCAACTTTGTTCTTCACGTAGTAAAGTTTGGGTACAACAATACACTTAATTTCTGCGCAGTGCAACTACTGGTTCCAGCCGATGCTCGCAGGTTTGACCGCAATGCATAACCAAAATAGTGTTGCGGGCTTTTAGCCGTGCGATTATAAAAGCAGCCATGATATAAGTGAAATATTCTTGAAAGCGGTGTTATAGATCCAATCAACTCAACTCACCTCACTTTTACCAAGAACATCTCAAGTATTTATTCAACTGCACTTCTAATAAAAGTGCATTTCAACATGACAAGGAATAATGAGTTCCTAAAGTACATTGGAAAACTGTACCCTGATATGTCTACTCTCGTTTTAGTGGCAACATTCCGGTGTTAAATAGCTGAAAAATTTCTGACAACTTTGTAAATCAGATTCACTCCAAAGTCTTGTTCTTTTTTGCCTTCAGTATTTTATTCCCACTCTTAGAATATATAATATCAAAGTGAACGAGTATTTGCATAGCATACTGCTTATACCTTAAGGGTATTTACTTTGACGTTTTGCTCATATTAAGGGTCAAACATAATTATGATGATTAACATGTAGATCACTAAAAACTTCCTTGTAATCACGACAACTTTAAACGTTTTTGTGCTCTGATTTGGTATAATAATCTTTGAAAAGGAAAACAAATTGAAAATTGTCCACGACATCCTTGTAAAGATATTAGTAATGAACAGTTTTTGGGCTACGAAGCTCTAATTTGATATACATGTATATTATTTATGGAGAGGTACAACCTGTTAAGAAGAATTCAGGTACCTTCTCTCAAAGGTCAGTGCAAGGTCATGACTTTTGCATGAATAAGCATAAATTCTTCATTTTAACAATTAACACTTATAACCATTACATGACTGTTATGCTCAATAAAAGGTATCCATTGCCTGTGTGACCTTTAATGTCAAAGTTCAAGGTCCCGAGATATGAGTTATTCCCATGTATAACTTTTTTGGCTATAACTTTATTCCAAAAAGCTTTTAAGAAGCCATAAACGTATCTTTATTTTTCAAAACGAATACTTCATAACTTCTGAGCGGTGTACATGTACATCATCTATTGAACACTGCAAAATTTTGAAGAAGTGTCTGCTTCAGTTCATCAAAGGTTAAGGCCACACCAAGATCACAACTAAAGGGTGTGATTTAACATTTACACTATCTTTATTCTCAAAAGTTATAATTGATTGTTGACCTTCAAGGTTACAAGATTAGAATTTAGTTTGATTAATCGCTGAAATGAGAAATTACTTGTTCAGAGCTCAAAATAATCATTTTACTCCCATTGGAATTATTTAAGATCAAAGCTCAAGGACAAGGTTTTCTCAAAATCTGTTTTGTATATTTGATGTCTATAAGTGGACTCAACTTATATTAAAGAGAGATTACCTTTATCATTGAGGAGTAAACATTGTAATTGTAGAATTTATTCCAACTTTTCCTCAATTAGTTTGATAGTTAATGACGTAAAATTACTCCTCCATAGTTTTGCTATTTTTGCCACCGGATCAACTCTTAAAGATATATACTGCGATTTAAAAAAACGTTGATAGAGGCTTGATTTTAGAATGTGTTTTTGCATATGAACCCAACGGTTACAGACATATCCTTTCCATTGTATGATAAATACAATATATCAGGTAATATGATAGAAATACGTCCCTTTCCGTAGATACTCGAGCACCCCGTCAGACATATGATGCTTCTGATCCACACAACGTCTGCATCATTTTGTCTGTTTTTGTGAAATTCAATTTATAAAGACCATTAGCTTATCATTAGTAGACTATGACTGGTCGCTGTAGTCTCTTTCATTCACAACTGTCCTATAACTCAACTTATATTAAAGATAGATTACCTTTATTATTGAGGAGTAAACATTGTATTTGTAGAATTTATTCCAACTTTTCCTCAATTATTTTGATAGTAAATGACATAAAATTACTCCTCCATAGTTTTGCTTCTTATGCCACCGGATCAACTCTGAAAGATATATTTTGCAATTTAAGAAACGTTGATAGAGGCTATCGAAAGATTTATGCTTCTGATCTGCACAACGTCTGCATAATTTTTTCCGGTTTTGTGAAATTCAATTGATAATGACCATAAGCTTATCATTAGTAGACTGTGACTGGTCGCTGTAGTCTCTTTCATTTCACAAATTTACAGATTCCTTAAGACGTGTGATTTATTGTATGTTCTCATTGGGTTTCTGATTGATCAATCGGCCGCTTAGGTATAAAACTTACGAGATTGTTGATATCATGTTATTGTATTTTTTATATTACTTTATATTAAATCTTTAAATGGCATACTATAAAAAGTACCCAAACTGAGTTTTAGTTGGTTAAAAATAATTTTGTCTGGGTCCCTTTCTCGATGACGTTTTGCTTGTCCGCCACATACAGCCAACGTTAGGGAAATGATCTGCAAAACATAGTCCAAATACATGCATATTGAATCGCATTTTTAAAGTATATGTATAACTTTCAGCTTTATAATTTAAAATCGTCAATGCGTATTTGTGATAAATGGGTAGAGTCTCTTCCTTATAGAATTAATCAATTAATCAATGTTAACTAAATACCACATATAACTTGATCCTTATAACTTAAACTTTAGATTCAGTGGTAAGAACAACTCGGGGAAAATGTAATATTTTCACAATTAAATGTATTTAATATTCCGTTTTGTAAATCCTCAATAGCACCTTTCCATTGTTGCCACAGTTTTCATTTACTTACTAAATATATTTTACACTTACATGAACCTACTTAACCCTGTTCAGAGCAAATTATCCTAAATTCATCAATCATGTCTGTAAACTTCTGTTCTATTGGGATTGCTATTTTTGCATGTCTGCTATAAGTTTGACAAGTGCTTTATCAGTGTTGAAGATTGCTGTCTCGAGAGGCCAATTATTATTATGGACAAAACGGCGGTGTTTTATCAAGGTTCTTACCTTATTTCTATTCAACTGCATTGTCAACATGACAAGTGGTACCACAGTTCTCATATTTACAATCGTTATTTGCTATATTTGGCAATTGTCACCACTGGGGATATCACATCAAAAGATACTAAGAATATCTTAACAAATCAATGTCAGTAAAACGACACAAAACCATAAAGAGTATAGCGGTACAGCACGAGGCGTTAGAATAATTCTTCAAACTGTATGAAACTTTCATGGAATTGGAAAGAACTAATTACCCACTCTTCCCCTTTTCTAATTGCCTCAAGTTTTTTCTAGTTCTTTATGTCGTTGTGTCTTCGAATTGATCAAAGGAGAAGCTTTATAATAGAAAGACCACTTGTATGATCTCTCAGGGTCAAGTCATTAACGATTTATAGTGCATCGATGTTTTTAACATTGACTAAAAACATGTAACAAGTTCGATTCTACAGTAAACCGCAACAAAATCCTTGCAGACAGGATGTCGTTAGTGGAAAAAAAAAGAAGATAGATAGATTGTAATATCCATCAATTTTATATCGCATTCCGCAGAAATGAGCATTTTAAAAGGGTATTTGATGCAAATTACCTTGCCAAAAATATAATGGAAAATTCTAGATAACTTGATAAAACAAAAATGCATGTATATTAGCTTATAATCTGCACCAGAATCCCAACCCAACACAAGTATCTTTTTGCAACCCATTTGGTACTAAGGGGACTCTCTAAATGTTTTGAGACATAAAAAATCAAAGCATCTGTATGCCTCGTAGTAACCATGGACTGTCATTAACAATATTAATGTTTATGTCAGAACGTCACCTTACACACCTATATTAAAGCCACTATGTCCGTGGCAACCACTCAATAAGTGTTGTGTTTTCTTTATTGGTATCAGGACTCTTGACTTATGGATCAGTCATCATCTGTATAATACTTAACATGCCTTTACATTTTTGGATTTTCATCTTCTTTGAATGTAGAATTTTAGGGGTTCTTATGGAAATAGATATATGATTGTGTTCTCTTCATAAAATTCGATTTTCAAGGTTGATATTCTAATTCATTGGCGACCAGTTGGTTTTGCAAACTTTTGGTGACTCTTGTTCCTAGCTTTTAATATTTTCAGAAATTGTCAAGACAAACAACGTTAGATCGCACACGTGTGTGTGTGTGGGAGGGGATTTAATAGATAAATGCGAAAAAACAAATTCAAAACTTTTTACTACAATGTATCTTAAAACCATGGTGTAATCGATAACAAAGCCAGGTTGGTTAACTCTAGTTTTCATAGCAAATCAAGCAATCGAGGTTTGTGATTACAATTTGGCGGTAAATAATGGAAGGCTCATATATTTTGACTATTTAATATTGACAGTTTAGTGGAATTTGTTTCTCATGTTTCATACTGTGTGCAATAATGGAGGGCCTATCGTTTAGGTCTACATCACCACGTTTGTATTTGTCAAGTTAAATCGTTAGTGACTCTAAAGCCACCATTAGAAGACAAGCACTGGTCACTGTAGTCTAATTCCATTCACAACTGTCCTGATATCATAATGAGTTTGATTTCTTCATAGGCCCCTGGGGAGTCTTAGCTCGACGTATCCGCCCCTTTAGGAAACGTCCAATTAGGACTTGGTCCAGACCCAAGTTCCATAAACTAAATGCTGAAAAAGCGACAATGACTCTGTAATGTAAAGAAAATGCAATTCAGAAAGCAGTATTGTCTATGATCTAATGTAGCCTTTTTCATAATACGTAATAATCATCACAATTTTGATGATCTGTTGAAACCTGCTTCATTTAAATGCTAAAAATCACAATTTTGTTGATCTATAATGTAGCCTATTTCATTCACGTGTTAATTATCATTATTTTGATGATCTAATGTAGCATATTTCATAAACATGTTAATCGCCCAAAATCTGATGATCAATTGTAGCCTATTTCGTTTACATGTTAAACATGATATTGATGATCTAATCTAACCTATTTCATAAATATTCATGCGTTAATTACCATTTCATAGGTTATAGTGCATGTTCATTTGAAAACTTAGGAAACTGAAACTAAACTTTGAAGTATCTAAAGATAACTATTTAATCCAATTTAATCTCATTTGTGATGTAGATTGTACCTGGTTCTATTTCAATGGTATCCGTGTCAACAATTGACAAAGCTAAATTGGAATGATTAAACATGTTCTGATACTGAAAGGAATTTTGAGATGTATCATATCGAATTTTAATTGTTTAATTAGAGTTAATTGAACTTTTGAAAGTGGGCCAGTGTTTCAAAGGAGTTATTCTATTCAGATTTGATAAACATACGTTTTGTTTTTCTATGTTAAAATGTCAAACTTCCCTTGAGTGTTTATCTTATATGAACTGAAAATATTGCCAGTTGTGTCAGATTAATTTTTTGTAAACACGGGACTGTACACTAACAGTGCTTCACTTTCGTTTTGAAATGTAGAGAGGCTTTCATGCTAGTATTTTTCGGCAATATTCTCTCCCCACAAAATATTATCTTACTGATTACCCCTTGAGGTAAAATGAAGTCAGTTTCCTGGTTTCCGGCAGATTCCCCCACACAAAAAAAACATTTGAGAAAATTTCCGTAAATGAAAACAATTCTCGTATGGAAAAGGTTGTTATTTACACTGAGGCATTTAACATGTTCAGTCTCCCATTCTAAGCTGCAAACTGCTGGAGTTATCTCATTCCAACAGAGATATCAATATGTTCTACGTCAGCTCTTCAACAGACACGTTTTGACATCCAAATTGAAAAGAACCCAGAGCAGTGAGAAAGAGATCGAAATGTAAGAAATGAACATCAGAGGGAAGATAGCACGTTGTTAAACGATTGAAATATAGTCTGTTAAGCTTACATGGCCTTATTAGGAGCATGTAAGATCTAGGTGGCTCTTAAGGTCACTGAAACATCGAAACCATCACACTACCATAACGAATGAAGGCAAATGGCTTAACGTTTTTATTGGTTATTTGTTTGCTTAAAATGAGAGCAGTCTGGTAAATACTGAAGAGTCTAGTCTATATCTTGTCTTCAGACATGAATAATCCTGAACACTTTAAAAATCAATACAAACATGATAATTCTTATCACCACAAAGCAAGTGTTGTTATAATTCCTCAGATGTATATTTATTCATTCATTGGTTCTATTCTCAACCTTGTATTGATGTATGATGTTCTACCGAAGTTCACTTTAAGAAAGCTTTTATCAAAACATTCATGGTGGGTATAACAAAGGGACAGTCTAGACAGCCATCTAGTCAGTCTTCTCATGATACAGGCAAATCATTTGCCTTCAAATTGTTAATCTCATAAAAGATAAATTAACAATCAGACCCTGTAATGATATACACTACTGTCAACGATGTAAATGTTCGAGGTCATATAATCCAATAAACTGGCAGGTTTGTGACATTAACAATACAAAGGTTTTAATGTCAGACCTTAAAAGGTAAAACACACATTGAAACATATCGCCCTGTATATAGTGCAGACCTAATGGCGCTACCTTGAGAATAAAGAAGTCCTTAAAAAAGTTCACGTTTTGTACAAGCAAGTTTGCAAGCAAATTCCTGGTTGGTTACATGAGTCGACTACAAATATAACAGACAAAACGCCTAGATAAGGAATACTTAATGTGATCTTTGTTTGTCTACAAATATCAATAACACTGCTGTTTTTCAAGTATGCAAATGTTTAACATGTTTAATCTTGTTGTAGGTACGGAAGTAGAGTGAAGATATGCCCACCCATGAGATTGGAAACATAGCTGATAAAAGCACAAAAGAAAAATGCCAAAAATTGTAGTAGGGGAGAGCTGTGATACTATAGCTCGGATATAAATAAATTTGGTTTTGATAAATGCCGCTTGGGCCATCAATTATAGGAGGATTCACACTGTGTTACTGCTTTGAAAAACTTACAGACAATAAAACACAAAACATTTATCTATTATATGTGCGTTACAATGGCATTTCATGTGTGATTACCATCGTCTTTTGGAAACAAAATCACTTAGAATTAAATCATCTGTATCATGGTAGTAACTGACGTCTTGGAGACTCATGACTGCAACTCTGATAAATTACCTGTCAAACTTGCATCAGACTCATCAGGAGCAATCTACCCCCACATGAGACATTTAACTAGTTCTGTGATGGAATGATTAACCAGAGACGAATTGTCTGATCTGTCTTACCTGAATCGCTGTTGCTGTTACTGAATACAGTGAATTGTTTCAGATGATATAAAATTAAGGAAATAAGGATTGATAATGAAAACCTACATGTATGTCATCGTGTTGATCTTACCTGACATTCCGTTTTGGTCGTATGATATAACAAATATGTTGATAATCACAATAATACTGTGAACAAAACATAAATCTAAAGCATGGATTAGTATCAAATCTTTAATGGTTACCTTAATTCAAAGATACATCATTATTTCAATTCTGAGTTGAATATTTCCAAATATACCGAATGAAACTAAAACATCCAAGTTATCTGAGTATCATATATTTGATAGCTTTGGTCTGCATAAAGGCAAGTGACAATTCTTTTGCCACACAGTCTAATTCAAAGCTTTGAAGGTCTAGTTGTGTTCAACAAAGTTTTTGTGTAGTTTCCTTGCTAGCTGTTATTTCATTTCAAGTGTATGAATATATGGTTTCCCAAAACTGGTTATGCAACTCTACAACCATTTAACATGTTGCAGAAATTGACAAGAGATCATGAATTTCTGATGAAAAAATTTATCAGATAAATAAATTGGTCCAGAGCGTAAAGGAAACCTCATAATGTGTTATCCCCCAGAGATTGTGTGTGTACATGGGTAAAGTCATGTTACACAATCTTAAAATACTTCAATCATGTTATGTCTTGCTTCACAGCAATGCACTTGATGAAATATCATGTCTCATATTCGGCTCGTATTTCAATATTGATGAGCAAACTGTTCCATCCATCCCTCATGTCCCTTCCTGATGGTGACAATCAAGAGGGGGGGGGGGGGGGGATGTTCTTCACTATTAGAATAGCCACCAATGTCACAAGCACTCCCCTTAGACAGATGTACAATCTCTGAATCAGATCTACCGTCAGAGAGTACAGCAATATCAACAGCTATAGGAGCAGAGTTCATATTGCTTATCAAGCTTGTTCTGAAATTCATCATTGACAACCAGTAAATTTGCGAATAATTTATGACTTAACTCTTCAAGGGGTGTACACAAAAGATATGTATGCACTTGTCGGGTCTCTGATATACGGCATAACAGTAAATATGTCTAAAATGGCTTTTTTCAATCTTGTACCCAACTCGGCAAATCATGTGTAAGGTAAGTGGTTTAATTGTTTGTGAGCATCGACCTTCTCAAAAAACAAGAGACATCAGTAGAACACATAACCTACCGGCGTCCAACAAATCAAATTGTATGTATCACTAAATTATATGAGCGTATCGAGAGAAACAAGTTTTGTTTCCAATGAAAACGCCATAAAAGAGCTTCTAAAGCTGAAACAAAGGCACACTCACACATACTACATGTAAGTGTCAACGAGCTAGTTTAGCAACTATGCTCCGAAAAGGATATGATTATAGACGGGCAGGTGAGATGAGGGGATTTATTGTTTAAGCTGTCTAGCTGTCAGGAGTATTTCACTTCAAGGCTGCTAAGCTGCTAGGAGGAAAGTCTGCAACACTATTGTGCTATGCATTGCCGTTAAGCCTGGGAGCATCGGATTGAACAAGGGAATCATGGCTGGTACTGCACTAACATTCAGTGTAGCATTGCAGTTAAATCTTAGAATGGAGAACACCTCTCTATTTCAGACAAAGTTGCCAGCCCCCGGCCGATTCGAACCCCTGACCTCTTGATCCAAAGCCGAACATGCTTACACTTTGCTATGTCGCTAATTTGGTTTGAGGTTACAGACAATGATAATAATAATAGTGATACTGCTAACTCTATGATGTTCTTACACCTGAAATCCAAACTTCATCACCTGTTTTAGTTTAAAGTATTATACATATTTTCTAAGAAAGATCAGTACAGTGAAAAATAAATCGAACTTTGTCTTTGGTCGAAATTGGTCGTATGATTAACTGTTTACATGTTGAGCAATATTAATTCATTCAAATAATCAATAACACATACACAGCATCACATTTCATGTAAAATTAGGGATTTACCTACCTTTTACTTTATGTATATAGCGTTAACATTTTCCCTGATTGTTTTTGTCGAGTTTTCACTAGTAATATCGTTTACAAGTTTGTTTTCTTACAGTAAGTTATACATACATGAGATTTTATCAATTTAAAATTTCCACCTTCAGACGAAGAAGGTACATGTATACATTCCGGAAAACGTGATTTCTATTCTTTTAGTGGGTAAATAAACATAACGATCAAACAGCTTGTTGAAGGATTTCGTGCCATAACTTTTCTTCAACATCAAAGACGGTCATCTTTCTACTTGAATACTTATCTATAAGCCAGCTCAGCTGTGATGTTTGATTCTTGCGTGTCTATTTCTGTTCCTTATAACTCAGATGACAACTGACTGTAAACGTATTCACAATCTATTTACAAGGGCTAAATCATACAGTGTTCATTCGAAATTGACTTTGATCAAATATAGTTTATGCCAACTGATTTGATGTTCCCTTTTAATGCTAGTGGGATTAATACTCTGGTTGAAACGCAAGAGTAGGAAATTTTAGTTTATTTAAAACCTAGATTATCTTATGATTATGATCGTGTTTAATATTGTGCACTTATTGCATGGTTCGTGTATTTTTGGACATACAAAGAACCCTTCTGGCAGTTATCAACTCATTACACTGCAAAATAACACTATGTATCAGCTGATCGTCTATTCTAATAATAATAATTATTAGGTCAACTCTCTTGTAAGTGTCCTCTATGGACCTACAAATGAGGTAAATAAATGATAATCTGTCTTCATCCACCTTGTTCCAGACCTAGGGGAATGAGAAAAGTATCTATGTTAATTTCACATTTGATTTGATGTGATGTTCTAAATGGGGTCTGGTTATTCCAATAATTGAAATATTTTAGACATGTTTTCAAAAATGTTCAAGTCATCAAGAGGGACTTCTAAAAATAACTAGTACTAATGGAGTTTTTTTATGTCGGATTCTGAAACTGATACGAAGAGGAGTTGTTATTTCTTTTCAAAATATAAAATTTTATGTTAATATCTTGTTCATAACTTGATTTTGATATATTATAAAGATTCAACAACAAGGATGACATAATCTATGTGAAAATCAATATTCTATTTTAATAATCTATTTGTTATATTGACAACATTTTTAACATGATAAAGGTCATTATAGTGTAAAATCTATTTCTTACTCCTGCTAACATTGAACAAGGATTCTAATTAAACATCAACCAGAAACAAATTATTTTATACAAATAACAAGAAGTACGTTTTATTGTTAACGTGTCATAACTTGATACACCACATGTCTCTTAGATAGTAAGTAAATTTAAGAAAACTGTGATGTCTACTATCCTTTGCCTGGCCGATTATAAAGGCTATTGGACTATTTTATCACAAACATTAAATATTTGTAAATCTCGACCCGGTGATACAATGAAGAGAACACTTAAATGGAATATCACAATGGTCCTAAATGAATGAATTTGAAGAAAGGGCTTATAGCACTTTAAAACAGTGTTTTGAACTAAATAGATTTTTGTTTGTCAAGAATGTCCTCATTCTCTCATGAAATGTTGATACAGCCTCTGTTGTATTACGCCGAGTGTGTGGAATAAAATTGGAAATGCCTGACTGGAGGCCAGGGGAAACTGTCCGAACCAACGGATTTCGGCGTAAAAAAATCAGAGGCTGTATCACCATATCATGACTTTATCTGCCTTGGTGGGGAGAGAATGGAATGACCTTAAAGCTTCATGTATCTAATTCACATAATTAATTCTACAAACTTCCTTGGTACCGAGTATGAGATGTATAGGTTTTATATTGCAAACTGGTAACAATGAACATGTAGCTGGGGAACATACGGTTCATAAACCTGTCCAATTGGCGTTCTGTTAGTTATTGGAGATTAATATTCTAATCAATTAACCATATTTCGTGCAATAAAGAAGTTGACTATCCACAATAACATGTTCTTCTTCATCAACCAACTTCTTAATGCCTCTCAAAGAAATAACCTCTAGTTTAAAACAACAACAATTCTATTGATAAAAATGAGCATGATATTGTGAGTAATAATATCAGAAGGATACATTTTAAGTAATTCTGTCACTTGTATACTTTCATAATCAATAATATATTCAAAAGGATCATAGCTGTAGTTACATGCACCCTGAAATACAAAAGCTCTTAATCCGTAGACACAGGAGAATGTGACATGCACATATTATTTAAAAGATTTTCTTTGAGTAATATGACATAAAGGTTTTATAAAGCAATTTTATGTTATTTGAAGAGTACCAAAACCATTTAAAATAGACATTTGCTTCTACACAATCCATTATCAGAATATATAAAAAGGATGAAATGTATTACTTATTGTTTCAATGAGGCTTTGTTGGTTGCATAACAATTCTTACTTTTAGTTATTAATAATTCTGAACAAACGAAGACAATGACTTGAGATCCGATCCTTATTCTCAATTGTTGACATTAAGCTGTCACTACAGTCGATTTGCATTACAAGACTACATGTTAAATATCAATATACCACAGAGGTGATTAAATATCGGTCATATGTCACTTTCAGATTCCCACTCTCATAACTGTTTGAAACAAACAATTAGACTTATTGTTTTATCCCACTTTTTAAATTGAATGGAAGGTTTAATTAACACGATGACATAAGTTTAATTATGAATCGTATTCAGTTATTTTTTATATATTTTCTTCTCAAATCTGAAACAGTTCACTGTTAACGGATACAGCAAGTAGGTATGACAGATCAGAAAATTCGTCTCTGATTAATCATTCCATCACGGAACTAGCTAAATGTCTCCTGTGGGGACAGATGACTCCTTATCAGTCTGATTCAAGTTTGACAGGTAATTTATCAGCGTTGTAGACAATTGTCTCAAAGGAGACGTCTATGACGAAACCTCATTATCAACATTAGACCAGGCTTTCACATGTACACATATACGTTTATCATATATAACGAATAGCGTTATTCAAGTACTTGCTTCGTTGATATAAAATGTTTGAGTTTTGAGCCTTATGAGACTATTGATACCTTGACACATGTCCCTTTTGGTTATCCTATCTTAATTAGTTTCTGAGAAAACTTGTACCTTTTGACAACACCCTTGAACAGAGTAAAAAACACGAAACAAGGGCAATAACTCCCCGTAAAATGTAATTTTGCGGTTCTGACTTTCGAACTCCAATGAACAGGCATTGATACCTCAAAGACACACAACAAATTTGGCTATGGTATCTTAAATAGTTTCTGAGAAAAGCTGTGCCCTTTTACTTGGACGGACGGACGGAGCCCAAACCTATATCGCCCGTTGTGGAGGGGGATAATAAGGCCATTCTGTCCATACATTGGTACATGGTTAAGGCGCTACCAGCATTATTATCCCGGTCTTACACAAGCTGACATATTTGTAGTTAACAGGTCACCACCAGCACACCCCTTTTTTCAAGTACACATTTTCTACTGGGTAAAGAGAGACTCAATTGAATAAAGTCTTTCTCAACTTGTGTCTTGCTATGGGACAGGGGATTATCCTTCTAATTGTCTGATTATTTAGCAACATTTGGTAACTAACTCATACAGCAAGCTGCAACTATTGACGCTGAACTATACTGATAATCGTATACTGAGCATTGCACTAGACCACATACCACCAAATTTTAAGTCTGAGGATGATTATCTTAAATGCACCACATTGAATAATCCGTTTCAGTGTCTTAGGGGAATTTGTGAACAGTCAAAGCTGCCACCACATGCTATACTGCTTGGATTTGTCTCCATGGCCCTAGGTTCCACAGTTGCCTATCACCACTCCTCATCCTACAATCTCGTTTCTGGCGTCTTATGACTCGAGACCTCTATACTGCTGCCTTCAGTTGGTTACTAGCTGTCCGATTGCTTAAACGTCTCTACGGTAACCAGGCCTGTTTCAAGAGTACTTGAAGCAAACTGTTGTTGATGACACAATAGGTTCCTGTCCTCTTGCCAAGTGACGCCGTTAATGGTTGAAATTTTGCCCAAGCGAGGTGTAAAGCAATAACGCACTCACTCACTCTCGCAAAGTGGTAGCTTGATACCTGCCGGAAGGGGAACGATTGTAATTGGCATCTTTCAGCCCTAAACGACTGATGTCTTTATAAAAGAACCAGCTCTCCTCACAATATCCTTGTACAACAGACCTGCTAAATGTTGCACAAATATTTGTCAATATTTTGAAATCTCCTTTGTGCCATAGCCTCTCCGACTGTAAGTTCATACAGGCATACAACTTTAGATTAAGAGAGGCACAGAAGCATATCCGTCAATTAAGAACGTTGTAATCGTATAATGTACAGCCAATGAGCAGTGCTTGCACTGGATATTAGGCTTAAAAATGTTCATTATTTATTATTATTTATTAATACGTGATACCTGATAAGATGTCAGTATATGCCAGCAGCTATTGTGTTGATACAGTGCGTTTTTTATTAGCTAACAATATTGGATTACTATATTTACACGGTACGCAAGTAAGAATTGCCACATTCTGTTTTAAGAGAATATGTTTTGTAGAAATATATCGCGGCATTTCATTGCCTGCTGAAAGAATATATTGTTGAGCGATGTATATTTTGGTCCACTAAAGCTGATCGTTATAGATCAGAATTATTTAACCGATAATATTATCTTCTTATTAATAATCATCTTCTCCAATGAAAAATGTTTTTTTTTAAATGCAATACTAAGGAAACATAACTGTTAAAACGTGTCTATCATGGTTGTTGTAGATGAGTTTTGTAAGAGACATTTGCACCAAAACCCCATAAGACTGCAGTGATCGATAGCGTTTCAGGTTTAATTAAGATAAACATTTCGCTCATGTTTATAGCAACAATGTGTCAATGTTTTGTAAAAAGGAATTTTTGCTTGAAAAACAATAACATTTATTTGGGCAAAAAAGCAGGAAGTGACCATCAACAAGTTTCAACGAATTGATTAGATTCGTGTGAAACTACATCCTTCAAATTTCTTTAGAGATTGCATTTTCTTTAAATCAATAAAAATTTATTTGTTTTAAAGAATTTCATTTGTCCTTGGTACATCAGATCCCTAACAATATTGGAATTATCATTATGTTAAAGCGTTTATTCTGATTGCAGGATATTAACCATCATTATTATTATTATCAGAAAACAAACGAAAATGATAACTTAATTACCATACAATGTAAGTTTACAATCTTTGTTGGGCAAAAACTATTACAATACTACATTATGATAAGTGACGTTGTCTTATATTGTAAATAATTATAATATCTCATTGTTTTTTGCCAATTTTTTTTATTGAGCTTTTAGGAACGAAGTGCGTTTCTTTGCCATTGGGTATACATGTATATAATACATCTTTGTATTTGTTTTTGAAGCCTATAGATCATGTTGACATGGATCAAACTAGGTCTGTATTAAAAACGATGACTTGGCTTTGGAAAACAAGTCAATGTTTCTGTGGCTATTTTAAACTCTGTCACCTTTACATGTACGTTGTAAAACGGGCAGGAGGATATCACTTATGGACAAGAGTTGCTTCCCTTCGGCTTGACTGCAAATGTCAGCTTGCCTAATAACAACAGACAATTACGAAGGTCTAAACTAAAAGAAGTCCTTCGCTTTTCTGCATATCAATTGGAAATATTCTTGCAGGTTTATGAAATATTGGCAACATTCTTCTGTTCAATTAAAAAGGCCTGAAAAACGGTACCAAACACTAGATATCGGAAAGCTTACTTTCCGTTTCCGTTTATACAGTAGGAATAGAAATAAGGCAGAAAGATAATGTTCATTGGCTATCACCTATAGCATCACGCTCGAACTTGATTCATGGATATTTTTGTAATCTATTTTTCACGTTATCAAATAGTTTTATGTTGAAGTAACATGGGGCAATGCATGCCCCTTCATTATAAATATCATTTTAGCACACAGAACAGTTTATTGAACTGATAGAATAGGGCAAATGTGAACACAGTGACGTCGCATTCCAATTATGATCCAAAGAGATATATTCATCTCTAGGGTATTTGTACGAAGCTCCAGAAGGGACATGGTAAAAAAATAATTTTATTACGTACGTACGTATTACTATCACGTACGTACGTGTTATTATTACGTACGTACGTAGTAAACTAATACGTACGTACGTGTTATTATTGCGTACGTACGTGATAAATTATTACGTACGTACGTGATAAATTATTACGTACGTACGTAATAACTAATTTCGATTGTTTTAGCCTTTTGCGAGGAATTTGATAAAGCATTGCAACAATGAATAGTTTTTTTATTAAAAGAATATTGCAAATATGTTCAATGTATGTATGTTGAGCATCTATAAATCGAAATAAAGCTAGTGTCGGAAGATTGTAATGGATCTGCATTCTTCTTTACGAAAAGAACTAATGGTAAGACTATCATAATGGCCATATTGTGTTAAAATCTCTATCTGAATGTTGAGGTGTTTGCGTTTCTATCCAAAATAAACAATAAAGTCATATACAACTGTATGTAAATGTATAGGGTTGTCACTTGTGAACTGTTTCCGCGAGCAAACGGTCCTTGGTCCATTAATTGTTTAGTCCGTTTCGCTTGTGCCGTTACTATGGATACAAAATTCGCAATGCCAAAATTTGGGCAGAACAAACATAACTTTCGACATTTATACATGTCCAACTTTGGTACATATTCAATATACCATAGTTTATCCGTATACGTGCTTAAACAATTTGAATTCCCAATGTAGGATGATATATAAGAGTAGAACAAGTGTTTGTTTTAATCGTCCACGGTTGCAAAAGACAAATAAAGTAAGAACATATTTCATATTTCTTTGAGCTAAACACGGTTTATATACGATAAACGGTTGCTTATGGTTAAAAGACTGGTCTATTGGACAGGTCTAATAATTTACTCACAACCTTTATACAAAGATGATGTTCATGTAGATTAATACTGTTCTTTTCTTTGCTGGTTTATGTGCGGTCAGTATGTAATAAATATCAAAAATAGATTTTTGAATATTTGAAAATTATAAAAGATATAAAATAATATAAGACAAAATAATATATTTATATATCAGATATATCTTAAAAGTTATTTTTCCGAAGATATTATCAAGTAAGATTGAAAGTAAATAACTCTTATTTGTCTTTTTGGGGGGAAGAAATTGTGCTACCTAGTTGCTTGTTAAAAAAACGTAACAGATTTGCTGTAGCTTATTCCATACAGTGGCTTATGAATCTTTTTAGATAAAAACATTCATAACAGGTAGGGGTTGATCCAAAACTACAGTAATGCCTTATGAGTGCATCTCCCTCTCCCTCCCCGCTCTCACTGAGAGCTAAGATTTATTGCATAAATAAATATTTTGTCTTGTCTTTCCTCTTGATCCTCCCTCACTTATAGGATGGTGATATATTCTATATCGACAATAAGTACGGCGCTTTGCGAAAGTAAGCCCTCCCTTTTTGAAGTCCATAGGCTACTATTTTGAAGTGTATCAGATGAAAGTATCCTCCCCTTTCTAAAATATACTATAAGCAAATCTTTATCGCCGGTATTTCTTCAATATTTGACATGACCTGTATCATCTGTTCGCGCTGTGAAAAAAATCATTTGCTTATTCAAAGATTATGGAACATTTTGGACACCCAAAGAGATTGGAATTCTGCGAATAATGTATGAGATTCCATATTCTTCCAATACTAATATATTACCGTGCATCGAAGTTTATGGTGTATAAAAAGTTATAAAACTTCATGCTCATCCGTCCGTTTTCTTAGGTGATGCAATTTGCGCTATCTACTTCTTCAGAGACTTCACTCGCTTAGTGTCTTATGATTGCGATTTATAAAAGACTCTCACTTAAACATTCCGGATACAAAGTTAACCGATGTTTCCGAATATGGGGGCGGGGTAGTGCAGTGGATAGCGCGTTCGGCTTCGGATTAAGGGGTCCGTGGTTCGAATCCCGCCAGGGCTCGGCAACTTTGTCTGCAGTATTGAACTGTTCTACACGCAGTCAGGTTTAGGTGCAATGCTACACTGAATTTCAGAGCAGTACCACCCATGGTTCGCAAGTTCCAGGTAAACATAGCCACAATGGTGTTGCGGGCTTCTCCCTGCAATAATACTAGCAGCCGCGATATGAGTGAAATAATCTTGAAAGCGGCGACAAATCCCACATCACCTCACCATCTCACCGAATATGAACATGAGCTTCTAATATTTTTTTAAGGTCGCTAATCCAAACTCCCTATTTTCCGTATAGCAGGCTGGGCTTGCTTCCGGAAAGCCGACGGGGGTAATTCATTCACTTGTTTTTGTGAGTTTAGTAAATTCAGTATCATATATACAAATACGTTTGATTTTATTGAATCATAATTTCACCACGATCAATATCTTGCGTGTTTTTGTCACCTCGCAAAACGTGACTCAAAGGCAGTGAATAAATAATGTAATAAGTAATTTTATCACATCGATATTTCCAAGAAGCAATACTACGCCATTTGCCATCAATAATCTTTTTAAAAATCATTATATATGATATTTATTGCTTTATTTTTTTGGTAAATATTAAAACATTTAATTGTATGAACGGTCTTAAAATAAGCCCTTTGGAGCTTGTTGGTCAATTCTTGTATTTACTATTTCTTGAATAAATATGTATAAATCATATGATAGTCACATGGAACAGCACATTTCTTATGAATCATCTCAGACGTTCATTCATCATCATCGCATAATTGTATATTGTATTGTAAAGGCATTAAAATGTACCAGACCAGTTACTTGTAGTAGGTGATATAGATAGATTTAGCCGTATCCAATTAAGTTATTTACCAATTTGAAATAGAGTTTCGATGATGGACAATAACGATATTAAGCAAATGGCAAACTTCTGTCAACATTTCTTGCTATACAAAATATAACATTTTCTCTATCGGATCCTGATACATTCATTTAGAACTGAACAAAATTACAAAATAATGTGTCTCTTAACTTAAAACGTCTTTATAAAGACATTTCTTTTATCAGTATGTACGTAGGCTATATGTATTCATATTTAGTCATTACGTACGTACGTAATAATTTATCACGTACGTACGCAATAATAACACGTACGTACGTAATAATTTTTCACGTACGTACGTGATAGTAATAATAGAGAGAGGGGAGGAGGAGGAGAGGGAGGTGCACTCATAAGGCATGACTGTAGTTTTGGATCAACCCCCACCTGTTATGAATGTTTTTATCTAAAAAGACTCATAAGCCACTGTATGGAATAGGCTATAGCAAATCTGTTGCGTTTTTTCAACAAGCAACTAAGTAGCACAATTTCCTCCCCAAAAAAGACAAATAAGAGTTATATACTTTCAATCTTACTTATTAATATCTAGGAAAAAATAATTTTTAAGATATATCTGATATATAAATATATTATTTTGTCTTATATTATTTTATATCTTTTATAATTTTCAAATATTCAAAAATCTATTTTTGATATTTATTACATACTGACCGCACATAAACCAGCAAAGAAAAGAACAGTATTAATCTACATGAACATCATCTTTGTATAAAGGTTGTGAGTAAATTATTAGACCAGTCCAATAGACCAGTCTTTTAACCATAAGCAACCGTTTATCGTATACAAACCGTGTTTATTTTAAAGAAATATGAAATATGTGCTTTATTTGTCTTTTGCAACCGTGGACGTTTAAAACAAACACTTGATCTACTCTTATATATATCATCCTACATTAGAAATTCAAATTGTCTAATGCCCCTATTTCACTCCGAGAGGAATTCTCACGAATCGCCACGATAGAGAAATATTTCACATTCGTGAACATTCGTTGACAATTCGTGATTTATTCTTGTGATTCGTAATGAATTCGTGATTGATTCGGCAATATTCTTACAATTCGTGGCATTCGTGAAAAAAATTTTGTTTGTCAAAAGATTTTCCCGAATCAACTACGAATTTTGTTATCGTAGTTGTCTCGTAAACTATTCGTAATTAATTCGGGTCATTCGTAACAAATTCGTAACGAGTTCTTAGAAATTCTTGGTTGATATTTTTGATGGTCTCTCCCCGAATTATTTACGAATCATCTACGAAACAGTCACGAATTATCGTAATCTATTCCTACATCATTTGTGATATCGCATCATATTCGTGAAAATTCGTATACGTAGTTGTTTCGTAGTTATATCTTACAATTCGTACATAATTCGTAAGCAATTCGTATTGGTTTCGTAGTGTTTTAGCATGAAAAGCTACGAATTTTCGTAAACGTTTCGTACAAGTGAAATTGCAGTTCGGAAACAGTTCACAAGTTACAACCCTATACATTTTCAAGTTATTGTGATGTATTTATTTACAGTAGTGTGAAATAGTTCCTATACCCCTCACGCGTTGGCAACGGGTGGTCACACCAGTCACTCACACGATGCGTGTGTAACCAGTGAGCAACCAGTGTCTGACGGGTTGGCCACCAGTGGCTCACGCGTGGTCGACCTTTACGGATAACCGAGTCTCTGGTCATCTAAGTGAAGAGTTACTTCCCTTCAATAACAGAAGTTGTTAATAAGTTGGATATAGTGGAAATTCCCCTTCACGAAATGTTGACATCAAATGATGCAATGGGTAGTATGACGATTTTATTAAATGTTGACTTTGGTGGCATGTATGATTTTGTGAAATGTTTACTTTGGTGATATGTTCATTTTGTGAAATATTGACTTTGGTGATATGTTGTTTTGGAAAATGTTGACTTCACATATATTGACTTTGTTGATTTAGAAAAATGTTGACTTTGGTGAAATATTGACTTTGGTGAAATGTTGACTGAAGAAGATCTTTTGATTTTGGTGGCATGTCGATTTTGTGAAATGTTAACTTTGATGAGAGGTTAATTTTGTGAAATATTGTTTTTGGTGATATGTTGATTTTGTGAAAAGTTGACTTAGGAAGATCTATAGACCTGGTGAAATGTTGACTTAGGAAGATCTGTAGAGTAGTGTGATTAATTGATTATGTTGATTTTGGTGAAATGTTGATTTGATGAAACGGTAACTTAGGAAGATTAGTGACTTTGATGATAAGTAAAGTATGTGAAATGTTGACTTTGGTGATATGTTCATTTAATAAAATATTGTCTTTGGCGATATGTAAATTTTGTGAAATATTGACTTTGGTGATAAGTTGGTTTTGTGAAATATTGACTTTAGAGATATTCGTTTTTTTGTGAAATATTGAATTTGACTGCAAATTGAATTTGTGAAATGTTGATTTAGGAAGATCTTTGGACTTTGGTGATACTTTGATTATGTCAGCTTTGGTGAAATATTGACTTAGGAAGATGCATAGACTTTGGTAATTCGTAACTTAGGTGACATTTTGACTTTGGTGAAATGTTTTTTTTGTAAAATGTTGACGTTGGTGATGTGTTCATTTTATGAAATATTGTCTTTAGCGATATGTCGATCTTTTAAATATTGACTTAGGTTTATTTTGTGAAATGTTAACGTTGAAGGATATAATGATTTTGGTGAAATAATGATTTGGTGAATGTTTGAAAAAAGATCTATTGATTTTAGTGATACGTTAATTATGTCGAAATATTTATTTGTTAAAATGTTGACTTATGAAGATCTTTAAACTTTAATAAAACGTAACTTATGTTGACTTTGGTGAAATATTGAGTTAAGAAGATCTATAGATTTTGGTATAATGTAACTTAGGTGAAATCTTGACTTTGGTGATATGTTATTTTTGTTTAATGATGACTTTGGTAATTTGTTAATTTTATGAAATATTGTCTTTGGAAATATTGAATTGGTGAAAGGTTGAATAAAGAAGATCTATTGACTTAAACTTTAATATATTACCTTATATTTTATGTTTTTTAATTGTATTAACATCTGGTGAAACATAACTTGAATTAGAATTCGACTTTGGGGAAATATTGACTTTGAAAAGCTATGGATATAAAAATATTTTGCTAATATGTTATGTTTGAATCATTAATGATTTGAAATGTCAAAGTAAGAAAATAGTCTTCGACTTATTCAATCTTTCGATTTTGAATTTGTTGACATTGAAAGATATATTTAACTAATTACCTACGAGAGTCGCACGTATGTGGTGTTCATAACAGACAGTAATTGATGGGCTTTGATAGGAATGAATGGTCCTTTGAAATGGCTGATACAAGGTTTGGAGAATAAAGAAATCTTTAAAATAACGGGTTGTTTGAAGTATACACAGAAATGATCTTATGTCATAACATACATATCGTTTATTTAAGCAACAAGGTATTCATGTCCCTTAACAGTAATATCCTGTTTATTTGATTCAGTGATGTAGTTTGATGTTATAATCACATCGTCATCAAATGAATTCAGTCTCTCTTGACCCATCGTCTATAAAAGCAGAATCTAGAATTACCTTCGGATTTGATCCTCACGCAAATAAACACGTAATCGGATTCTAGAACTGTTATCACTATCAAATAGATTGACCTTGGAATAACACTATCAAATGATTCACATGTACATACGCTACCGACTGAAGCGTAGCAATTATACCAAACATGTGTAAATGCTTCCATTGGCCAATATTCTTCATGTAGCCACGCCCTTGTTTATTACTTATTGAATCACCCGCTATTCCATGCTCCTCGTTTGCGTTTATTATTATTATTTCCACTGCAATGTAAAATTATTATTCAAAATAGATTTCAGTATGTAAAACAAATCATCATGATGGGTATTTTTAACTTGCGTATGTAAATTGTAACATTTACATGTACATATGACATATTCTGTTTTGTTTACAAATATGGTTTATTTTCTTGCTACATATGTTTGTATGTTCAAACCGTTATCATATATCAACTGGTCAAAGAGATTTCTTTTTCTTTTTACTTTTTGTCTCACATCGTATGGAAACACAAAATATATTTACATCATATTCAAAATTCAAAAGGCCCGATATTATATCGATTTGACCACAATAAATCAATCTGACTAAGTTGTGAAGTGACACGACGTGCTCAACAGAAAAGTAGACCACGCCCATCAAGTGTGAACAAATCCAGATACATATTATTAGTGAATGTGTATTCATACATCGATATACTATAGATAGACAAGTCCACAGAAATTAACAACATCAATGGTGCAATTTACCAAATAACGTCTCTGTGTTCTCTGTTTAATATCCTTATTCACATCTGTTCACACCCGACTGATCACAAGGAAACAATAAAACAATCTGAACTTTACGGTAGACTAGACAGCTTAATCCTTTCATCCCCGTTTGGGTATGAGGGTACTGTGAGCTAATTAGTGTCGTTAGAGTGGACAGATACGCCGACAAGGGGCCTAGGCGTTGAGCCGTGAAGCATATCCAGGGCTGACTGAATTAAACTTTCTGAAAAAGGTCAATTTTGCAAGATGTAGCTTGATATCGTGTCTGTGAAATAGATCTTGGTGGATTATCATCTTTGACAACAAAGGACTTATGAAATGTGAATTTGAAAAGGATTTTGTTGTTGTTGAAAGTTTAGATTAAAGAAATTAAAATTATTGAAATGCTTAATTCAATAGACTTCAGCAAAATAATCACTTTGAATAAATGATATTTGAGTGGACTATTACCTTCGGAAGATAACATGTTTTATGAAGTTCTAACTTTGAGAAGCAATGCCTAATGTAAAAAAATTAAACATTGTTTTATGTTCACGATAATGTAGTGTTAGATACGTTTGCGCTCCATAGTCTAATAAGCCCTTTTATCAATCAATCAATCAACTTTATTACCAAAAGTTTACATGTACATGTAAAACATCATGGGGTTTACAAAAATATATAACATTCTTGAGACTATGGGTTTAAACAATCCAGTTATATATTTAAGATGAGTCATTTAAAGTGGTAGACATGATAATAGAGAGAAATTTACATTAATTTCGTAATAACAGTACATTTTTCGTTTAAAAAAGGGCGGTCATTTTATGATAGTAAGGGTATTTTACAAAATATTTTTTTTATGATGTACAGTTTATTGATGTTTGAAGAACGGGCTGGGAATTATGTCACAGGCCTACTGGTCAATGCATATTTACTGCTTAATCCCTCGACATGCTTCTTATGAGACCTAAATAAACAATATGTCTGTCTGCTTCATGGCCCAACACCAGGACCCTATCTAAGCGTAAATGCCCGGTCAGGCGACCACTGTTTAGCGCTGAACAATGCTCATCTCCTTAGACGGGATTGACGCAAACTTAATAGTCTTGTAAAGTACCATCAAGTTCTGTATATGTTACTGTTTTATCGAGATCAATCAATCAGTGTAAATATCGATAATGTACAAGATAGATGTTATCTGCCCCTTCTGGTTATAATTGGCAGTATTGATTTTCCTGTCAATATACGATTAATTGACATATGCATTAATTGAGTTGTCAACATATAGTTTATATAGTTTAAATGCATATACACCAATTAGTAAAAAATATATTAAATCATGTTTGGGTTTTAATGTTATATTCAATATAGAGTATCGTACCTATTTTTTGGGATGAACCACTAAAGGGTTGCTAATTGTAGAATAGTTTCACCTCTTTGAAAGATATATAACAACACCAACAAATTGCATGATATCTTCAATTATAATTTGACATAAATAAATTTGCATTTCTTAATACATCAGATAACAGTTACCAATTGTGTGCTTAATATTTACCTAGCGCAATGTATTATTTCTTGCCGTGATACTTCAATGGAAACGTTTTCATCAGAATTCGGCGACGGAAAAGTGATATGTGATGAGCGTGATCTCCTTTTCTAGTGTGCAAGTTTCGTCACTTCACTGCCAAGAAGATTGAATTTTTGAAGTTCAATCGATGTAATAACTTCATCCTGTATCAGTTCCGGATATGATATAAATATGGCTATTGTAGTCATACTATCAAATGCCATACGATGTCCATTAAAGTAAACAAAACCATACATTGAATATTAGTTGTTTTCAGATCGAACAAACTAGAGTGTATCATTTAACATACACGAATTTAACATAACATAATGATACTTTTCCATTTACTTTGAATGAGGTTAAACTTGATATAAAAAGCATTCAAAATTCACATGCCAAGATGAACTTGTATAAAGAGGGTATTGTCCAAAAAGTGCAAATATTGGTTGTTAACACAGACATGGAACGTGAATGTCTGAAATACCCATACTCAATACCCACCGAACATGGCGTGGCTAAAGCATATTGTCTAATGAAATCATTTGCACATGCTTGTTCCACAATTGATACGCTTCAATTGGTAGACCATGTACATTTGAATCATGTGAAAGGTGTTATTTCAAGGACGATTTATATACTATTTGATCTCACTGAATCTCACTAAATGTTTATTTGCAAGAGGATCTCTCACAGGAGATTGAATTCATTTGACGGCTATGTCATGGTTACACCGAATTACATCACTTCATAGAAATAACAATATACATTTGTACATGTATATACTGTAAAGTACCTTATTGCTAATATGTTACGGACACACAAATGTGTACTTCACTCTACTACATCTCGGTATGAGTGTTTACCAAAAGTGACACCTCTAACGCAAAGAGGCAGCTTGACAAGGGGCGGCGCCTTTGATCAATTCATCGCTTAACTGCATCAGACAATGGTCACGGTCACTGATTTTATTGCTTAAGAAATCCCCTGTTTACTAATGACTGGAGAAATTATATCGAAATAATGATACAAGTAAAACAAGTATACACACAAAACTTTGTTCAAGTCTCGCTCTTACAGTTAATCACACAATAATACTCAAAATGTGAATATAGATAACATCACGTTGAGCAATTCCTGAATACACCTTTCAAAGCCTATAGTGAGATAAAGTTAGGTTGTGCTCTATTGTGTGCTAACCAGATTGCGTATCGCCTGGTCTCTGTTACTTGCAACTAAAGAAACTATATAGGTGTCATTTGATTTTTAAAAAAAGAATGTAAATTGTGACATTTATATCGTCCATAATAGTTCATGAGTGAGATATGTTTTCTTTACAAAAATCAGAACATATTGCTGTAATTTACAATAGCTATCAGGTTCAATAAACCTTTGTAAATCGCGCAGTGCAACGGTAATATTAATAATATTGCATTTATAAAGTGCAGCATTCACGGTTAAATACTCTGTGCGCTTAAACAGACAGATTCTTTATCGTAATCTCACCTCAACATTTCGCTTAAATTTCATCCAAGAATAAAACTAATTTATAAAATTTATAAAAAGATTATGCTAGACTATGTACATGTTAAAACCAATTACGATGCACGGTGCAATATGTAATTCAAATGAGATATCATAATGTAAAATACTAAAATATTTGCTTTAAGGTATACATATATGAAAAACACAGCATAAAATAACACGGATATCAAACTTTGTCTAAAGACATGCTTAAACGGTGTAATTGTATACATTATCTGACCTACAGACCAAACTCAATGGGAAGAAAATGCAGCGGTAATAGTTTGTATGGGGAATTAATATGAATTTCTTCCCAAAAAGGTTTGACAGATTATACAATTATCCTTGTTTTGGATTTGTCAGATCGACCTGCAACGTTTGTTTAAATCTATCAGACAAGGCAAAAATCTGCAGAAGTAAATCAGTGTCAATTATTTATGCGGGAATAATTTCAAATGTTTTCTAAAATATTAAAATATTTGAAACCCCTACCGTCTCATATCTATACAGTAGGATTGGTAGGACTATGCAGTACACATTTAGATAGTTCTTCAGTAAGAACTTCGACATTTCTTATATTGTTTAAACAAAATTTTATTTCAAAAAAAAAAAGAAAACGGGATTGGCAAACAAGCAAACAAGCAAACAAGCAAAAGATTTCTTATATGTAAGATGATAAATACCCGTTTCAAAGCCTGATCATGAATTTTATTGTTTGGTGTGTACAATGAAATATGCTGTTTGACTGGCATTCTAGAAGTTAATGTTATAAGGAAGACAAGAGTTATTATATGGATGAACAACTTCTTTATTGGACAGTTGCGACGTTTCGGTATAGATTCTTATACCGTTTCAAAGCATATAACATGATATATATATATATATATATATATATATATATATATATATATATATATATATATACCGGCTGAACGAGTGAGATAAACTTCAACACCGTCACTAGCGGCGATAAATGTTTATAATATAGATTGATTTATACGATCATATTACACAAGAAGATTTCAACTACTCGACATACTGGAAGGTTGGTTATAGTCCGAAAATCAAAATACAAGTGAAATGTAGTCTGATAAAATTATCAAGCAATATAAACTCTTTATTATCAAGGAAAAAGAATTCGACTGATTGACATTGTGGTCTTGAAACATAATTGACTTACATAACATAAAAAGTTACCAAAAATAAGATATCCGTTGATAGACTCTTATTCATTTTTAATTTAATTATTGAAGGAGTTATTTCATTTGAAACGTAATGATATTGCAATATGGAAATGAAACATTTTTACGAAATACCTAAAACATTATTGCCAGTGTCTCCATGTATTTTACGTTATGTGTTAAAAACTACACTATAAGTAAGAGGTTGAAACCTGAATGTCAGTATTTGTCAGTGTAAACAGAGTAATTTAAGAAGCGGCTGTTTGAGGTTGATTGTTTCTACTTTATGAACTACTTGTAAATACATAGAATAGCAACGTCCTAGATTATTCTTTTACAAGACCTATTTCACTTGTTCAGTTGATAGCGCCACGAAAAAGGACAAACTTCATGTTTATTTTCGATTGGGGGGGGGGGGGGGTGGAATTATCTTTGCACTTTAATCAAAATTCGTCCTAGAAGAACATTCCGTTCAATCCATTACAAACATTATAATCATTGATACACCCCCCCCCCCCCCCCTTAACCACCAACCCCACTCCCATCCGTGGACATCCTACCACAGAGCACTAAAACCATTTGTATATTTCGACGGATTAGGCCATAATCAGATCAATCACACTTGTGATCATCAGCCACTTAATTAGCAATCCACAGGCAGTCAGGTGACCGTGCGTTGGCATGTTTATGGCCTTAGAAAGGTAGACAGTATATGAAACATTAGGACAGCTGAGATAAGCAGGATGTTAGTCGTTAAAAGCGTTATGAATCACTCCGATTGTACAATAGATGAATGTTTAATTGAATTTGATAAATATGTTACGCCTCTTTCACATGGAATTTGAACTGTATTTTAAACAACAGGTGTTTTCTCGACAAAGTTGACCATCTGCTGTTATTATTCCAGTATTCAAGGAAGGAGATAGCAATATTCCAGGGCATTATCGTCGGACAATTCTTATTAGTTGATCAAAAAAACTCTTAACTAGAATATTTAATCAAAGACTTTTGGATTGACCCTCGGTAATGAAAGTATTCCGAGTTATCCTTTTGGGTCTCGCGGCATCTCAGTACTGTTGATGCAAGCCCATTTTACAGAGAAGAACTGGTTGACCTTTTAAGAAATAATGTGCTATTTTATTATTGATGTATTTACGTTTTTTAGTCTCTCATAACCCTTTTTTGGGTGGTTCACTTTTTACACTTGTATATTGTACCTTAAACTCGTATGTAATTTATGTAAAAAATGAGGTGAGACTTTAATTAATAATCTGCCTGTCTGTCTGCTAGTTTCTCTTCATTTTGGAAATAAGTCTCAATCTAAGTAATAGTAAATTGTGCCTTTGTTGAGGTAAAACGCACATTTGACTCTTGAGATCAGTCACAGTTGTGGTTTAAGTTGTCGAAATTGGATATAAATCGAAAATTAACATAAGAATAATTCAGTTGTTTACTTTTTTCTACAAAAAGACAAAGCTTTAAATGACCAAATATATCTTTACAACACAAAAAACACATTTAATTCAGAGAAATGAATGACGGAAACACTGTTTTGTGCCTTGTATTTTGCCTTAGTTTAGTCGTATGTATAGGTTTATGTGCTGCGTTTTCAATGTTATGTATATCTAAAACGAGATTGTTTTCTAAACACATATGGCATAATATTACTCTAAAAGGGTTTTCACGAGATAATATATTTACATTATCCTAGGTGTAATTATAATGAAAGAACAAAACGTTGCATGAAATATAATGAGTAAAAAGACATTGGCAATACTTATAAAGAGGTTGGATAACAAAACAACATGCTATATTTGACAAATGGATGAATTTATACAGCAATGTGATGGCTTGATTTATTATCCAATCCGTTTGGTTTCAAGAATGGATTCTTAATATGATTAAAAAACAAGTCCATTAAAATAATTATAAATTATCAATATGAAGTAACTAGGGCAGAAAAAAGTTAGAGAGATATAATTCTATCTTTGAATGAGTCTTTGAGCTCTGTTACTGTCTCACTTAGATAGAATATCTATCAATAGCAGTAAAGTACTACGACCTATCAGTTAGTGAAGGGTCATCTGTGGTTACATTAATCAATTTAGGATTTAATTTGGAATAGGCGGATATCCTGTCATAAGCTGAATACACTGCACCACTTGTCTTTGTACCTTGGTGGCGTGATCTAATATTACACAACCACGAGTCAATCTGATCAAAAGACCTCTTAATTACATGTAGCACTTTCACACCTCGTCAGAGAAATCACTAGACTAACTATGTGTTCTACTTACGCCAGTCACGGAGTCCGATATCATGATATACTAGTAAACAACCAAATTGATTGACCAGGTGTCCTCATTTTATAAAGAGAAAAGTTATTTTAAAATACTGTATTATATTAAATTCAACATTCTTCTCTTTTAATAAGTGAACATTTCACAAGAGTCAATGTGTACAAAGTAAAAATCATATCTCAATAAAGTTAAAAGGGATCCATAATTGCACACAAACAGTAATTTGAATATTAAGTCATAACCTTTTTTTGTCAGAAAATATATTTTTAACAATTTCTTTAAAAAGTCAAGATTTGTGTGACAATATTTTTAAAAGCTTAAATTTAACCAATTTCCGATATTTCATAGTCATCAATTTATCAAAGTCAATGTGTTTTTGAATAAAATTCTATTTTGCTTGATGTCAACATTTCACCTGATTGAAGTGAACTTTTTTTACACTTGTAGAAACAATCTTTTAACACGTTCATAATTTAATCAAAAGTGAATGAAACTGCCTAGGAAAATGTCTAAAAAATGTAGATTGGCTAATATATGCATAGGTCTTAGATCTTCATTTGTTCTGTTTATTTCTGAATAGGAGTAGAGTTTGCTTGTGTGCAAACAAGATTTCTCTTGGAATAAGAATATGTTTATACCCAAATCTTTCAAAGTAAACATCCCAACAAAACAAAACAAAATTTAAAGTTGACATGCGAACACAGCTGAATTTTATTAAAGTGTATCTAACCAAAGTCAACCTTTCTTCAAAGTCAATTTTCATAAAATTAACATATGTTTCAAAGTCTATATTTCCAAAAACACATTTCAAGTTAATATTTAACAAAATCAAAATACCTTTAAAATGAAAATAATTGAGAAAATAAATACATCATTCAAAGTCAATATTTCACAAAATCAAAATATGTCTCAAAGTCAATATTTTACACAATCAAAAACCAAATTCAAATTAACAAGAACACTTTCAAAGTAGATAACAAGAAAATCAATATTAAACAAAGTCAAAATGTCCTTTAAAATCAATATTCCCAAAATCAAAATGTCAGTCAATGACAATATCACTTTCAAAGTAAACATTTCTGAATATCGAAATGACTTTTGACTCAGTATCCCATGAAATCATAAAATCTTTTAAAGACAATACTCCACAAAGTCAAAATGTCTTTCACAGTATATTTCCTTTTTTACAGATTTATCAAAGTCAATGTTTTAAAGAAAACCATAAATATTTTTCAAAGTCGATATTTTATACAATCAAACGTTTTAACAAAATATCGAAACATCTATCCAAAAAAAATAATTCCCAAAAATGGAAATATCTTTCAAAGTAAATAATTTATAAAATCTAATCCAATCCAAGTGTGTGACAAAGTCAATATATCACTAAATCAAAACGTACTTTAAAGTATAAATTCCAACAAATCACAAAATTCCAATGTACACTTCAAAGTAAATATTTAACAGAAGCAAATGTCTTTCAAAGTCAAAATTGCACAAAATAAAATAAATATTCAAAGTCAATATTTCTAAAGAAGGAAAGGTCTTTTAAACTCAGTATCTCTTAAAATCATGAAATCTTTCAAAGTCAATATTTCACAAAATCAAAATACTTTTCAAATTATATAAAAACACTTTTTCAAAGTCAATATTTCTTATAATCAAAATATCTTTCTAACTGAATATTTCACAAAGTTTGTTTATAGTCTACATTTTACAAAATATTAATGTTATAAAAGTCAGTTTTTTACAAAGTCAAGATAATTTGAAAGTTTAAAATCAATATAATCAACAAGTTCAACATATCTTTTAACGTGATCACTTATCAAATTGTACAAAGATCTTTCAAGTCAACAGAGCACAATTCAAGATATTCAATATTTCATAAGAAGTCGTACTTCTTAACGTAATCCTTATAACACTATACTCATTGCCAAGCGATTTTATGTATGTTTTCTTCACTTTGACAAGTCCGTGGCGCACCCTCAATTATCCAGCCAGACGGCACACCAGTGACACACCCGTTGGTCACTGGTTGCTCACCAGTGAGCAACGAGTGGTCGCCCGTGGCTCACCCGTTTCCCACCGGTGGGTCACTGGTGGGCAACGCATGGCACACTCGTTCATGATATAGTTACTTATTCACACTACTGTATGTAAAATAATTATAAACATAAAGTTGTATATGAAATTATTGTTTATGTTGGATAGAGACGCAGACACCATAACATTCCGATAGAGATTTTAAGACACATCATGGCAATTATGATAGTCTAAGAAGAATGCAGATCCGTTACAATCTTCCGACACTAGCTTTATTTCGATTTATAGATGCTCAACATACATTGAACATATTTGCAATATTCTTTTAATAAAAAAACTATTCATTGTTGCAATGCTTTATCAAATTTCTCGCAAAAGGCTAAAACAATCGAAATTAGTTATCACGTACGTACGCAATAATAACACGTACGTACGTATTAATTTACTACGTACGTACGTAATAATAACACGTACGTACGTGATAGTAATACGTACGTACGTAATAAAAAAAAAAAATTCCATGTCCCTTCTGGAGCTTCGTATATTTGAATGTTATCAAACTAATTTCATCTACTTTCATTCTCCACAAACATTGTGCTCTCGATCACCATTTCAGATCATCAGAAACAGTAAAGAGATTGATGTACTTTGGAAAGTCGCACAAGGGGCCACAGAAAAGGGTGTTATCAACGGCACTTCAAATATGATCGCTGAATAAGGTATTTCCTTAATATCAAAGTACTTGACTAATAATTAACAGTTTGGAGGATAAAGTAAGAAACACATATGTATGACAAAGTAATCTCTAATATGTCCTACATCACAATGTCTGTACCATGTGCTGCAGGACAGTTTTTAAGCTCTAGTAATAACTTATCACAAAAAAGTCAAACAAATCTTACCCATACTTTATGAACTAAAATCAAAGCAGTCATGTCAGCCTTTCGCAAAATCGAGGATGATCGACTTGAATGTAAGTGTTTGTATTTATTTATACCAATATGTAGTGTTAGTTTGATTTGTTTTGTCATGGAATGCAAATAAGAAGAATGTTGCCTGAACGTTTCCATCCTGACAAAAACTGTAAGCATTGGAGAGCAACTTTGAAAACCTACCTACAAAAAAATCTCAATATTAAACTTCAGATTAAAAAACAAACAGATGTTATTGATATCTGGGTTATAAACATGAAATTGCAAATAACCTAGAAGGATGTCTGTCTTGTTGTTGAATTATATAAACGACAAGGGGATTGTTTGTAGCATTTGACAACCAAACATTAACTTTATTCATGGATATCTAAGTATGCATGGTAGCGCCAGATGTCTGCAAGCTTCAATGTTTACTCTACTTTAAAGCTCTAGATGTTAAAACATTTAAATCTACATTAACCCTAATCTGACATTTTAAGACCACGTTCACATTTTATGTTCAAATTGCAAACAATACCACAAACCTTTTAGGTATCAATGACTAGTGCCAATAGGGAATTGACTTTGCGAGCTTAAACTATGAAAGCTATTGTTTGCCATACGAACCGGTTGCCATTTGCAGGAGAAATATTGATGAGTGTCTAGACAACTTTCATCTACACACAATAATTGTAAATTATTGCTAATTCAGCAATAGAGAGTGGAACTTTTCAAGAGAAACAAGTCAACATCAGCAAAGAATCAAGTCTGAATTAGTTCTTGGCTGAAAATAATGAAATATAGAATCATGTATTTCATCTAATCATTATTATTTGAATATTTATTATTTGCACAATCAATTTGGTTTGGTTACCAGATATAATGATTTCAGGGGAAAGGTCGTTTGTTTCTCTTCAGGGTTTCATTATGTCAAATCAAATGATTGGACAATGGCAGATCATGGTTTAAAGCATCAGATAGGATGTTATAGTAACTTTCTTTTCAAGCAAAATAATATTTACAGTGTAGATTTTTTTAACAGAAATTGTAAGTAGCAGTTAATAATTTTCCAACCTTTTCTTGCATATCCTCGGCCTAATTAAACGATCCTTCTTGTTTGCAGCATTATATTTATAAAACAAACCAAGAAACTCTTATTCTTTTAATAAGACCAGTCCAAGATTATTAAGTCAATAAACAAGTTTGAATATATATCATAGGTGGATTTTAAATAGCTTTATTGAATGAACTTTTTTGTTCAGTTCAATGAAACAATATTTTTCTTAAATTCAAAGAATTAAAAAGCGACGTTCATTCTGCATAATATGAAGGTGTTCCATGAAACTGTTTGTATATGACAAGATGATACATCAAGTTAAACAAAACAGGCACTTGAATAAGAAAATTGCAATTGCAAAAAGGACTGGCATTGTCTCTCGTCTCTCCTCTTCATCTCTTCACCCCTTTAAGCTCCATTCATATGGAATTGAATCGACCAAGAAATAGCCTTTGTACATGTATGTGGTTTGTAGGCAAACACTTTAACTTTATCTATAAACGCTGAACTACAAAAACGTTCAAACGGTCCAATTGACGAAAATAACATAAGTCAAAATTGATATCAGACTGAAACCATTGAGTATTGAAACAGGTTTAATTGATTAATAAGACTATGTTAAGAAGTGGCAGTGATAGTTCTAGATAGTAAGCTTCAGAAATTTCATTAAGGTATTGACATTTCTGTACAAGATTGTATTATTGCCTCTCGTGATTCCTTTCCAGCCTTTGCAAATTAACCGGATTACGAGATGTGATGCACTTGGCATCATCGTTTACCATCGTTTTAGCGTTTCCTATACCTGACGAAATAATGCCAATCAGCTTCAGACAGTAATTTCCTGTAATACCATTTTGGTCATTTAGTTGATGATACTTTATCTCGACTTGCACAGCAATGTCTGTTTACCATTGGTCAAAACCGGTCACGTGCCGTAGGTATATTTAGCTATGTTAAACTGGGCCACGCGCTCCCCTAGTAACAAGCAACGACGGCGTGTCAAGAGTTATCTCCCTTGCCCTTTGTTCGGTAAACAAGGCTACGCTACGCTCGATTGCTGTAACGTCATGTATGCTCGGTGAATTGCCCTGTACATGCTAAAGTCAGCTTTATGTAATAACTTAACTGGTAAAAGTAAAATGTTCTTCTAGTAAAAGATTGGTACTGCTAAAATACATTAGCAAGTCATACCGAATGTCAACGGCATGTTGACGCGCTCACTCGCAGCGAGGGTGTCTTTCAGCGAGCTCAAGATTCAAATTATACAAACAGAAAGCCGATCTATGAACATCAGTTAAGTTAAAAGTCACCGCTAGTTGTTTATTAAACCCTCAAACCAACCTGTACATTCTGCTATGATGCCTGTCTTATCTATAACTCCGACACTATCAAACTCGCTCGCCCCCACTCGGCAGTCCGCCATGACAGTAACGGGACTTCTACGGCCGCTTCAAATCGAATGTAGTGCGAATGCACGAGGTCACGTGACCAAACAATCAAAATTTAGGAATGCCCGCATTGCTCGGTATTTTGATTTTTATTCGTTAATCCTAAATTTCCGTCTAGTACCGTGCGCTTCGCTCCGGTACTAGACCATAATTTTGGTCATTAACACGATGGTTTAAAAATTATACTTGTAAATACCCAAAATAAAAGAGTAACACTGATCTGATGAGACGCCATTTTGGCCAGTCTCATCTTTCAAGCTACATTTAAAGCATTTAGAGAAGGTGCTCGTCGAGATAAATTCGTTACCATGTGTCCGCGAGTTTGATATGGAGATTTATCATGTGTCCGAGTTAAAAATCAAACTCGAACTTCGTTCTCGTTTGATATTTAACTCGGACACATGATAAATCTCCATATCAAACTCGCGAACACATGGTAACTTATAATATCGTTATTCATCGAGTCAGGCGTGTGTCCTTTACCGTTTTCTAGAAAAGTCAACGAACATTTCAGCCTTGTATCAAGGAGTGATTTAAAAGAAGTAGTATATGCAATCTTGTTTTAGATACGATTTGATTTGCGAATAATATTTGTTTTTGGTAATAATTAGTTATGATTTTGTCCTAAATTATACAAAGGAATTCCTTTTCAGATAATGATATATTTCTTTGTCTACTTTGTAGTGACGAATGAATGATACAAAGTTTACCAGGCTAAACGACAAATAACTTAGTAAGGATTAATGTGAAGTCTCAGCGAACTATTTGATCTGTCAAAAGTGTACGTATGTTTGATGTTTTGTATATATATATACATATCAATTATGACATATTTGACATATTAAATTTTTGGTTTCAAATCGATAGTTTGTAAAGAATAAACGTTTTTCATGTATCTACAATAGTGTTAGGTACTTTGTTGAGTAACAATATGGGCTACAATTTTGGAGAAAATAACTAAGAAATGGGAATTGAATGATCGTGTTAGTATGACATTGGTAAGTTAAAATCTGGGCTAGAGTATAATTGGACCGGATACTCAATGGGTGGCATTCTTAAAATCCAACTCATTTAGGAATCGGGACAGTTATGAATGAAACTACAGTGACCAGTCATAGTCTACTAATGATGAGAAAAGCTTATGGCTATTATCAGCCAACGTGACCAACACATACGTGATAATGTAGATCTCATTTAGTTTAGACACATGATCGAATTTCAAAAATTAGTAAGTAAGTCAGATTATTGTCATTGACTTGTCTGTTTTTCTGTTTTTAAAAAGGTAATATTGCAGTGAACAGAACCTTTTCCCAATATTTGAATCATGGACAATTTTGTTTTTACAAAATACTCTCAGCGATAACGGCTTCATTATAAGAAATTTTCCAATCGCTGGTTTTCATATGCCACTATTTCAGTACCTCTGCTATCTAATAAATTAATTTAGATTTAATCGATAATAATCTAATTTTTCAGACGTTTTCATTCCAAAACTAATAATAACAATAGCCACATCATCAAGTTTGAGTTTATTAACGTATACCTGTATACCAGTTATTCCTATAAAGTATAATGGAATGAAAATGCCTTTTGAGAGAAAACATTTGTAGTCACTTTTTGAAATTTTTTACTCTTCCATTCTTCCATGTGTGAACTGTGAAGAGCGTCGAGGGATAACATCACACGTGCTTTAAGTGTTTCAAATCATGAAAGCCGACAAACGAGATTGATACTTGCCTTACCAATCAAAAATCAAATATTCATTTCAGAACGAAAAACATAAGTATCTTTCTGATATCAGCTGATCTCATTGGTGTAGTGGTTAACTCAATGTACCAGAACCAGCAGTTCACAGGTTCTATTCTGGTTTCGGCAACAACAATTACATCCCACTTGGACCTCGTCGTCCATGGCAACTATTCATAAAAGTCTCTTGTTCATTATCGATATCGGGAACTCTTAGACCAAAGAGTCCTGCCATCTGATGCAAGGACACTTTTGTAAACCTTTCATACAGAAGGTTTAAAACAATCAATCAACAACATAGACATAGAAGTGAATAGAAAGTATAAAAAAAAAATCAAATAAAACAAGCTGGAAAACAATCATAATACTTACACATTTAGCGTGAATCAAAATATTGAAATCACCTAATAACACTGTAACTTTTGTTTGCACTAGATAAAAACGATACCAAGAAATAAACATCATATGATTTGTGTTGCACCAAAACTTTTTGTTAGGAAAATGAGACTAGAAATATCCAAAATAATTTGATAATGATACATAATTAATTTATTTCATAGATAAGATAATATTTTGTTGGGCCAAATTTGTTATGGAAATGGTTAAAGTACCTTTTTATTAGAAATCTAAGAGAAACGTTTCGTAAGTAGAAACCACTCTAATAACGCGTCTTCTACCTTCAAAATCGAAACAGAAATGGACAACCTGTGAAATTTTGTCTTGAAACAGGCTCATATTCATGGAGTGCACGAAGTCTGCAAGGCCAAAACTTTTACTTCGTGCCTTGCGATTGACACGCAAGAAGCACGTGCCTCGCGCTTTGACAAGCAAGAAGCACGTGTTCGTACACCATTCATAGTACTACAAACTTCATTCATAAAACAGTGAAGGGGCCCTTGGAAGGTTATCGAAAATTGAAATTGTATTTAAAACTATTAATTTTGTGGTTGATTGTACTCGGAATAAGTGAGATGTAAGTCAGTTACTAGCATAGTAAATTGTTAACGGCAGTTTTCTTGATGAGCTTGAAGTGAAATTGTAAGAAAAAGTCTATTACAAATGTATAGTTGATAGAACGTAGTGTTAAATTAAAATTTCATTCAATTCTCAACATTTGCATAAAACCTTACATTTAGATCCGAAAAGCAAAGCAACAATCAAAGTGGTAATGAATGCCAATATTTGTACTTTAAATGTTTGTCATTTCTAGTGACATATTTTGTGTTAGCATTTTAAATTAATTCAATTATTACTAATCATTACACTCAACGCTATTCATTTGGAATTATTCTAATCGTCAATATGTCACAAACAAAAATGGATTTGTACCCTTTATCTCTATGTATATATGCAAAATTAATGTCACCCAGTCCACCAAGCGTGAAATCCATTTCATTCCGATATATTTCTTCTAAAAGAGCAAGTTCTATTAGATCAATGCAACTGCCACTTATTTCTGCTATCCCGATGGACAGACGATAAAACACTACTGACAGAGACATAAGTACAAAGCCTTTTGATGTGATTGAACACCCTAGTGTAAATCAATCTGTAGAGTTACACCACAATGTATACTGCTTTACTCAACACAATTCTATATTCTAACAACACTATATTATATCACATGCTACTGTATAATCACAAAAAGTTTCAGCTTTAAGGTAAAAGATAAGATATAGTGTTTCGAAATGGTGTCTGTAGTAATTATGCTTCTAACCTTAACAACATATGTGCAGGTTTGGAAAACAAGCAACTGATAAAAGATGTGGACTCATGAATTACATCAGCGAACAAATTTGTGGAAAATATGTCTTTACACTGGTCGTTGTTTATATCATGGTGTTTACAGTGCTCACGTATGTAGAAACATAACAGTGTGTGGTACGTTAATACTGAATCAGGGTCTGCAATGATATGCAATGTCGATAGATATTACAAACGCATGATGTGAATGTTTTGACTGATGTCCCGACACCAATCGAGATTATTAATAAGTGTGTCGTGTGACTTTTACAAAACGAGTGTAAAATCGTGTATTGCCCGAGCCAGAGCGATGGTTATACAGAAATTTGCACGAGTTTCGTTAAAGTTAAATGACATACTAATTACGGCGATAATTTCTTTATTACCAATTATTATTACAAAATATACTAATTCATAATTCATCCAAATTAGGCTTAACGAAATCAAGATCATACTTCGTATATTAGTCAATTTGTGTTGACATTTGTTAATGACTTGGGTGAGATTCTCTCTAAATATATTGCCTATTGACTTGTTTGTTCTATATTGACAAATTGATGATATAAAATGTTTACCAAGCTTTCAGGAAATCTAAGGTAAGATGGAAGAAATGTTATGAAGTCTCGGAAACTACTTGATCTGTTAGAACTGTACAGATGTACAGCATATCACTTACTTATTATGTAATTCAAGTGCAACTATAATGTTAACAATATTATGTAAATAACTTGAAGAATTCAAGAAGAAAATACTGTTCACATGTATGCTGAACACCTATATAGCCAATTAGGAACACAAAAAGATTTTAGTATAGTAATTAAACGATCATGTAAATATGACATTGACAAGTAAAATCTAAGGGAATAATCCAGCAATCCTAAACTCATCAAGGATTCGATCAGTCCACAGTGACCAGCGATAGTCTACTAATGATAAGCTAATTGTCCTTAACAAATGAACTTCACCAACACGGACATAACATCTGAATTAATCATGAACGCTCTCAAACTATTATGGTGCCCTACACCAAAGGGACACAAATCAGTAAATGCCCTTTCTTGAATTGATTCATATTTTTGCCATCGTCTATGATACCTGATATGTTTAAATTTTAACACCTATAACGTGTAAACCTAATGGTAGTTAGCATCTTGATATACACAACTTTCAATGTCCATAATTTGGATGCATCATACATGGTTTTACCAATAGCGAGGTTTGCTAAACACAGATTCTTTATTATGAATAATGATTGTAATGAGTTGATAATCCACATACTTTAAGCCACAACTTATGTTTTGCTAATTTGAAATAAAGGCAAAACATTAATCATAACGCCAATGAAACATCATAGCAAAATGAAGTATGATTTGAAAGACATCAACATAATATAAATCATCAGGATTTTCATCATGATAAGTTATCAAAGGAAAACAAAACTGCAAATGACTAACTAAAGATAACTGATTTCATGCTATGCCAAAAAAGGATGTTTATATATTAAAAAAACAACATATATCAAATGTTAATTGCAAAAAGAAACTTTCGTATTTTTTTTTACGAATTTTGAACATCCTTATTCTTGATAGGCATATCTAATTTGGTTGTTGATATGACAAAGAGGAGTGCTTAAGGGGCACAGAGTTGCCTTGAAATGTTGTGTGCAAATACAATAAAGACTTTCTAATCAATCCTATTCTTTGTCATTTTTTCCAATATAGCTTTTAGAATAACTGTATATATCATTTCAAGGTGTTAATTATTCACACAGCTACACCTACAATCTTTAAAGTTATATACCCAAGATAGAGAAAATGAGAGCATAATACTCTTGAAATAATACATGTACAGCAAATCTATTTAGAATTTCCGTGAATAACCCACACTTCTAATCATATCAAAAGTTGTTTATGCACAAATTATGTTTATTCCCTAATAAATGTATAATAAATGTAACAATAACATTTTATTGTTAGAATTGATTTGAACAAATGTGTCGACTCATCATGAACAGCTCCACAATAACACAATAAAATCAATTTGATACAGATATATGTTTCTTAAAGAGTCAGTTCTGTTAGATCAATGCAACTGCCACTTATTTCAGTTATTCCCGAGGGACAGATGAGCAAACACTACTGGAAGACACAAGAGTACAAAGCCATTTGATGTGATATAAAACTCTGGTGCCGTAAATTAGTCTGTAGCTTTAGAGTTACACACATTCTGTTGTATTTGAATTATTTGCCCCTGTCTGATGTTATTTTTATTCACTTTATTCAGAATTGAAGGCTATATGGCCAAGAATACAACAGATGTCATATACATAAATGATATGGTGTGTAGAGTATATGAAACAATAATTATGTTAACGTAGGCTCAGCTTTAGAAATATACACATCTTCTTGAGAACAGTTCTATTTTGTACCCTCATGAGAGCTTGGAATTTAACAGTAGAAGGAGGGCTGTAATAAAAAGCTTGAATATATAGAGATCTGTATTGTTTAAAGAATGGACATATAAGCAAAAGATGATATTCATCGTCACACAGTCCCAAAGTTCATTTTTTACAGTTCATTATAAGGAACAATTGCTTTTGAAAAACGCTGTTTTTGTATATTCAAGTTATATGATTGACATCGGAATTTATTTAACATTCGCATTAAGTTTTTACTTAATGTACCACTAGAAATATATTTTTCCGGTTCTAAAAGTGACTTGAAGGTACTATAATTTACAAGAAATTATGAATTGCTGATTTTACTATATCCAGTGTTGTATATCGATATCTATACAACGTTGTTTGAGAGCTAACATAAAATGATTTATATCGCCACAGTCTTGGGCTATCCATACATAAGAAAAACCTGTAGTAAACAAAAGCATTCTAACGTGCGAAACCCAATTATTTCCACCATTTTCATCATAATTTTTTTCTTATAGCTTGCATTTGGGTATCTATTTCGGTCCATGCGGACAATTCGACACCAATATTTAATACACTTTGAATAATAATGCACAAACAAATTACATCTGCCAATTTCTCCAAGTACAGCACATGATGCTGTTTTTTTACTAATACATAGAAACCTTTTAAAATATTCACTCTGAACCTTTTCAATACATGATCTATAAGTGGAGCCCCAAATTTCGCAACCATACGTTACAATTGGCAGTATTTTACTGACAAATATACTTTTAGCAATAGATAAAGATAAATCCTGGTATCTTGCAAAAAGTTGAAACACTGGAAGGCATGCCCTTTTAGCTTGTAAAGTCAGAGTTTCACAGGCTTTAGACCATATTAAACGAGATGAAAATAATATTCCTAAATATTTATAGTAAGGTTCTACTTTTACAGGTATTGTTCTATAAAACCACTTTTCACACTTCTTAACACATCCACCATTTCTAAATACAGCCACCCTTGACTTATCAAGATTCACTTCAAACCCCCATTTGTTACAAAACTCTTCAAGTATATCTAATTTCCTTTGCAAAGCAACAATGCTAACTGCTAAAAGTGCAACATCATCCGCAAACAATAATAATTTGATAATTTCAATGTATTCATTTACAAATATGCCTTGGGTATTGCTATGCTGAAGATCTTCTGCAAGTTTATTAATAAATATGATAAAGAGCAGTGGGCTCAACATACAACCCTGTCGAACACCGTTACTAGTGTTAAAGAAATCTGTTCTGGATTTACTAAATCTTACAGAAGCACATACATTTCAGTACATATTTCTTATGATATTATACATCTTACCATGTACACCCTTTTCCAATAAAATTTATAACAGTTTCTTCCTATCAATAAAGTCGAAGGCCTTGCGGAAATCGATAAAACCTACATAAAAACGATGTTTTGCTTTACGTTAGTACTTGTGGGCTAATGCATATAGTGAAAACAAATTATCTATAGTGGAATAATTATTTCTGAAGCCGGCTTGATCCTCACATAGTAAGTCATTGAATTCGGCCCAATTCCGCAGTCTCCTTTCAATGACACAGGTAAATATTTTGCCAGTAGCACTTAACATAGATATTCCTCGATAGTTATTCGGATCAGACTTACTTCTGATGTTATAAATGTCACACAACTCTACGAAAGAGCATATTATTGTGAGAATTTCGCTCCTTTGGCTAGTCCGCATAGTACTCTTTTGGAATAAAGAGCAAAACAATGGATGGACCCTTGCTGTTTCAACTTCTTTCTGCCTATAGTTTTGGCTTTTTGCATGAGAACGCAAGACAGAATTAAACTGTAAAAAATATGTAGCGGAGCCTTTTGGTGTTTTTTAATTCTCTGTACATTTATTAATCAACGTTTTCATTGAAAGTGTGTTTCCGGTCCAGGAATGGGAAACTATAAGGACTAGGTAAATGAAACTTCAGGTGTATCATGTGGGTCTACTCTTTGTATCTGGAATAATTATCATGTATAGTTATGCTTTATAAAACTTTGTAAAATAAGACATAAGTCATAGGACACTTTGCAGCTAAGAGAAATCATGAACTATAAACATTTATCTGTAGCATTGGACGTTCATTGTATCACTTTAAGAAAGTGTCCAACGTGGTTTAATGCAAGCGGATATCATTATTCATACGGTAAACACTAATAATTTCGCTATTTTCTGTATTGTGAAAACAAAATCAATAGAGGTTTTGGAAAGATGGTTCTTCTAAAGTTTGTATCGGTAGACAGTTTTTATCAAATTTCAGAGGTCACTCACGTCTGACATTTGATGGTCTATAGTTTTTTCCAACAGTGAGGATTACCAAGTTCTATTGTGACCATTTGTTTTAAGTGACGTTCACCAATGGCCAAGTCACTTGATTCTCATCGTTTTGCATTTTATCTGAAATCCGTGACTATTTGTTCATTACAAGTTACTAAAAACTTAAATTTAAGGGATAATGTACTTTTAATGCCAATTTTTTATGAAAAATATTTATCGTGAATTTAGTACAGACAGTGATAACTTTCTTTTGCCGATGAGTTTACTTCAATTGATTGGTTCAGCTTGTCTCTAAGTGCACATTTATGTAAGAGTCATCAACCTGATTATCATTAGTATCTAGTAGAAGGTAGAATAACCTTATGTCTTTATCATGATTCTTTGCTGACAGCAGGCTTTCAACAGTTAACATTCGAATGACTGATGACGCTTGACTCGTTTTGTTGTTGTAACAGTATTTGGACATAAATTCCTATGGCTTCCACCTACTGAAACACAGAGATGCCTTGAATCAGGTGACCCAGCTAATGAACGTATGCAAAACTTTACATGCTCCATTATAGACAATCAACACTAACACGTAAAAAATCCACGCAGTTCATTCCGCACAGTAGCTACTCGTGTTGGTACATCTGCGAAAGTAACTTTAGCATATCAATCGCTTAATCAATGGAGTGCCTAGAGAACCATGACGAAGGGCGGGATAAATGTTGAAAAGTATGCTGGACATGATAAACCGAACCTTTGTTATAAATATTCATAATAATAAACTCGTAATAAATGCATGATAGCACATAACTAATGAGTGATATTTCATAAATCTGTCTAGATATTGCGTTTCTTTGTTTTAAATCAAACTTAACCACACAATCATTGAGAGCAACACATATTCAGATTATGTACAAATATTTGTTCACGTCATTTAGCTTGCCCTGACGTCTTCAATGCCCTTTCTGTGTAATCAGCCAACTAAATTGAACTGATTATTTGCATTAACACCGTGGAGGCGTGAGTCTGTACGTAACTGCAACATATAACATAATCATGCTTGATTGGTCCATCTTCATGTTCATGACAGATGAATTAACAGCTGTTACCTTTAATAAACAACAACTTCCGTTTTTATATTTGAGCCCTGAATAGAGGATTTCACAATGTTTTTGACCTTTTCTATATCGTTATACAAGAAAGCCAACATTAATGACCTTTTTCACAACCTGATTATTTTGGCATACACATAACATATTTACATTTCAGAGATTCATTTTGGTTTTAGCTGCTCAAAAATGAAGGCTACTTATATTTCTATTTGCCTTAGTGAAACATTTATTTAAGATAATAATGATAATGGGTAGCTTTTAAGTAGCGCTAAATCTCCGTCTGTGGTCTCAAAGGGCTCTATACTCCATACCTCTTCTAACCCATGCTGACATATATAGACTCTGTGACCCCTAATGAGGGAATGGGGCAATATCCTAAAACTATTTGCAACTTCTCCGAAAAACGAATAACTGTAGAAGGTTTATAACCAGTTTATGGACACATTTCGCAACAAGGATAGTTTAATGTCGACTTGTTCACTCCTTTATCAAGCTAGTTTGTCATGTAAAGTCTGTAAATCAAATTAGAAAATGATAGATTTAGTTATTGTGAGACCAAATCATATAAATTGTAGTAAATGTCATCAGCTGCAGAACCAGTGACGCTTTTTTTTTTTAACAAAACAGATGCTTTTATAATGGTGATTAGTTCCTCATGTCAGATTGTTTAAAGGGGCAGTAGCACGTTTTGAGGGGGAATATAAGGTGATGTCAGGAAAATGAAAATAAATGGTTCCAATCTTTAGACAATGTATAAAAACTAAATGGAGCAGTAATAAATCAAATATACAATATAAAGTTAAACCATGCGATTCCTTTTCTTACACAAAATGAATTAAAGGTGTTCACACAAAAATGGCTGCCAATGGATTTTATGTGAATCCTCATACTTTGTTCTCTGACTACGGATGATTGGTTTGTGTTATGAGATTTATGATACTATCAAAGTAATACATTTAGCATTAACTTATAGTTATCAGTGAAAAATTGAAAATATAAAATTGTCAAAAAACGTGCTACTGCCCGTTTAAAGGCCTCTTTAGACGGTACTTACATATAAAGAACATATATTTATTATTATAGTTTATAAGTTCATACATTTTATCGAATGCAAATAACTTCAAAGTAGTCATTATGTTTACTGCCATTTCAGGACATGTTTTACAAGCAAATGGTTTCTCCTTAATAAATGTACATGTTATCTACATACACTTAGAATATTCAGATTGTCACAACGAATGACGTTTTGATTAATGATGATGGAAGTTCCTTCTGCAAGGCTCATCATATAATCATTTACCAAGAAAGCGTTGTTGTTTAAAAAACTTTTATTTTCATATTTCACAAAAACAGTTCTAAAACCTACAAATAAAAAACTCATTCCAAAATGCTAATGCTATGTTTTATACTTTGGTTTACAATCTAACAGACGATGGTGTTTTTTACAACATGATTTATCTGACAGCATTTTGATTCTTCCAAAACCAAAAATTACTTTGCGTAAAATCCATTTGCATAGAATAAGGGTTGCTTATCAGATGACAAGCGCTAAAATGCAGTTGATCATTTTTCGAAATATGCATTCTGAAACTCAAATCGAGTGCTCTACGGGTGCAAAACCCTATAAATTATCTGTGTATTCATACGTATATAAGGTAGTTCATATGAGTGGTCATATCTTGTAAAACAGCTTTCTATATTCCAATAATCTTTAATCACGTGTTGATACACCTTCAGAAACGTAATTTTAGGTTTTCACTGCTTTAAATATATATCATTATTAACTATCAAATAGAGATTATGAAGAAAACGAAGAGTTATCTTTCTGTCCATTGATCAAAAATATTAAATACAAATATCAAGAAATAAGGTTTTGAGTTAATGCAGTAACATTAATTCCTTCATTTCAGAAAGCTTTCTGATTTTTGTATATCCACCGTATAATAAACATGAAAATATGCAAAAGCAATGTTCTTACATTGTCACTGATAATGACATGATCAGGTCACATCATTCCAGAGATATGTTTTAAAGTCACCCGGTAATTAACAATTACACTCCAGGCGTGTCTAGAATAGAAAGGAGGTGAACTACCTTGCTAAGAAAATGTCAATGTTCCCTCATCAATAATGCATTATCGAAAAGATACAGAAATAAGGTAATATTTATACATAAAATAATGACATGGAACTGTAACTGGTATACAAAATTTACCGTCCATTCTGGAAAAATCAATCATTAAATGTCTAAGTGTGTTTTATTCTATTTGGAATAATTACATAGTTTTCTTTTCAAATTTAATAAAAGCAATCTTTTTAGAGAATCATTTTAAAAAGAAACACAAGAAAGTGAAAAACGAGCTTCTTCTCTATGACAAAACAAATTTTAACTTATGTTTACTTAAAGTTCTGAATCATTTTGCGTAAGAATTCATATTTCCTTAAGTGAAACTTCATTGAAGAAGTGAATCGAAGCATTTTTATGACATAATGTCATGATTAAATTTTAAATTTTACAAAGAGACATCCTATAAGATATGTGAACCTATTATGTATCACTAAAATATGGATGATAATATTTTGGCACTCGTGACTTTAATTTTTATTTTGGATATATATGGCACTCATTTACATCTAATGAGGATCAGTTCATTCAAAATTTAATTCCATTCATGAAAAGGGATGTTTAAAGTTATACATGTTAGAACAGCCATTTCCAATATACCCATTGCCACTATAACTATTAATATTATTGACAAAGATAAACGGAAGTGTACAGAGAGGTAAACAGTGGTATATTTGCCTGTCTCTCTACTTCTTGTTCATGATGAACACTTTTAAGGATTTGAAATAATAACTTCTATCCAGATCACTTTAATGATCAGCAATATGTCATTTCATGTGGGACACGTTGGCAAATGTCTACATGTGATAGGCTTCTAAATGAATCTATGTTACAAGTGTCAATAGTGTTTAATGCTGATACCTTTTCAGACTTTATTCACTACTAATGAACTCGGACCATTTGTAGATCAGTTAGATAGATTTAGGTTATGTTTCCTGATATTTTTAGAAAAATATGTCATGCACCGAAGGTGTCTCAGATAGTCTTTATATTTGTTCTTTCGTGAAACGTTAAAGCAGTTTGAACGAAGCCATTGTTTTGCTTTCAATGTTTTCAGTATCAATATATTAGATATATATCAAGCATATAAATGGTAGCAGATCAGATGCATTTCAGTTTTCCTAGACAATCATTTCAAAACAGTATTCTTAACAGTTGAAACAATACAGAGCAATTACAATTACAGAGCATTTAACTTCAAAGACGATTTTTAGGAAAATCCTTAACTGTTCAGTTTTATGTGTATGTATATATACACAAGACTGTCATTTAAAAAACTTTTCACATTCTGTAATCATTTTACTTTAAGACAAAAAGTTCCAAAAACAATATTTCTTATCACTCCATCATTTCTTTAAACAACCAAGTAATCAAAATATAAAGGGTGAATAACAAATTTTTCACTTATCTGTCTAAAATCAGCAGGGTTCACAATATGGTGTTATCTATGTTAGTTGAAATGCGTGTTACGCAATAATCTCTTTAGAACAATACTATGTAATGTCACCTGTCAGCAGTTTCACCCTTCTAAATCTGCATTCATTAATGTTAAGATTTGGATAGAGTTTTGAAATTTTGCCATTTTGAAGCGCCTTGAGTCGCACAATCGGTGACCAGCCCTGCTAGCTTAACAATCACAGTTAAATATTATTATTGCAGGCTAATCCCAATGTTCTTATCTCGAATGAAATTATCCATATGTCAATATCAAGTGACCAATATTTATCAATAGTTCTGTTGATGAGCTCCTAGCATGTACATGATCATAATTTTATGCAAACCTTTGTCCTGTACTATCCATGACGTTCATCACGCAACCCAGCGCTAGTACTATGGTTACATAGATTTGACTTAACGCAAGCCTTTCTCTCAACATCCATATCAAATTCTTTTCTTTTCTTCTTTTTTTAAATGTTTGTTTTCGGCCACAGTTAATGTAAAAGTTATTTCCTCATGGTGTACAATGTACATGTATGTATAATATATTTAAAACCATGCTATACTGTTGATAAACTTTAATGAAACTTCATTACTAACCGGTTTCAGATCAATATATCACCAGGGATATTTGTTTTATCATAATCGTAAGCTATTAAAGACATTACCATTGCAAGGTTTGACATTCAATTGTTGTCTCATAAGGCAGGAATATGATTCATTAAACTCTATGCTTCATTTGGTCGAATGTAACCGCAGAATATTCTTTATTTCAAAAGGGTAGTTTGGAAAACCATGTAGTACGAAACACTCAGTAATTGGAGGAAAGTGCATATTAATTTCCCATTGCAAACTTTAATAGATAAAGAATTGTTTATGAGTAATATATATCTAATACTGCACATGTCATGTATATTTTCTTCTGAAATTAATAACAAATACTTGAGTTGTACATTTAAATCTATAAATGTACAGAAACATCCAGATTCGGAAAGGTTGCTACACAAAGTCTTTTAAGAGAGAGTTTTGTGGTGATCATCATAGGTTTTTTTTATGTAATAGTGTTTACAAGCTAAACTGATTTCTTTTTTCCTAGTGCGCATTGACAACAAAGTAACTCCACGTATCAAGACAGAATAACCAACAAGGGCACACCATCATCATGTTGTCCTCGTTAGGTTCATCATGTTCCTCAAGTGAAATGTTAAACCCCATGTGGTCGTCTTTGACAAAGGCATGTGGTCATTATGGTTTATTCTGGTCAACCCAACACTAATGACTTCAGTATCATTAGCTGTGGACAATCCATAGCATGGTCAGTGCGTGTGGTATCATTTTGTCACATCCACAACCTACAGTGCAACGTAAAAATGTGACTATTTTCAGCAAGGTTTATAGATAAACACTTTAAAGGACAGGTAACCATCCTAAATCCTAGGGATGTTTCATAGTTCATCAGGTAAACCTAGAAATGAAAATTACTTAGAATTTCAAACTCTTGTGCTAAAATTTGCGTGACCGAGATTCAACAACAGATACGTCTCATGGCATTTTATGCACGGACTTTTATGTTGAAATTTGTACCTCTTTCAACTGTTATTATTTTTTCTTTTATATTCAAGCATGCAAGGTCAACTCTCTTTTCTTTTTACAGTCATGTTATTCATATGATATAAATTGTAACCCAAAGTTCATTGTTTATTGTCGTTTGTGAATGTTATGCATTTGATGTCGATGTAATGCGTGTTTGTATGGCTTGTATTCATAATTGTAATCCAGTAGTTTTATATGCAAAGCAGGCTTCCTCCTTGGGTACCGAAAATTCGCTACAGAGATAATTGAATCCTCTCATTAATCAGGCGAGCCACCAGTTTCAAACAATGAATTTTAAAACGTTATTGTATCAAATACAACATTTGACTCCTTAATTTTTGTAATAACAATTCTTTGTTTACTTTTCAAAATAACGAGTCATTTTGAACCAGCAATCATTGCAATATTCTAATACCATAAGGATGCAAGTATAAGACAGTTTTAAAAGTTTTTCATTCCTATTAACGAAAGTAGAACTTCAATAGAAAGGGGCCTCAGGAAGTTTCAGATTTGATAAAGTGCATATAAGATCATTGAAGTACCTACAGATCACTACACAACATGAATGGCAAGTTTAACTTTTATAGAAGTAACAGATACCTTTACAAAATAGATGAATAATGGCACCATATCGATTAGATGGAGGAAAATGAAAGGAACGTGCGAACTGTTTACGATAAACTTCTGTAGTAAGTGAAAAGTTTAAAACTTCTACAAAAGATAAATGGATAGCTTACAAGGAATGCAATCTTGCACAATTTAGATACCATCTGTCAGACATCTAAAAAAATGGAATGTTTATCATTTCCACCTTGGTGATGAATATGTCAATTTGTGGAATCTGCAAAAAGAATCGGGAATCAAATATTATGAATTATCCCATAAAACTTCAACACTGAATACATACGTTACTTCAGAGACGAGTTAACATTCATGAAGGGATATGTTTCTATCTGAGATAATATCACTGATCAGTTTAAGAGCAAAGGATTCCATTTAGCTTTTATGAAACAAACACTGATTACCCGCAAGTTAATACATCTTTAAGCTATCAATCATCGTAAACCTGCCAGTTTTAAGAGAATTTTGATCAGAATGTGTGATATATAAAAGGGTAATAGGTCACAGAAACTGATATCATTTAAAAGGTAAATACTCACCTATTTTATTTCTAGAAGTCATCAGACCATAGATAGATCAGAATATCCTGGAATGATTTCAAAACTCGGTCAACATTGACCACATTGGGGTTGATATCATAAAGTTGTAATCTAAACACCAACCCTTTTATAAATACATTAAACTCACATGACATATTGATTTCAGCGTAGCAGGCAAAACCCAAAGGGCTAAGATATGTCATGATACAACATGAAGATCCACATTCTTGCATCCTATGTCATTAAACGCTCTGGCTTTTCGACTTCTTTTAATACACAAAAAGACCCGATGGCTCTACAAATTTTGAAATCTTGTGAAAATCGGATCAAACAATATTTGGTCTTTTTCTCACTACCGAAATAGCTTAACTACTTTCTTGCTTTCTTATAATGTTTGCACATGAATTGGAAAATATTTCTTTCTTGGTTGGACTTAAATTTAGCTAAAATCTGATACGGACGTCATTGAAGATAGATTCATTGACTCTAGATGTGGTGATTTGTCACTATCTATGTTTCTGTTCAAGGTCTCTCTGAAAAATAATACACAAATTAGTTATCGTAACTTCAAGATCGATGAAATCCTACGACATAGGCCATGATACAAGCAACAGCTGTTACATATCCAATGTCATAAGCGGACATTGTCTTAAAGGACATGGTGCTTCTAACATGTGCCTTAGTTTTAATTTAAGTCATAACAAACGATGAACTGTCATCGACATGTAAGCAGCTGTATCTTTTTCTAGTGTAATCAATTGGTCAACACTTTTTCTCGGTTCCTTCTTCATGTATTCATTCGAGTAGTTCATTATTTTGCGTTTTGATTCAATTAAGAACAAACAGTGTATCATACAATAGACAGATACCATGATGATCAGGTTATGTATCACTGTGCGTCATGCCTGCTATGACGTCTGTATTGGCTTATACAATATAATATGCTTAACAAAATGTACCTACAAGTAATCATCACCATTAACACTGAATATACGTGAATCTATACTCCAAACATAGTTATGTCCAGCACAGAGGTTCATCGTATTGTTTAAAGACTGATGCGCAACCAATAGGCGTTGGAAAAGAACACTCTCATTGTTTGCAAATTCAAATAACTGAATATTCATGCAAAGCAGTGACAATGTTTTTGACTTGAAATTTATACAAGAGCAAAACGTTCATCATTCATTTTCTGCTAATCTACCAAATAAATCATCACTTTTAACGTATATTTTACACACATAAATTATTCACATTCTAACAAAAACTGACATTTTGGTAAACTAACTCTTTCACTAAGAATTCTTTATATAAACATTTTCTCATTTTGATTTATCTTACTGCGAGCCTATTTAAATGATATTTACATATTAAGGGAAGATATGAATGTAGTGTTATGTTGTACACAAATGGAAAGTTACAATTCATTGAAAATGTTTTCAGCATTAAACTGAATGAACTTAACAAATTACCATTTGTTTTAAAATCCGAAATCTTTTTTCTACGTCTTTGCATGACATGATTGCCATTCTCGTCAAAATGTCAAATGGTAATATTGTGATTTGAAAAACACTATTTGATTAAACCTCATTTTAACACAAGTGTCTTGAGTACTTGAATATATAAAACAACCCGGTGTTGTGTTCATCACTAAAATCGCTCTGAAGTGAATATATTATAATCGCATCATCATCATCATCAATACCATCATCATCATCATCAATCACATGGCAGGAATAAGAGATTTTAAATGAGAAACATATGGATTGTTTTGTTTTCGTTAACAGGCAGATTTGAATATTTTCAGTTAAGTATCTCTTGAGCAACATTTCATAAATATAAACATTTTATATGCATTGATCACTTGCTTGAAAAATACTCAGACAGTTTGGTTCAATATGACTTGATCAAGCCATTTCGCAGCAGTTTGTAAATGTCACCATGTAATAAACAATTACTGAACCCTCCGGGCGTTTCCAGAATACACAGGAGTTCACTACCTTGTTAAGGAAAATATCAATATACCTTAATCAATAATATAGGTTAATTTGTAGTCAGATAATAACAAATTTATTTGTCAATTTGTGCAAATGTGATGATTTTTCAATTTCTGAAAAAATACACCTATTTTACTCAATTTACTAAACAATGATTGTATGTGTCAAACTGGTTCTTTTTAAACTATCATTATTTACCATCTAAAAAGGAACGACGACTGTAGAGCAATTTGGTGTGGTTATATTTTCTCATCCATAGATAATTCTTTTCCTGAGGTATTTACCAAATGGAAATGCCAAGCATAAGATACGGACTATACTATTTGTCATCTAATGTAACTTTTTTATTGAACATAGTAAATCAACATTTAATGTATGATCTTTCTAAAGTAAAAATTAAACAAACATCGAAGACACTATGTTTCAGTCATAATTTGTTTGATTGCGAATACAGCATTGCACAGAATGGTTTATGATAAGTGTTCATGTTACAGCTAGGTCACACATTTCGATGTAGATCCTATAATATCCATTCCAGGCTTTGGTAGTGCATTCTTATATTCAAATTGTGATTCAACGTGACTGACTTCTGTACAGTAACCATAAAATTAGATTATTCCTCATTTGGGTATTATTTGAATGATTAAATATTTCCAGTATACACTGTTTCTCTTCATGTTGTTCATGTGGGAATAGGAAGCAATTTAGCTATAAAAACAGTATTGAAAGATATCGTATTGAGATATTGCTTATATAAGTTTTTTGCCATTATTGGTATTCTTGATTGTACTACAATCTCACCAAAATTATCACGTAACGCTCGTTTTTTTAGCTTAAAACGATCTGCAAAATTTGAAATTACCGTACAATACAGAGTACACTGTATGTAATCACTATATACATGTATCAGACCTCGATGAATTTGGATTTTTGATTTAGTTTATATTTTGGAAATAACATTTATGCTTTGGAAAGAGTCCGAATTTAATCAGACTGATATTGCTTTCAACTCTTTGATAATTTACACATTTCAAAGTTATTATTTATTATCTTTCATCAAGTTTGGTAATGTAAGAAACCTGCTTCAACTACATCAAAGATTTAGGATACCTGGTACTCAATTCCACAGTGACTGACATCTAGTAACAACGTGCTCTGTTAATCATTCGGACTATAATTCCGACAGCTCATACTCAGATTATAACTTTTAAAGGTCAGATACTTACCAGATATAATCAGATTGATTGATCTGCTGAAAGCATTTTTTCAAGCTATGAATAGAGTTTCTGTTTCAGATAAGCCCGATAATGTCCAAAAGACATATTGTTGTTTTAAAATAATCAAAACTAGCTGCCCATCATTAACATAACATCTTAAAGACATACATTTACTGTTAACGTGTCTTGCATTTAGTATCTTGTCATATCAACCATACCACAGTTTTCCCAAGTATCAAACTTAGAAAATGCCTTGGCTAGACATTAGTTATGCGCATATGAACATTTTGGATGGTTGTAATATGCTAGACTTCTAATATATGACTCAAGAAATGTTGGAAGCCTACATGTAATACTTAATAAATGATGGAATCAATAACCTGCGTTTATGGTTACATGTCAAGGTCATATAGAAACCCATTAACCAAAATGTGCATTCATAGGATATGTGGCGAGGAATAATTTACGAACTTTCTGTCCATGAATTGCCCTGGTAGGAGAATATTGACGAGGGCATTATATATTCTGGTTCAAAAACATTTTGACATATTTCAAATGAATTTTTCTAAAACTATCAAACGTATCATACTCTTATGTATCAAATATAGTTTTGCTTTTCAACATGTGCCTTTTACTTTTTACAACATTATCTTGCTTCTTATTCTCTTGAAAAGTTTTCATTGTTCAGTTTGCTCCTATAGGTACATTGAAGTTGATCAACATGAGGTGTCTTGTTTTTTAATTATTTGAAGGAGGCTATTGGTTTGAAACTTTTCTCTAAAATGTCATCTGTTCTCATGAACATTTTGCTAATAAAAATAGTAAGTTGTGTCATTTAAAGAAGAGATTACTGAGGGAGAGTCTTCAGTCAAGGTTAAGATAATAAAAGCTTTAAAGAACATGAAGCAACATTTTTAGATGAAAAGCTTTGATCTTGTAGAGCAATAAGAAATTGTAAGTATCTAACATAATTTTGAAATAAAGGATTCTTTCAGACTTTCCTTTATCCATACAACATAAAATGTCAATCTGGAATGGTGAATGTCTATGATAAACTGACATTATTGTGGATACCATTAGCTTTTTATATTTTCTGACCAACATTCAAAGTTCAAACAAAGTCTGTGACCTCCAACGTAATACGGTAAGACTTTTTGTCCCTTTGTTTTCCTGTTATCCGAGTCTCACATGAATTCTTGAGGTTTCCCTAATGTCTTATTTGAAATTAGTTCTTTTACTGGAATAGAATTAATATCGACTCATTACACTGGCCCAATACATATTTATGTATCCGATGTGTTAATGTCACAGTTCGAACTACCAGATGCATTTATTCACATTGACTAAAATATTCATGTTCTGTGCTGGACAAGCAGTTTATATACATGTAACTTGATATATCAGGCCTTCCTTTTATGATTTGATTATCAGTTACTGTGATATACATCTGAAAATTTACTGCAAAGATGTTTTGACGTAAATTATCAATTTATTTTAATCATCGTCAATATATAAGTTGACATCCTCGAGGAACAGACGTCTGCAATGACTTCTTAAATGATATGCTTGTCAAAGAAAAAGTCGATGATTAAAATACATTAAGCATGGTACTTCATCCATTTTATCACTCATCAAAATTTAAGGGTTTAGGTAAGTACATAACTGTATTGTTATTGTTGATACAAGCAGCACTTGTGTTCCCTAGAGCTGAATTTATGTTTTACATATATGTATAAATATGTTATTTTATTATAATATAAAATAATGATATATAAAATTATTAAATTCAGAAAATGATGATAAATTATGCACTGCAAATATAAATGTTTGGAGAAAAACATGCCATCAAATTTATTTACCAATTCTTATTCTTTATTTAAATGAAAATTATTATGTGAAGACAGAAAAAAACTTATCCAGCTTAAAAGTGTATAAAAGTCAATTTGCCTCACTCATATGTTTACACTATGGTCTTGACTCATTTTTACAGGTAACCTGTAACCCATAAAAGAGGAATTCTCATTACCAGAGTTTTTTTCAACAGCTATATTTTTCATGAGTACATGTACTTTGTAGACAACATACTCTGTGTTAAAAAAAACACATTTTATTTCCTGACTGCAATGTTTTCTGATGTTTTGACAAAGTCAGCAACCACGACCTGGAATTCACTTCTGGTTTGGGCGAGCCTCATAGTGCAATATCATGTAACAAATAAAGATTTTCTAAGACATTTTAACTTCAGCTAAAGGGTAATTTTAAAGTTGAATGTTATTTATATGTATCTTCAAGTAAACTTTTCTATCCTTATTGTCACAAATGATTGACAGAATCAAGAATGTTTGGAATTCCAGCACTTACTCACCACCTCAAAAAGACGATTAAATTGTTAATATTTAGTACTTTACAGTTTTCTAAAAGTATTATTTTAACACTGCGTTGACCCTTTGTTTCATCAATCAAAACCTGCATATCACTCCTGATACTTGATTTTCCCAACCTCTTTGATTGACAGGTAATAACACCTTGCCTAATTTCCCTACATTTACAGCTTACAGATTGACAGCCAATAACAACTCGTTCTCTTAATTGGAACTTGCTGGAATTTCACTCTGACAGGTAATCATCGCCTGAAGGTGTTGTGAACTCCAGAACCACCTTTTATACTACAAAGTTCCAACCAGCAAAATTCACGACTGCGAAACTGTTGAAAAGTCGGTAAGCAGTAATTGTTTCATCACATGTCAAAGTGAGAATTATGTAACCGTGTTGTTTTAATGAGGAATGAATGTGATAGTAAAAGTAAGCTACAGGTCAGGATGTTGAATTTAATATTACAGATGGAATTGTGCAAATGTCAATAAGTGGGATAATACACACCCTTGGCCTATTGTTAATGTTTTATCGACTTCTGTATTCTCTTTTAAACAATCCTACCAACATAACACGAGTATACATAAGTGCATACATGTATTTTCTTGTTTTCGTTTTTGTAAGTTATGTAAAGTTTTTTCTAAATCGTATGAAAGGTACCATTGCATTTTTTACTTGAATGGTTGGTTGACACTTGTAATAGAACTAGCGTAATTTGTGTATATAGAATAAACTTCTGACATTTCTTTAGGTACAATACAAGCTATACATATGTCAAATTTTAACATGTTATACCTACAACAAAAACGTTTTGCATGATAAGAAAGGTTAGGCGAAGAATTAAATACATTTCCAACATATTGGATATTCTTTACAAACAATTATTATTCATTATTCATATTTACAGTCAGGCTACTGAATCTGCTTTTGTTTGTAGTTTTGTTGTTTAAATGCTAATTGCCGAAATTTAAATTTGCAAAACAGATCATTGTCTTTTATTCAAATGAGAAATTATGTTGGCGTCGTTTGATGTTTGCAATTCAAATCTTAAATTTTCAAGTTTGAATTCTAATCTCCAAACTTATTAATATTAAAAATTTTCAATATTAAATATTGTATCATTTATGACTGAATGCTATACTAATATATTCATCAAGAAAACTTTGACTTTCTGAAACAAAAAACATATAAAAAAGTATAGCAATACGAAGATTTAGACCATAAAATATTGTATAGAAATTAAACATAAGTATAAGTTAAAAGGGAGTATTATTTAACAGAGGAAATTTCTGAACTTATATATAGTTCGCGTATAACAAGGACAACAAACACTTTCTTTTTGTGTCAAAGATAAGTTTACTTCCTGAAAGAATTCAGTCAAAAATGGGAAACAAAACATAGACAGATCACACTGAAATAAATAACTAAACATGTATATTTCTAATTACTGATACTAAGTTTGTAGATAGTTGTGATATGCCTAACATCAATCAATTTCAGTTTTTTTGTGAATGCTTATAATTCTTTTTTGTCAAAGCATATTTATTCATGAGTTAGGTATTCATTACCAGTTCTAAATCATAATACACCCCTTTTAATGTGTAATGTTGCAATCATTCACATTTCCTATACACGATTGTATTGAGAGAAGTGAACAGTTTGGACAGAGTTTGGATACATTAGTTAGTTAGTGATACAAAGTTCAAGATACATAAATGATGTAAAATTCCATTCACATGATTAGCAGTTTTAATTCAGATAAGGCGACTGAAGGGCATCAACATTATTATCAAAAGTCTAGGTTATGCACATAATGCTTAAACGGCTAGACATCTTAAAAAAGTGAGAATACCTTAAAAGGGTTGGTTGACTTGGATCGTTAATGGATTATGAATACATATCCAACACGAAACCAAGTTTTTTTGTCTTTCCGGTGATAAAGGTTTAATTGATAGCGTCTCGAATCTGGTAGTGCTTATGTTCTCTTCTATGGTAGTTACAATCATATTTTGTTCTTAAAATATGTCTTGACAACTAGTGAGGAAATTTTCTGGGAAAGGTTAATGCTATAAGAAAGTATATGCTTCAATTAGGTTTGTGATTTATGAGAGTAAACAAACTTAACTATGTCCTAGAACGGTGACGTAGTAATCTGGAGTGATGCCTCATGAGACACCTAGTGGAATGGACGGTCCTTTGTAGAGAACAGTGATGATAGAACTTTTGTGTCTCAGTTCGTAAAGTGTAATGACCCTTGTCGGACCATTGAACGTCTTTGTTCAGTGATGTTTGTACTAAGGTATCCCCATAAATGCCAACAGAGAGATCAGAGCCACTTATATACACTTCATGATTTACAGTACAGCAAGAACCAAATTCAGGAACAGTGACCAAAAATAAGAATCATATCGTTAACTAGGGATCTTGTCTGTATTGCTCATTTTCAGCAGAGGGACGCTTTACATGTTCTTATGTAACAGTAGACAATAACAGTTTTGATGTGTGTATGGTATTTGTATGAAAGTGTAGACCTACAGGAAATTACTGCCTGCAGATAATCACTATTGGTCAGTTAAAGAAGAGATAACCAAACATTGTGCTATATGTCCGTTATGCAAGCATATATATTTATATATATTGTGACATTTTTTCTTTCCCAAAAGCATAAATTCCTCATTCAATAACATTTGTCAACATAATCATTATTCATCATTAAGATCAATGAATGGCTCCTATGAATTGATCAAATAATTTGTGTTCTTTCTGTTATGTCTCACATACTTTATGTGTATTGTTTCATCTATTTATTTAGTTTTTATTCTTGTTAAAAGAAATGTAACTGTTCTTTCAAACCTTTAAAGGAGACATTTCCAGAAACCCATTCCAGTATCCATACCTGATATTGTTATTGGTTGTTTACTTTCCATTCTCTACCCACAGACTTAGATCAAGTTATGAAGTTTTTATCGAGCCTCTGTTCTTACCCGCAGTTTCCGCTGATGGATATAATAAAACCGCAAATGATTGAATGTTTTTAGCGAATGACAATGTTTCTCGCATGGATATATCACAATGCGTTTGCCTTGAATTTTATAGCCACAGTGATGTTTTTAGAACAGGGTCCCTTACTGCTCGACTCACTTTGATTGCATTTTATCAGGCATCTCCCATTCCTCCCAACAAACTCGGCAAATAAGACTTGATCTACCTCTGTGGGGTGAGAGTGATTTCCATCAAAAGGTGCATGCTTATGGCACTATCAACATTTTTGCCCTGGTTTAACATACGCTGACATATTTGTCACGAGAAGGTCACCACCATCAATACTATATACCAGGTACCCATTTCCTGCTGGGTTAACAGAGGCACATATTTAACTAAGTACAGTCTCTTGCCCAAGGTGAAACCACAAGTCTCTAAACTTATGTATTAGAGTGGGGCAAGAAATCAACCCTTCCAACTTTTAGTTTTTATTCATCAATGAGTGGATAATCCATTTATCAAGCGAGCCATTCCCGTTCTTGCTGAATCTTGCTTATAGCGATCGCCTGAGCCTTGCACAGAATCACATGCCACCATATATAGATACCAATGTGATTCCTGGATTAACATGCTCGGTTCTTAACAATAAATAGGTGTCAAAGGATTCGATTTATTGCGAAAGAAGAAAGCAAAGTATTTAGTCTCAAAAGCAACCTCAATCGAATTTTCTTTTGAATAGTTCAAACATTTTCGAAACGATTTGAAAGTCACACATCTACAAGATGAACAGGCAGATGTTTCTACAATATGAATTGATAAATATATAAGTTTTTTATATCTCATATTTTCCAAAATTGTTTATCTACATTTTGGTATTGCATTGGCATGTTCTAAATTGATTCATATTTAACATTTTTACAGTAACTATCCTGGGATATGTGCCATAGGCAAGAAGATCATTTGCTTTATAAAATGTGTACATCAAAAGCTACATTTGACAGATCAGTAGTTTATTGCATGTCATATGAATATCATGTGAATGTACACTTACTAGTACTTGATAGATGTCGTCCTATATCACGTTTCGTACCTAAGGGTAATCTATTTTTGTGATAATCATTACTCTTGACTTCATAGAGTTTCTTCTTTCAATAGCCAACAATTGACATCAATCAATTGAATATTTTGATTAAGCCAATTTCATTAATTCAAGTTATTCAATCATGCTTTTCAGATATCAATTTTGATTATTTATTTGATGTATATGTACGTCAATAATGGTGTAGATGTGGGTAAGTTTTGAGAGAAGTTTTCTTCTCCAAATTTGGTTCTTTATTCATGTTTGCAGTTCACCATTTCGGTCGCAAAGGACAATGCTGATAACATGTTTGAGACAAAGCAGTTAACATTTTAATCTTAGTCAACTGACATAGTCAATTACTCTATTTGTGATGAAAATGTTCCCACCTCTTTTGAAAACTTTGTTTTCCAAGAACCGCTCTATAATAGGAAAGTTATACACCTAATCTTAAGTTGTCAAGGCAAGTTTCTTTTCCCAACCAGTTACAAAAAAACAATATTTAGTTTCAAAGGTTGTAATGTCTTCTCTTTGCATTTTGAAAATATAACAATTATGCTATCCGAAACTTCATGTTTAATATTCTGTATTTATGTTGAGAACTCTATTTTTCATATGTCTGAGGACATATACCTATGTTATCCAGAAATGCAAAGGTAAATTAAGATAGACGCAAGCAAACAGTTTCCCCAATTGAGGAGCTGAGAGAGCTTTTATCCAGATAATTTAGTAAACGTAACCACTTGGTACTGATTAAAAGTATTACAAGAGACTTAACCTTCTGATTTTTCAACCAACTTGAGAACTCATTATATTTTCCTAAACACGCTTCATTCCCGTATGTTAACGACTTATTAAATCTACAATACCAAACATGTTACAGATGATAGTCTTAACTAACAAACATACACAGCGATAATCATGTTATGAACCTAATTTGTTTTGCTACATATGCTTCTGCAAAGCCTACAATTTACAGTTTGGCATATGTAACGACGCATATTCATTATGTTTAATCTATGATTAACCTCGGATGCATTTCACACTTTCTGGTAAGACATATGCAGGTACACACATTCATTTACTTTGACTTATAACAATCCCAGATTAACTACACAATGTTTTCGAGGCGTTATTTATTCAGTCTCTGTACTCCATGGATCAGCATGTCTTTCAAACAACAATATGTTGTGTGAGTATTGGCTCTGACAGCACTGATTACAAGTTTAATCTGACAATGGTTGTTCCATCATCTATAAGTTCTGACTTTCAACTTATAATCCAAACTGTGTGACTTACCACAGTATTTCATTTTGAATTTAGCAATACGCTTCCTTAACTGAACTGAAAGGTCACTAAAACGTGAGAAATCAGGGTAAATCGCCTATAGAAACAAACATGTAGTAATTAATTTTGGTTGACCAGTGATCAACTCAGAGTCATGACCATGTTTCGCAAATTTAATAGCTTATCAACATCAACAATGATTAGTTGGTTAACATATGCTGCCTCAGGGCTCAGTAGGTTTAACAGTTGGCTATACATAAAAACAAAAATTTATCTCCTTCGACCCTTAATTAACCCAAATTGCTTCTAAATTGTTCCTGTTACTGTGAAAACCAAATGAAATTCAGATTTCAAGAGTCATTGCCGTGTTTTGCAGTATGCACTTCAAACAAATAGTAAATTTTCTTGACTCATGATAACCCAAGATCATTTATGTAGTTATTGTCACTTTAACCGCTGAATCCCTGATTTTGATAGCCCAATCTACACGAATGTTTTTAAAGCAGTCTGTATCTGATTACGTGTATCGTATTTGCACTGGTGCCTGATACTATTGCTGTTTATAATATAAAAGAAATAAAGTTTTCAACACATCAACACAAAAAATAATCTATACGCCTTTAGGTGAATACGCTTTTTTAAGTAAGTGATACCAGTAAACAAATTAATTCCTTTGGAACTCTGCCTAAGAAGATCTATCAACAAGTTTGTGAGAAAGAAAACTGCAAGATTTGATGCAGCAAGAACCACGGAAGTATAAGGTACGTTGTATTTTGATCTTCAATTGACAATATTTATTTCGTTTGAGTAATGAAAAGACTCATAATTAATTTGAAAGCATAAATTTTTTCCTGGAGAAAAGGTAGCAGAAAGAGATATGGACTGACATATTTCAATATGAGCACAGTGCACATATTACTTTTGCCTAGTAATGATTGTTGTCGCCCAAGTTCCAAGTTGGACGTCATTACATCTTTTTTCTTGACGTCACTGTGGTAAGCCATTGCAAGTGATGCGGCCTGTTTCTCGGATATTTCTTAGAGAAAAAATGGAATAGAAACGATAATAAAGAATTACTTTTGGAAGTGTGCCATATGACTTTTACTAAACTCACATTTGCATGTTGTGGATAATCCTCGGTCTCGCTCGGTTAATACAAAATATCACACTTGTTTCGTAAAAGTTATATGACACACTCTCCGGTAATGTTCTGTATGTACACATTATAAAACAACTGTTATAAATTAAAAATCATAATCAGTGAATGCACAATATCAAACTAACAATAGAGCAAGAATTAGTAATATTCCTTCATTTTGACAGATCTCTACTCATTCATCAGAATATTGCTTAGCGATAACCTCACTCGTAACAATGTCATTAACCTCATGTTTGATAAGACCCGGTGGGCTTATGGCATGGCATGGCGTCCGGCGTCCGTGTGTCCATCCGTCCACCCGTAAACTTTTGACATTTTCCACTTCTTCTCAGAACCAATGACTCTAGAGAGCTGAAATTTGATGTGCAGACTCCTTGGCAAATGGGGATTCTAAATTGTAGATTTCATGACCTCATGACCCCAAATGGGGGTCACAGGGGTCAAAACCTTAAAAAGCTATTTTTATTTTCTTATTAAGTTTCAAAAGGTCTGGAGAGCTGAAATGTTGTGTGTAGACTTCTGGGCCAATGGGGTTCTTAATTGTAGATGTTGTGACCCCATGACCTCAAATGGGGTCACAGGGATCAAAACCTTTAAAACCTATTTTTATCTTCTTCTCGAGTTCTAAAAGGTCAAGCGAGCTGAAAAGTTGTGTGTAGACTTCTTGGCCAATGGGGATTCTGAATAGTAGATTTTGTGACCAATGACACCAAATGGGGTCACAGAGGTCAAATCCTAAAAACCTATTTCCATCAAAAGTCTGATGAGCTACAGAGCCAATGGCTCTATTTTTGTCTGTAAAGATGGTCCTTGTTGATCTATTGAGTTCAAGCCCGGGAGACAGGCAGGCCATGGCAGAACTTTAATATTGTGACGAAAATCGAAGTCTCTCACGTTGATGTTTGGTGACCAAGAGCATTCCTCTGAAAGGAAGGTAAGGTCTGATACCTGCAGATCAATGATACCGTAACACTGTACGTTAACTGATGCGATGTCCTAAAACTGTTGCTGTGGTTGACACCTGCTGTAAGAATTGGTTGCGCTAGTTAATGAATCGTATGAGTTGATCTTCCTGTGGTGTTGTGACACATGGTCTTCCGATCCTGAGCTGGTTCTAGGTTCTGCCTGTTTGCTGTTGTCGTTGGAAGAGTTTGGCCGCACTGAAGCCTTACCTTCTTGCAATTTGGACCTTTGTTGCACCCATGTCGCACCTACTAGTAGTCTTGACATTTCTTTTTGTGTTTCCAACCCCATGTATTGGCACATCTTCACTCTACTTCAGTACGTACAATGAGCCTTTATGGCTTAAAACGGGTTTTGCCATTTTGACATGAGTCATGGCACCATGAATAACGATCATTTTATCAATGTGATTACTCCCATATCCTACACAGACATTGAATATTGAAAGAAAAATTCACCGTTTATGCAAGTTGTACATAAAATATATTTTTCCGAACATACACTTTATTTTGGAGCGCAGTTTATATCTGATTACTCATACAGAATTATTTTTTCAAAACATTGGTGTATGCCGCAGATGCAATTGAGAAGAATGTTGAAAGATGCAATTGAGAAGAATGTTGAAAGACATTAACATCTTTCGCGACTGATGTTAGATTGAGTCTGGTTAATATAAGATATTAAAAGATTATAATAATAGATAAACATCATATCCTCTTTTATCTTCTTTTCTTTGAACATTGATTATGTCCAATGATCCGTGATCAATAACTGCTTTATAGCAATTAAAGAATCCTATTCCAAAAATAACCATAGCTTTTATCAGGAGCAATGCGCATATCAACTTAAGAAAACGATCTAACACGAGGCAAAATATAATTCTCAACTCTAAAAATATTTGTTGATGTCATGTGCATGAAAGCGTTTGTTAATCTGAAGACATGTGTATTTATTTCCCTCATTTTCTAACGATACATGTAATTGCAACTATATGAGTGTATAGGCCACTTCTTCTCGCATTTGTTTACATATTTTACAAAAGGACAGTTGTGATATTCACTCACGACTAAGACACCAAGTGTCGAATTTATAACAATACTACACACATTCAAACCCTCTAGTCTTGGCTTTGGTTGTCTTTATTGCACATTTGAGGTAATGTTTGTTATTTATCTAGAATTCTCTCAACTGCGGTTTCAGAGATATGATTTTTAGGATTATACTAGATAATTATGTTCAGTCTAAATGCGGTGTTGAACCGGAACTTTGTCTTTGAATGTCCTTACATGGGCAGAAGCAAGATTTTTTTAATTTTGTTTTTCAAATTTTTCACTGATAATTGTACATATGCTTAATGCATTATTTTGATAGTGTACAAAATCTCATCACACAAATCAATTATCCACAGACAGAGAAAGATGCATTATAAAGATGCATATCAATTCCATTGGCGGCCATTTTTGTGTCAACACCTTTTATTCATTTTATGTAAGAAAAAGGAATCGCATGGCTGAACTTAACACAATATATTTGATTTATAACCGCTTCATCTTTCACTGGGAACCATTTATTTTCATTTTCATTTCATCATTTTATTCTCCCCCTTTAAACGTGGTACTGTCCATTTAAAAGGTAAAAGTATCCCTAGAGTAATAATGTCACAACAAAGGCATCTGTTAAGTTATTGCAAACTTGAAATACAGCATTGCTATTGATATTTGTCGACAAACATAAATTCACATTAAGGATACCTTATCTGGGCGTTTTGTCTGTTTTAATCGAATCATGTAGCCAACCAGGGATTTGCTTGCAAACTTTCTTGTACAAAACGTGAACTTTTTTATTCTCAAGGTAGCGACATAAAGTCTGCACTTTATACAGGGAGATATGTTTCAATGTGTGTTTACCTTTTTAAGGTCTGACATTAAAACCTTTGTATTGTTAATGTCACAAACCTGCCAGTTTATTGGATTATATGACCTCTAACATTTGCATCGTTGACAGAAGTGTATACCATTACAGGGTCTGATTGTTAATTTCATACCTATTTCTTTTTTATGAGTTTAACATATAGAAGGCAATTTGCCTGTATCATGAGTAGACTGACAAGATGGATGTCTAGACTGTCCCTTTGTTATACCCACCATGGATGTTTTGATTAAAGTTATCTGAAAATAGACTTTGGTAGACCATCCTAGATCAATATAGGGTTGAGAGTAGAATCATTAATTGAATAAATATATATCTGGGAAAGCGTAAACCAAAATTTGCTTTATGGTGATAAGAATTATCATGTTTGTAAGAATTTGAAATATTTCATGATTAATCAAGTTTGAAGACACGGTGTAGACTCTTCAGTATTTACGAAACTCCCCTCTTTAAAAAAATAACCATTAAGAAAAACACTATTTCATCGTCTGAAACGTTTCAACCATTTGACTCTATACGTTATCATAGTGTGACGGTTTCGATGTTAAGCGACCCTGATAGCCACATGGAACTTCCATGCTCCTGGTAGGGTCATGCAAGCTTGATAAATTAAATTTCATCCGTTTTACAACGTGCTGTATTTTCTCTGATGTTCCTTTCTTACAGCCTGTTCCATAATCATTTCTCACTAAACGTTTGGAAGGCAAAACTTATTGGACAGCTGAAATACTAGTTAGCTCAAGCCAGACAATCTTGATCCAACCTCTGTGGGAATGAGATTACTTCAGCAGTTTCCAGAGACTGGAAATGTTAAAGGCATCATTGTAAAAAAACAACCCTTTCCATAGGAGAATAGTTTTCATTCATTAAAATTTGTTTGTTGTGCAAAGTTTTGCCGCTAGGGGAACCTGCTGGAAACCAGGGAACTGGCCTTATTTTAATAAAGGCTAAATCAGTAAGATGATGCTTTGTTGGGAGAGAATATTGCCGAAAAATACTAGCATGAAAGCCTCTCTACATTTCAAAACGAAAGTGAAGCACTGTTGGTGTACAGTCCCGTGATTAAAAAATCTAATCTGACACAACACGTAATATTTTCAGTTCATATAAGATAAACACTCAAGGAAAGTTTGACATTTTAACGTAGAAAAAGTAAACATATGTTTATCAAATCTGGATAGATTTATCCCTTTGAAACACTGACCCACTTTCAAACTTCAATTAACTCGAATTGAACAATCACAATTCGATATGATACATCTCAAAATTCCTTTGAGTATCAGAACAAGTTTAATCATTCTAATTTAGCTTTGTCAATTTTTGACACTGATACCATTGAAATAGATCCAGGTACAATCTACATCACAAATGAGATTAAATTAGATTAAATAGTTACCTTTAGATACTTCAAAATTTAGTTTCGGTTTTTTTAGTTTTCAAATAAACATGCACTATAACCTATGAGTTTGTGATTAACGCATGGATATTTATGATATAGGTTAGATTAGATCATCAATATCATGATGTTTAACATGTGAATCAAATAGGCTACAATAGATCATCAAAATCTTGACCATTTACATGTACATGTATATGAAATAGGTTACATTCGATTATCAAAATAATGATAATTAACACGTAAATGAAATAGGCTACAATTTAGTTAATCAAAATCGTGATTATTAACATATAAATGAAGCATGTTACAATAGATCATCAAAATCGTGATGATTAATACGTATATGAAATAGGCTACACTAGATGATCAAAAATTATGATAATGAACACGTAAATAAAATAGGTTCCAACAGACCATCAAAGTCATGATGATTAACATGATAGTGAAACAGGTTAGAATGATTTCTGAATTGCATTTTCTTTACATTACAGAATCATTGTCGCTTTTGGACCTTTCCTGAAGGGGCGGATACGTCGAACTCGGACTCCACAGAGGCCTATGAAGAAATCAAACTCATTATGATATGAGGACCGTTGTGAATGGAATTAGACTACAGTGACCAGTGCTTGTCTCCTAATGATGGCTTTAGAGTCACTAACGATTTAATTTGACAAATACAAACGTGGTCATGTCGACCTAAACGATAGGCCCTCCATTATTGCACACAGTATGAAACATGAGAAACAAATACCACTAAACTGTCAATATTAAATAGTCAAAATATATGAGCCTTCCATTATTTACCGTTAAATTGTAATCACAAACCACGATTGCTTGATTTGCTATGAAAACTAGAGTTAACCAAACTGGCTTTGTTATCGATTACACCATGGTTTTAAGATACATTGTAGTAAAAAGGGTTGAATTTGTTTTCTCGCATTTATATATTAAATCCTCTCCCACACACACACACACGTGTGCGATCTAACGTTGTTTGGCTTGACAATTACTGAAAATATTAAAAGCTAGGAACAAGAGTCACCAAAAGTTTGCAAAACAAACTGGTCGCCAATGAATTAGAATATCAACCTTGAAAATCGAATTTTATGAAGAGAACACGATCATATATCTTTTTCCATAAGAACCCCTAAAATTCTACATTCAAAGAAGATAAAAATCCAAAAATGTAAAGGCATGTTAAGTATTATACAGATGATGACTGATCCATAAGTCAAGAGTCCTGATACCAATAAAGAAAACACAACACTTATTGAGTGGTTGCCACGGACATAGTAGCTTTAATAGTGGTGTGTAAGGTGACGTTCTGACATAAACATTAATATTGTTAATGACAGTCTGTGGTTACTATGAGGCATACAGATGCTTTGATTTCTATGTCTCAAAACATTTAGAGAGTCCCCTTAGTACCAAATGGGTTGCAAAAAGATACTTGTGTTGGGTTGGGATTCTGGTGCAGATTATAAGCTTATATACATACACTTTTGTTATCTAGAATATTCCATTATATGTTTGGTAAGGTAATTTGTATCAAATACCCTTTAAAATGTTCATTTCCGCGGAAAGCTATTTAAAATTGATGGATATTACAATCTATCTATCTTCCTATTTTTTCAACTAACGACGTCGTGTCTGCAAGGATTTTGTTGCGGTTTACTGTAGAATCGAACGTGTATTTAGTCAATGTAAAAAACATCGATGCACTATATATAGTTAGTGACTTGACCCTGAGAGATCATACAAGTGGTCTTTCTATTATAAAGCTTCTCCTTTGATCAATACAAGACACAACGACATACAGAACTAGAAAAAGCTTGAGGCAATTAGAAAAGGGGAAGAATGGGTAATTAGTTCTTTCCAATTCCATGAAAGGTTTCCCACAGTTTAAAGAATTATTCTAACGCCTCGTGCTGTACCGCAATACACGTTATGGTTTTGTGTCGTTTTACTGGCATTGATTTGTCAAAATATTCTTAGTATCTTTTGATGTGATGTCACCAGTGGTAACAGTTGCCAAATATAGCAAATAATGATTGTAAATATGAGAACTGTGGTTACACTTTTCATGTTGACAATGCAGTTGAATGGAAATAAGGTAAGAACCTTGATAAAACACCGCCGTTTTGTCCATAATAATAATTGGCCTCTCGAGAGAGCAATTTTCAACACTGATAAAGCACCTGTCAAACTTATAGCTGACATGCAAAAATAGCAATCCCAATAGAACAGAAGTTTACAGACATGATTAATGAATTAAGGAAAAATTGCTCTGAACAGGGTTAAGTAGGTTCATGTAAGTGTTAAATATCTTTAGTAAGTAAATGAAAACTGTGGCACTGCAACAGTAGAAAGGTGCTGTTGAGGATTTACAAAACGGAATATTAAATACATTTTATTGTGAAAATATTACATTTTCCCCGAGTTGTTCTTAACACTGAATCAATAGTTTAGGTTATAAGGATCAAGTTATATGTGGTATTCAGTTAACATGACACATCTTCCTCATTTAAATTTTAATTCTATAAGGAAGAGACTCTACCAATTTATCACAAATATGCATTGACGATTTTAAATCATCAAACTAATAGTTATACATATACTTTAAAAATGCATATATTTGGACTATGTTTTGCAGATCATTTCCTTAATGTTGGCTGTATGTGGCGGACAAGCAAAACGTCATCGAGAAAGGGAGGCAAAATTATTTTTAACCAACTATAATTCAGTTTGGGTACTTTTTATAGCATGCTATTTAAAGATTTAATATAAAGTACTATAAAAAATACAATAACATGATAACAACAATCTCGAAAGTTTTATACCTAAGTGGCCGATTGATCAATCAGAAAGCCCAAGAGAAGCATACAATAAATCAAACTTAATAAGGAATGTGTATAGTTGTGAATGAAAGAGACTACAGCGACCAGTCATTGTCTACTAATGATAAGCTTATTGATTTTATCAATTTAATTTCCCAAAACAGGACAAAATGATGCAGACGTTGTGTGGATCAGAAGCATCATATGTCTGACGGGGTGGTCGAGTCTACGGAAAAGGACGTATTCTATCATATTACCTGGTATATTGTATTTATCATACAATGGAAAGGATATGTCTGTACCCGTTGGGTTCATATGCAAAATACACATTCAAAAATCAAAACTTGAAATCTTTCGATAGCCTCTATCAACAGTTCTTAAATCGCAAAATATATCTTTCAGAGTTGATCTGAAGGCATAAGAAGCAAAACTATGGAGGAGTAATTTTTTGTCATTTACTATCAAAATAATTGAGGAAAAGTTGGAATAAATTCTACAAATACAATGTTTACTCTTCAATGATAAAGGTAATCTCTCTTTAATATAAGTTGAGTTATAGACATCAAATATACAAAAGAGATTTTGAGAAAACCTTGCCCTTGAGCTTTGATCTTAAATAAATCCAATGGGAGTAAAATGATTATTTTGAGCTCTGAACAAGTAATTTCTCATTTCAGCGATTAATCAAACTAAATTCTAATCTTGTAACCTTGAAGGTCAACAATCAATTATAACTTTTGAGAATAAAGATTGTGTAAAGATTAAATCACACCCGTTAGTTGTGATCTTGGTGTGGTCTTAACCTTTGATGAACTGAAGCAGACACTTCTTCAAAATTTTGCAGTGTTCAATAGATGATGTACATGTACACCGTGCAGAAGTTATGAAGTATTCGTTTTGAAAAATAAAGATACGTTTATGGCTTCTTAAAAGCTTTTTGGAATAAAGTTATAGCCAAAAAAGTTATACATGGGAATAACTCATATCTCGTGACCTTGAACTTTGACATTCAAGGTTACACAGGCAATGAATACCTTTTATTGAGGATAACAGTCATGTAATGGTTATAAGTGTTAATTGTTAAAATGAAGAATTTATGCTTATTCATGCAAAAGTCATGACCTTGCACTGACCTTTGAGAGAAGGTAGCTGAATTCTTCTTAACAGGTTGTACCTCTCCATAAATAATATACATGTACAGCGGATGGCCATATTATTACGTACAAACATGGCGGACGTGATTGTTGACGGCAAATGAAGCTCGAGTTCAAAGTGTCGTAACTCATTAAATTTATGAAATCTTACCTCAATATTTTGTGATCTGTCCCTTGTTTCTGACTATTTTCAGCATCCGCCTTGGAATGGAGTTGTATAGATTCCTGACGTAATCTAGGGGAATATTTTCCCAAATATCCCTCACTTCACGCTCCAAGTCGGCAGCCGACTGGATGTTTCTTCGACGGCCCTGAAGTTTATTCTTCAGATAAAGCCAACAATTTTCAATGATATTGGCGTCAGGACTCTGTGCAGGCCATAACATGCCAGGAATATTGTTTTGTCGTCTGTAATCCTGAACAACACATCCTGAACAACACGGGCCGATGAACAGGGGCGTTGTCATCTTGGAAGATATATCTATTTCCAGGGAAATGTCTTGCTACCACAGGCCAAAGCATGTCATCTAGTATTTCAGTGTATTTTTGGGCATTTATGTTCCCATTTACAACACAGATGGTGCCTACACCATGCCATGTGACACACCCCCACACCATCAAACTGACGCGAGGCTGTCGACCTGGACAAAGACATTGCGGAAGGTATTCTTCGCCGGGCTGTCTCCAAACAAAAACACGGTTGTTTTCACCAATGATAATCTTGCACTCATCAGAAAAGATTACTCTACTCCAGTAACCATTGACTGTCCGATACCTCTGTCCCCTCGCCCAGGCCAAGCGATTGTGTACAATGTAGTCACGAATTCTAATTTTCTTTCGAACAACTCGTCTGTGAAATTTATTTTCATATAATCGCCTCCTAACAGTCCTCACAGACACAGAAGTAGGCCTTGTGTTATTGAATTTAGCAGTTATTTCACCCAACGGGAAAATTCTATTCTTCCTGACCAACCTCAAAAGATGCCGATTGTCCCGAGGAGTCAGTATTTTCATACGGCCTGTTCTGGGAGCATTCTCGACTGATCCACGTTGGTTATATCGCTTTACCACAGTGTAGACACTACTTCGAGGCATCCCGCATAATCTTGCAATGTAAGAACATTTTTCACCACTTTGAAATTTTTTCACAATCAATTCCTTAAGTGGTGTTGACAAATCAGACAATTTACCCATTGTTGTCGAAATCAATCATAACATGAAGCAGACGACAGATGGATATAAATAGAGTCACGTGATAGGCACGAGACATCATGATCGATCATGTGACCAAATTTTACAACGATACGACGTTTCGTTTTTGAGATACAAGGTTTCAAAATTTGACATCGCTGTCGTCAGTAACGTCGCCTTTACTTTTGTACGTAATAATATGGCCACCCGCTGTATATCAAATTAGAGCTTCGTAGCACAAAAACTGTTCATTGTTAATGTCTTTACAAGGATGTCGTGGACACTTTTCAATTTGTTTTCCTTTTCAAAGATTATTATACCAAATCAGTGCACAAAAACGTTTAAAGTTGTCGTGATTACAAGGAAGTTTTTAGTGATTTACATGTTAATCATCAAAATTATGTTTGACCCTGAATGTGAGCAAAACGTCAAAGTAAATACCCTTAAGGTATAAGCAGTATGCTATGCAAATACTCGTTCACTTTGATATTATATATTCTAAGAGTGGGAATAAAATACTGAAGGCAAAAAAGAACAAGACTTTGGAGTGAATCTAGGTTTACGAAGTTGTCAGCAATTTTTCAGCTATTAAACACCGGAATGTTGCCACTAAAACGAGAGTAGACATATCAGGGTACAGATTTCCAATGCACTTTAGGAACTCATTATTCCTTGTCATGTTGAAATGCATTTTTATTAGAAGTGCAGTTGAATAAATACTTGAGATGTTCTTGGTAAAAGTGAGGTGAGTTGAGTTGATTGGATCTATAACACCGCTTTCAAGAATATTTCACTTATATCATGGCTGCTTTTATAGTCGCACGGCTAAAAGCCAGCAACACTATTATGGTTATGCATTGCGGTCAAACCTGCGAGCATCGGCTGGAACCAGTAGTTGCACTGCGCAGAAATTAAGTGTATTGAAACGTTAAATCAGAATTTGTTTAAAATTCTAATTTTTACAAATCAATTTGTTTGTTTCGTAATGTTTACAAGTTATGAGTCTTGTATAAAATATAAAATAAATAAAAAAGTAAAGTAAAAATTATAATTATTCTAGAATGTCCCGGTGAGAAGCGATGTGACATTGAAAGCAGGTTTACCTGAGAAAAGAATTACCTCTAAAATTACACGATTATGACACCTGAGGTTTATATGAAAAATGTAAGCCCACTTAAACAATTTCGCATTGAAAGGGTGATTGATGTCACCGAGACCATTGCCGGACTTAGCTACATAGTACAGAAAAACAAAATGTAAATCATTATCGCTTAATTTATTAACTTATCAAAGGCCCCTTGATAGACCTACTGCCATCGGCTATATATAGTATTATAGCATATAAAGCATGATCAATTGATAACGTAGTACCACCATGTATCAAGACAGGAAAACAGACAAGGGACACTATCATCATGTTACCCTCGTTAGGCTCCTCTTGTCTATCAATTGAAATGCTAAACCCCATGTGGTCGTCCGTGACAAAGGCATGTGGTCATTATGGTTTATTCTGGTCAACCCAACAGTAATGATGAACCATTAATCGATTATATGTGTGGGCAGTGTTTTGATAATGTCACATGGCATTGCCTACATGTATTTGGCACAAAATATGCTTTGACTATTTTTTACATTTTCATAGATGAATTATCCAAGATGTTATATTTAAAAGCTTTTCCAAAGCTTTCTAATGGCTTAGACTGCGAATACTTATCAGTAACCCCCGATCTTGTTTTAAAGGGGTGGGATGAGCTTGGGCTTGGAACTGTTCTACACGAAGTTAGGTTAAAGTACAATGCTACACTGAATTTGGTTTAAACACATTTTTATTTCTCAAAAAGAAATTCGGATAGGCCAACAAGCCTCAAGGCTTATTTGAACGCCTCTCCAATACAACACACATATAGCTGGTTACAAAATAGGAATACCAATTTAATGTGATTATACCAAATAACTAGGTAACTGATATACATACATGTAGTCCTGACAATGTCATCTATACATTTGGATGTTGAGCGTGCCTGTTGCAATGTATTGCTGCGGTTTAGAGGAACAAATTTATTAACTTCTTTGAGGGGCATTTAGAAGTTGGTTGATGAAGAAGAACAAGTCATTATGGATTACCACCATGGTTCGCTAATACTAGCCGATGCTCCCAAGTATCATGGCAATACATAGCCACAATAGCGTTGTGGGTTTTTTCCCTAGCAGTCGTGATATAAGTGAAATTCTTTTGAAAGCGGCGTAACTCCAAAATCAACTCACATCACCTTGTTTTAAAATTATCAGTCTTGTTTTGCGTTGGCTGAATTTGAAAATTTAGTTATATGTACAAAGAGTTAGAGTTCTTTGTCAGTCGTCTGTAGCCAGGGCTGTTTAATTGTTTTATTATCTTCCACCAAATGAAGATTTTGGGGAGATTGAAATGATGTTCGTCTGTGTGTGTCGGGGGTTCTTTCAGGAACATAACTGAGAAAGACATTTTATATATGGAACAATCATTGTGTGAAGAGATGCCATTTTGGACTTTTTTACTTTCATTATAACTCAACTTAAATTGTTTCAGGAACAGAACTCAGAAGATATAAGGCTCATCTCATTGAAACTTGTACATGTACATGGAAAAATCATATTATGAAGGAATGGATTTTTTCAGTTTATAACTTCTTCCTACATTTATTTTCCAGAGAAGAACCTAAGAAAAACTAAAAGGCCAACCCCTTTGAAACTTCACTAACAATCATCATGCTATGTGGTACATCATTTATTTTGCATTTTCCAATGATGCACAACTTTGACCTTTGTCTCCAAATTAATAGGTAATCCTGTACATCAGGATGTAATTATAACACAGTTTAAATGGTTTAACACGTTTACAAAAATATAACTTCTTAAGAAATAACATTCCATAAAGTTTCGTAGGAGTCGGATAAAACAGGTAAATGTAAACGTGTAAATCCATTCATCCATCCAAGATCACAGTGAAGTACCATCTGAAAAAGCACAGGACAATCTGAAGGGATATTTTGACTTTGAATGAAGTAAATTATACCACTAAAATTAAAGACAAATGAGGGCAGCATTTGATTTGTAATGATAAGGGAAAGAACCCTTCTAATATTGCCAACTGCCTTTAAAAAAACCTTGCGATTAGAATTTATTCCTATAAGATAGATGAATAAATAACACTAAAGTCACGCAATCCTGCACATTTAATATACAAAGCGTCTGTCCGGCAATCTAAAAACAGTCAAATTTAAATGATGGATGTTTTAGTTTGTGGAATCCACTGCAAGGATCAGGTATCAATATAATTCATAATAACCAGAGACAATTTTACAAAGTTCATAGAAACATTGTGAATGTACACCAACTTGTTGAGAGATTCTACTCTCCCGTAGTCAAAGTTTCCGATCTATAGAGGAATACGTTTCTCTGATTTATCTGCGATTCTGTATATTACCTACATTTCTATTAGAAATAGTATTATCTATGATACTTTAACACGTATCACTGGTCAGTTTTGTTTATATTTAGCATTCAACTTAATAAGGATAATTACTGCAGAGTTCGAATTGCCAGAGATTAATAAACAAAACATTCCTAATTAACCTGATTTCTTTACCATGGAACAAGCAATTGATAAGAAGTTATTAAAAGCTATGTATAAGCAATCAATCATCTTCAACTTACCAGTTTCGTGTTAATTCACGCCATACTCGAATTAATCTAGTACAATTATGTATGGTAGATGAAGAGCTATTGATAGAAGTCATATTTTCCGTAACCAATCTCTTTAAAATACAAGACAATTATATAGATGACAAGTTCTCTACTTTTTTCATACGATTTTTGTGGACTAGTTCTGATGGAAGAAGGGTCTAGAAGTAGCCCAAAACGTCGTGGGAGGTTAATAAAGAAGTTGTCATCCATATCATTGTATAAACTCCATTAACTTCTTAATGCCGTTGAAGAATTATAATATTTTAAAAGAAAAACAATACAATTCAAACAAAGCAAATATATTCTCATATCGACACGAGAATAAAGATTATAGTATGTTGAATAGCTAGAATATTGCCGACAACACGTTAAACTAAGTCACTCACTCACTGAAATGGCCTACGTGATCTAATGGTAAGCTCCATGTTTGGGTCTGAAACCTACTGGTCACTGGTTCGAATCTGTGTTTCGACATATCTTAATGTCTCGCTTTGGAAAATTGCACATTGAGTGAATGTGTTTTATTTGCAAAACAAACTTTAAAGTTAAAAATATATTTGTGAAATCAAAGAATTCATCGTGATCATGTATCTATCAGGTCTTCATGGTAATACCGGGTTACAGCTGGTTAGCCTGATGAACACCTCAAAGACGCTTGTGTGTAAGGTAACCTTAATTAAGGTCAAACAAAAAGTTAAGATTCTTTGCTCCACGGTCAGTGAAATCCAATGCCTTTCAGAGAAGAGTGCCATCAGTTACAAGCCATGATGCATGTGTTTCAGAGAAGAATGCCATGCATGCTTGTTATGTTCAAGGTTAAAGAGCAAACTGAGAACACAGATTGCTTCTCACATGTGTCAATTGTTTCCCCCCGAAAAGCCGGTATGTATCTAAAGATTAACATTTTACTAATAAAATAGTTTTGGTTGTAATATTTCCTTTGCGATGTTTGCAATTTATGGTATCTGTACCAACCATTATCCTTCCTCCTTTCATCTATAGCCAATTATAGTAGAACAACATCAATTTGATTCCATTTTTTTACTATAATTTTAGAACTAGATCACTTGTGAATATTCAGAATAATTGTTTCTGTGGAGAACAAAAAGAACTTGATTCATTGATGCAGTCGACATGTTTCCAAGACAATCAACAATAGCACATAAAAAATCCACACTGTTAATTCCTCACAGTAGCTACTCGCGATCGTGTAGGTAAATCTGCAAAAGTAACTCGCGCATATCAATTGTCTAGTGCCTAGAGAACCATGACGAAGGGCGGGAGAAATGTTGAAAAGTGTGTACATGATAAACCGAACCTTTGTTGTAAATATTCATAATGATAAACTTGTAATAAATGCATGATAGCACATAGCTAATGAGTGATATTTCATAAATCTGTCTAGATATTGCGTTCCTTTGTTAGGTTTTAAATCAAACTTAACCATTGAATCATTGAGAGCAACACATATTCAGATTATGTACAAATATTTGTTTTCGTCTTTAAGCTTGCCCTGACGTCTTCAATGCCCTTTCTGTGTAATCAGCCAACTAAATTTAACTGGATTATTTACATTAACACTGTAGAGGCGCGAGTCTGTACGTAACTGCAACATTTAACATAATCATGCTTGATTGGTCCATCTTCATGTTCATGACACATGAATTAACGCCTGTAACCTTTCATAAACAACACCTTCCCATTTTTACAATTCAGAAAATATAGCTCTGAATAGAAAATTTCACAATGATTTTGACCTTTTCTATATCGTTATACAAGAACCTAAATTAATAACCTTTTCCCCCACCTGATTATTTTTGGCATACACATACCATATTTACATTTAAGAGATTCATTTTGGTTTTAGATGCTCAAAAATGAATGGCTACTTATATTTCTTCTTGATGAAACATTTATTTAAGATAACAATAATAATGGGTAGCTTTTATATAAAAGCGCCAATTCTCCATCCATGGACTCAAAGCGCTCTATACTCCATTCCTAGTCTGACCCGTGCTGACATATAGTCGCCCAAATTATGAAATGTGACCCCTAATGAGGGTATGGGGCAATATCCTTAAACTATTGTCAACTTCCCAAAAAAACGAATAACTGTAGAAGGTATATAACCAGTTTATGGACACTTTTGGCAACAAGGATAGTTTACTGTCGACTTGTTCACTCCTTTATCCAGCTAGTTTGTCATGTAAAGTCTTTAAATCAAATTAGAAAATGATAGATTTAATTATTGTGAGACAAAATCATATAAATTGTAGTGAATGTCATCAGCTGCAGAACCAGTGGCGCTGTTTTTTTAAACAAAACTGATTCTTTTATAATGGTGATTAGTTCCTCATGTCAGATTGTTTAAAAACGTCTTAAGACGCTACTTAAGAAGAACATATATTTATTATTATAGTTTATAAGTTCATACATTTTCTCGAATGCAAATAACTTCAAAGTAGTCATTATGTTTACGGCCATTTCAGGACATGTTTTACAAGCAAATGGTTTCTCCTCAATAAATGTACATGTTATCTACATACACACATAGAATATTCAGATTGAAAGAACGATTGACATGTTAGTTAATGATTATGGAAGTTCTTTATAAAGACTAATCATATTATCACTTTTCTTCTGAAAGCCTACCAAGAAAATCTAACTTTGTCAAAGCTTTTATATTTTCATATTTCACAAAAACAGTTCTAACACCTACGAAAATAGCACTCATTCCAAAATGCTAATGCTCTGATTTAAACTTTGGTTTACAATCTAACAGATGATTGTGTGTTTTACAACATGATTTATCTGACAGCATTTTGATTCTTCCTAAAACAAAAATTTACTTTTGCCATTTGCATAGAATTAGCGTTGCTTATCAAATGACAAGTGCTAAAATGTAGTTGATCATTTCTCGAATTATGCATTCTGAAACTCAAATCGAGTGCTCTACGGGTGCAAAACCCTACAAATTATCTGTGTATTCATACGTATATAAGGTAGTTCATATGAGTGGTCATATCTTGTAAAACAGCTTTCTATATTCCAATAATCTTTAATCACGTGTTGATACACCTTCAGAAACGTAATTTTAGGTTTTCACTGCTTTAAATATATATCATTTTTAACTATCAAATATAGATTTTGAGGAAAACGAAGAGTTATCTTTCTGTCCATTGATCAAAAATATCAAATACAAATATCAAGAAATAAGGTTTTGAGTTAATACAGTAACATTAATTCTTTCATTTCAGAAAGCTTTCTGATTTTTGTATCTCCACCGTATAATAAACATGATAATTTGCAAAAGCAATGTTCTTACATTGCCACTGATAATGACATATGTTTTAAATGTCACCCGGTAATTACCAATTACACTCCAGGCGTGTCTAGAATAGAAAGGAGGAGAACTACCTTGCTAAGAAAATGTCAATGTTCCCTCATCAATGATGCATTATCGAAAAGATACAGAAATAGGGTAATATTTATACATAAAATAATGACATGGAACTGTAACTGGTATACAAAATTTAACTTCCATTCTGGAAAAATCAATCATTAAATGTATATGTGTGTTTTATTCTATTTGGAATAATTGGGGTTTCATATAAAATGATTACTCGATCGTTAACAGAAATAAGCAAGATTTGAAGGTAACCTTCGATTTTTCTCACTGTAGTACATATGTAAGTGGTTTTGATGTAGACGGTATGCATGTGAAGCGAATAAATGAATGTTTACTATGACATCGGTGAATATTTCAAAAATTGTATGTCAGTAGGTTGTTTCTTATCATCTAATTGACATAATTTTCTTTTCAAATTTAATAAAAGCAATCTTTTTAGAGAATCATTTAAAAAAGAAACAAAAGAAAGTGAAAAACGAGCTTCTTTTCTATGACAAACAAATTTTAACTTATGTATACTTAAAGTTCTGAATCATTTTGTGTAAGAATTCATTTTCCTTTAGTGAAACTTCATTTAAGAAGTGTATCAAAGCATTTTTATGACATAATGTCATGATTAAATTTAAAATTTTACAAAGAGACATCCTATAAGATATGTGAACCTATTATTTAGCACTAACATATGGAATAATAATATTTTGGCACTCGTGACTTTAATTTTTATTTTGGATATATATGTCACTCATTTACATCTAATGAGGATCAGTTCATTCAAAATTTAATTCAATTCATGAAAAGGGATGTTTACAAGTTAAACATGTTAGAAAAGCCTCTTCCAATATACCCATTGCTAACAATTAATATTATTGACAAAGACAAACGGAAGTGTACAGAGAGGTAAACGATGGTATATTTGCCTGTCTCTCTACTTCTTGTTCATGATGAACACTTTTAAGGATTTGAAATAATAACTTCTATCCAGATCACTTTAATGATCATCAATATGTCATTTCATGTGGGACACGTTGGCAAATGTCTACATGTGATAGGCTTCTAAATGAATCTATGTCACAAGTGTCAATAGTGTTAAATTCTGATACCTTTTCAGACTTCATTCACTACTAATGAACTCGGACCATTTGTAAATCAGTTAGATAGATTAAGGTTATGTTTCCTGATATATTTAGAAAAATATGTCATGCACCGAAGGTGTCTCAGATAGTCTTTATATGTGTTATTTCGTGAAACGTTAAAGCAGTTTGAACGGAGCCATTGTTTTGCTTTCAAGGTTTTCAGTATCAATATATTAGATATATATCAAGTATATAAATGGTAGCAGATCACATTGCATTTCAGTTTTCCTAGACAATCATTTCTAAACAGTATTCTTAACAGTTGAAACAATACAGAGCAATTACAATTACAGAGCATTTAACTTCAAAGACGATTTTTAGGAAACTGTTCAGTTTTATGTATACACAAGACTGTCATTTAAACAACTTTTCACATTCTGTAATCATTTTACTTTAAGACAAAAAGTTCCAAAAAAAATATTTCTTATCACTCCATCATTTCTTTAAACAACCAAGTAATCAAAATATAAAGGGGGAATAACCAATTTTTCACTTACCGGTATCTGTCTAAAATCAGCAGGGTTCACAATATGGTGTTATCTACGTTAGTTGAAATGCGTGTTACGCAATAATCTCTTTAGAACAATACTATGTAATGTCACCTGTCAGCAGTTTCACCCTTCTAAATCTGCATTCATTAATGTTACGATTTGGATAGAGTTTTGAAATTTTGCCATTTTGAAGCGCCTTGAGTCGCACAATCGGTGACCAGCCCTGCTAGCTTAACAATGACAGTTAAATATTATTATTGCAGGCTAATCCCAATGTTCTTATCTCGAATGAAATTATCCATGTCAATATCAAGTGACCAATATTTTTCAATAGTTCTGTTGATGAGCTCCTAGCATGTACATGATCATAATTTTATGCAAACCTTTATCCTGTACTATCCATGACGTCCATCACGCAACACAGCGCTAGTACTATGGTTACATAGATTTGACTTTAACGCAAGCCTTTCTCTCAACATCCATATCAAATTCTTTTCTGTTGTTTTTTTTTAAAATGTTTGTTTTCGGCCACAGTTAATGTAAAAGTTATTTTCTCATGGTGTACACTGTACATGTATGTATAATAAATTTAAAACCATGATACACTGTTGATAAACTTTAATGTAACTTCATTACAAACCGGTTTCAGATCAATATATCACCAGGGATATTTTTTTTTTATCATAATCGTAAGCTATTAAAGACATTACCATTGCAAGGTTTGACATTCAATTGTTGTCTCATAAGGCAGGAATATGATTCATTAAACTCTATGCTTCATTTGGTCGAATGTAACCGCAGAATATTCTTTATTTCAAAAGGGTAGTTTGGAAAACCATGTAGCACGAAACACTCAGTAATTGGAGGAAAGTGCATATTAATTTTCCATTGCAAACTTTAATAGATAAAGAATTTTTTATGAGTAATATATATATCTAATACTGCAAAGGTCATGTATATTTTCTCCTGAAATTATTAACAAATACTTGAGTTGTACATTTAAATCTATAAATGTACAGAAACATCCAGATTCGGAAAGGTTGCTACACAAAGTCTTTTAAGAGATAGTTTTGTGGTGATCATCATAGTTTTTTATGTCGTAATAGAGTTTACAAGCTAAACTGATTTCTTTTTTCCTAGTGTGCATTGACAACAAAGTAACTCCATGTATCAAGACAGAATAACATCATGTTGTCCTCGTTAGGTTCATCCTGTTCCTCAAGTGAAATGTTAAACCCCATGTGGTCGTCTTTGACAAAGGGATGTGGTCATTATGGTTTATTCTGGTCAACCCAACACTAATGACTTCAGTATCATTAGCTGTGGACAATCCATAGCATGGTCAGTGCGTGTGGTATCATTATGTCACATTCACAACCTACAGTGCAACGTAAAAATGTGACTATTTTCAGCAAGGTTTATAGATAAACACTTTAAAGGACAGGTAACCATCCTTAATCCTTGGTATATTTCATATTTCATCAGGTAAACCTAGAAATGAAAATAACTTAGAATTTCAAACTCTTGTGCTAAAATTTGCTTGAACGAGATTCAACAACAGATACGTCTCATGTCATTTTATGCACGGACTTTTATGTTGAAATTTGTACCTCTTTCAACTGTTATTATTTTTTCTTTTATATTCATGCATGCAAGGTCAACTATCTTTTCTTTTTACAGTCATGTTATTCATATGATATAAATTGTAACCCAAAGTTCATTGTTTATTGTGGTTTGTTAATGTTATGTAATTGATGTCGATGTAATGCGTGTTTTGTATTCATAATAGTAATTCAGTAGTTTTGTATGCTGAGCAACTTTCCTCCTTGGGTACTGATAATCCGCGTCAGAAATAATTTTGACAGACGATTGAATCCGCATAATAATCAGGGGAGCCACCCGTTTCAAACAATGAATTTTAAAAGGTTATTGTATCAAATACAACAATTGACTCCTTAATCGTTGTAATTACAATTCTTTTTTTTACTTTTCAAAATAGCAAATCATTTTGAACCAGCAATCATTGCAATACGCTTATACCATTAGGATGCAAGTATTAGACAGTTGAGTTTTCAACGAAAGTAGAACTTTAATAGAAAGGGGCCTCAGAAAGTTTCCGACTAGATAAAGTACATATAAGATCATGAAAGTACCTGCACAAGCCCCGATACACATCACTACACACCATGTAACAAGTAACAGATGCCTTTACAAAATAGATGAATGGTGGCACCAAATTGATTAGATTGGAGAAATTGAAAGGAACGTGCTATTATTCTTGAGAGTTCATTCATAACTTCTGTTGTCAATTGCAGAGTTGCTATGGCAACTCATGTGCAACTGCAAATTTCGGTGAAAAGAGCGTTGCCGGTTTATTGTCACACTCATTGCCGAGAGTGACGGAACCTATAGCAGGTTTCGAAATGTATTGAAAATATGCAAATTGTGGGCAGTTTTACATGAACAAAGGTAATTTAAAGTATATTTTGCAATGATTTCATAAGGCCTAGTTGGGAAAATCTTAGTTATTTGAACATCTGGAAGAATTACTTACATTTGTCGAGTAATGAAAAAAAAGACGCCAAAAACCATTTTATTTCTATTTCCGTGAGTACACTCACTGTTTACGATAAACTTCTCTTGAGTAAGTGAAAAGTTTAAAACTTCTACAAAAGATAAATGGATAACTTACAAGGACTGCAACTTTGCACAATTTAAATACCATCTGCCAGACAGATAAAAAAATATGTGCCGTATCTATCTAAATGATGAATATATCAATTTGTGGAATCTGCAAAAAATCAGGTTCCAATATTACGAATTATCCCATAAAACTTTAACACTGAATACATACGTTACTTCAGAGACGAGTTAACATTCATGAAGGGATACGTTTCTATCTGAGATAATATCACTGATCAGTTCCTGCCAGTTTTAAGAGCATTTTGATCAGAATGTGTCATATATAAAAAGGGTAATAGGTCACAGAAACTGATATCATTTAAAATGTAAATACTCACCTATTTTATTTCTAGAAGTCATCTGAACATATATAGACCAGAATATCCTGGAATGATTTCAAACCTCAGTTAACGTTGACCACATTGGGATTGATATCATAAAGTTGAAATCTAAACACCAACCCTTTTATAAATACATTAAACGCACATGACATATTGATTTCAGCTTAGCAGGCAAAACCCAAAGGGCTAAGATATGTCATGATACAACATGATGATCCACATTCTTGCATCCTATGTCATTAAACGTTTTGGCTTTTCGATTTCTTTTAAGACACAAAAAAGACCCGATGGCTCTACAAATATTGAAATCTTGTGAAAATCGGATCAAACCATATTTGGTCTTTTTCTCACGACCCAAATAGCTTAACTACTTTCTTGCTGTCTTATAATGTTTGCACATGAATTTGAAAATATCTTTCTTCTTGTGACTTAAATTTAGCTAAAATCTGATACAACGTCATTGAAGATAGATTCGGTGACTCTAGATGTGGTGATTTGTCACTATGTTTCAGTTCAAGGTCTCTCTGAAAAAAACACACAAGTTAGTTAACTTAACTTCAAGATCTCTGAAATCCTACGCTTTAGGTAATGATTCATGCAACAGCTGTTAATATCCCATGTCATAAGCGGACATTGGCTTACAGGACATTGTGCTTCTACAATGTGCCTTAGTTTTACGTTAAGCGTAACAAACGATGAACTGTCATCGAAATGTAACCAGCTGTATCTTTTTCCAGAGTAATCATTTGTCAACACTTTGTCTCGGTTCCTTCTACATTTATATACTAGAGTAGTTCATTATTCTGTGTTTTGATTCAATTAAGAACAAACAGTGTATCATACAAAAGACATTGACCATGATAATCAGGTTATGTATCACTGTGCGTCATGCCTGCTATGACGTCTGTATTGGCTTATACAATATAATATGCTTAACAAAATGTACCTACAGGTAATCATCACCATTAACACTAAATATACGTGAATCTATACTCCAAACATAGAGAATGGTTATGTCCAGCACAGAGGTTCATTAAAGACTAATATTTTGGTTAAATAATTCATTGACTAACAGTTCTTTGTATAACTATCTTCTCATTTTGGTTTATCTTACTTCGAGCCTATTTAAATGCTATTTACATATAAAGGGAATATATGACTGTAGTGTTATGTTTACACAAATGGGAAGTTATTCATTGAAAATGTTATCAGCATTAGTTAGTAAAAAGACACTTCAATGTTTATACACTTGTACTGGATGAACTTAAAATTACCATTTGTTTTCATCATGTTCTATCTGAAAGCTTTTTACTACGTTTTTGCATAACGTGATTGGCATGCTCCTCAAAATGTCAAATGGTTATATTGTGATTTGAAAAACACTATATTAAATCTCTGATGGTGTGACAAGTATTCGACATTTTAACACAAGTGTCTTTAGTACTTGAGTATAAAACAACGGTGTTGTTAAATTGATGAGACCTTTTAACCTTGTGAGTATATCATAGTCTCATCATTCTCATCATCTTCATCATCATCATCATCATCATCACCATCATAAATCACATGGCAACATTAAAGGAGTTTGAATAAAAATCAAATGATTTTTTTTTCAGATATGTATAGTGTTTTCGTTTGTGTGCTTATTAGGCAGATTTGAATATTTTCAGTTCAGTATCCCTCTATCAACATTTCATACATATAAACATTTTATCTTATATATTCATTGATGACATGCTTGTGAAATATTCAGACAGTGTGGCAAGATATGACTTGATTTAGTCATTTCACAGCAATTTGTAAATGTCACCATGTAATAAGCAATTACTGAACACTCAAGGCGTTTCCAGAATACACAGGAGTTCACTACCTTGTTAAGGAAAATGGCAATGTACCGTAATCAATTATGCTTTCTTGATATAGGTTAATTCGTAATCAGATAATAACACATTTATTTCTAAATTTGTGCAAATGTGATGAACTTTCAATTTCGAAAAAATACTCCTTATTTACTGAACAATGATTTAATCTGTCAAACTGGTTCTTTTTAAATTATTATGTTTATTTACCTCTGAAAATGAATAACAACTGTAGGAAAATCCAGTGTGCTCATGTTCACTCATTCGTAGATATATTTCTCCTGAGGTATTTACCAAATACAAGTGCCAAGTATAAAATTCGAAGCATATCATTTGTCAACTGATGAAACGTTTTCATCAAAGAAAAAAAATCAACATCATAATTTATGATATTTCTAGAGTAAACATTAAATAAACATTGTAGACACTATTTTGTAGTAATAATTAGTTCGATTGCGAATACAGCATTGCACAGAATGTCTCATGATTAGTGCTCATGTTCAAAAGATAATTTTAAATTGTAAGTATTTGGATAAATAAAGATACAGCTTCAAAAGGTAGAATACACATTTCGATATAGATCCTGTACCATTCCAGACTTTTGTAGTGCATTTTGATATTCAAATTGTGATTCACTGTGCCTGACTTCTCCTTTACAATAGCCATGACATTGCATTTAGATTATTTCTCAAATGGGTATTATTTTAATGACTTTTTCTTTCCAGTATACACGATTCCTCGACAATTGGTTCATGTGTGGATAAGATGCATGTTAACTATAACAAAGAGTATTGAAAGACATCATATTGAAATATTTTGTATTCCCGTTATTAAATTCTTAGGCATAATTGGCATTCTTGATTGTAGTACAATCTCGTCAAAACTATTACTAATGAAACGCTCGTTTTTGAGCTTAGAAATGATCCGCAAAATGTGAAGTTACCGTACAATACAGAGGACACTGTATGTAATCACTATATATCTTAACATGCCTGATTTTATTAAGCCAATATCTGCGTCACAAGGTCTTTTGAGGTCGGACCTCGATAAAATTGGATTCTTGATTAAGTTTATATTTTCAAACATTTATGCTTTGGAAAGAGTCTGAATTTAATCAGATTCATATTGCTTTCAACTCTTTGTTGTTACGTTATATCTTTCATCAAGTTTGGTAATGTAAGAAACCTTCTTCAACTACATCAATCACCAGCCACAGATTTAGGATACCTGATACTCAATTCCACCGTGAATGACAGCTAGTAACAACGTGCTCTCTTATCGGCCTATAATTCCGACAGCTCGTACTCAGATTATAACTTTTAAAAGTCCAAAACTTACCAGATATAATCAGATTGATTGATCTGCTGAAAGCATTATTTCAAGATATGAATAGAGTTTCTGTTTCTTTTCAGAAAAGCCTTATAATGTCCAAAAGACATATTGCTGTTTCAAATAATCAAAACTAACTTCCCAATTACATAATAACTTAAAGACACATATTTACTGTTAACGTGTCTTGCATTTAGTATCTTGTCATATAAACCTCAGGTGTCATAATCATGTCATTTTGGAGGTAATTCTTTTCTCTGCTTTGAATGTCACATCGCTTCTCACCAGGACATTCTAGAATATCCCTGGGACATTCTACAATAACTTTTATTTTTAATTTACTTATTTATTTATTTTATATTTTATACAATACTCATAAACATTACGAAACAAGCAAATGGATTTGTAAAATTTGTATAAAGACGTTTCGTTGATTTAACGTTCAAGCTGGATTCGAACCAACAACCTCTATTTCGTTGTGTCATCACTGACACTGTAATTTTTATATGCATACTGTTAATATATATTAAAATTGATTCTAAAATCGTATGCAAAGTGTATATTTCAAGTTTTTCGCGAAGAGCTGTTGTTGCAGACAACTTGCAAGGATTGGCTGCGTTTGTGCGATACTTTCAGTGTTATTATATATTTCAATATTTTTACCGAGTTTTTCGTCCTTTCCTTCGCTTTATATGACAGATATTAACCTGTCCCTCAGGTTTGATTGAAAATGTAAACATTCGGGGTCGGGGAAAGCCTAGGGCCTACGGCCCACGGGTTTCCCCTCACCCCTCATGTTTACATTTCAATAAAACCCTAGGGACAGGTTAATATCCTTTACGTATCAATCTTACCACTGTTTTCTCAAGTATCAAACTTAGGAAATTCCTTGGGTATTTCATTGAAAATATGACCATTTAAGTTGGTCAACATGAGGTGTCTTTTTTCATTATTTGAAGGAGGCCATTGATTTGAAACTTTTCTCTAAAATGTCATCTGTTCTCATGAACATGGTAATAAAAGTAGTAGGTTGTGTAATGTAAAGAAGAGATTACCTAGGACAGTCTTTAGTACAAGTAAGGATAATAAAAGCTATCAAAGAACATGAAACAACATTTTTAAATGAAACGCTTTGAACTCTATTCTAGCCATACAACATAATATGTCAATCTTGAATGGTGAATGTCTACGATAAACTGACATGACTGTGGATATCATTTCCTTTTTATGTTTTCTGACCCACATTCAAAGTTTTAACAATGTCTGTGACCTCCAACTTAATACGGTAAGACTTTTTGTCCCTTTGTTTTCCTGTTATCCGAGTCTCACATGAATTTGATGTTCAATTCTTGAGGTTTCCCTTATGTCTTATTTGAAATTAGTTCTTTTACTTGAAAAAGATTATTATCAAAACATTACACTGTAAGTACATATATATTTATGTGATTTGTGAACAACAGGATTGACAGCAAATCATGATAATAACCCTCATTACACATGCAAGAAATCTGGCCCACTAGCAAGGCACTGCTGTTGATACACGCAACAATTGTGTTCCCTAGGGCACAAATTTATGTTATACATAAATATATAAATATATTATTTCAAATATATTATTTCAAATATAAAACTCTAATATATATAATTATTAAATTTAAAAAATGATATTAAAATAGGCACTGCATATATAAATGTTTGTAGAAAAACATGCCTTCAAATTTATTTACCAGTTTTTCTACTTTATTTAAATGTTAATTATTATATGAAGACAGAAAAAAACTTATCCAGCTCAACATTTTATAAAAGTCAATTTGCCTCACTAATATGTTTACACTCTCTCGACTCAGTTCTAAAGGAAACCTGTAAGCCATAAAGGAGGGGTTTAGTTACCAAACGGTGTTTTCATCGGCTATCGAATTCTTTTTTTCATAAGTACTTTGTAGACGACATATCCTGTGTCACAAAAACAAATTGTTTTCCTGACTGCAATATTTTTGTTGTTTCGACAATGTCATCACCAACGACCTGGAATTCACTTCTGGTTTGGGCAAGCCTCATAGTGCAATATCATGAAACACATACAAGATTTTCTAAGACATTTAAAATTCAACTATAGGGTAATTTTGAAGTTATATATTCTTTATTTATATCTTCGAGCACAATATTCTATCCTTATGGTGTCATTTTCCGAATGATTGACAGAAACAAGAATGTTTGCTATGCCAGCACTTACTCAAGACCTCAAAAAGACGATTGAATATCTAGTAGTTTGCAGTTTGGGACCATTTCTAAAAGTATTATTTTAGCACTGCATTGACCCTGTGTTTCATCAATGAAATCAATCAAAACCTAAAGATCACTCCTGATACTTTATTTTCACAACCTCTTTGATTGACAGGTAATAACACCTTGCCTAATTTCCCTACATTTACAGCTTACAGATTGACAGCCAATAACAACTCGTTCTCTTAATTGGAACTTGCTGGAATTTCGCTTTGACAGGTAATCATCGCCTGAAGGTGTTGTGAACTCCAGAACCACCTTTTATACTACAAAGTTCCAACCAGCAAAATTCACGACTGCGAAACTGTTGAAAAGTCGGCAAGCAGTAATTGTTTCATCACATGTCAAAGTGAGAATTATGTAACCGTGTTGTTTTAATGAGGAATGGATGTGATAGTAAAAGTAAGCTACAGGTCAGGATGTTGAATTTAATATTCCCGATGGAATTGTGCAAATGTCAATAAGTGGCCTATTGTTAATGTTTTATCGACTTCTGTATTCTCTTTTAAACAATCCTACCAACATAACACGAGTATACATAAGTGCATACATGTATTTTTTTGTTTTCTTTTTGTAAGTTTTGTAAAGTTTTATGAAAATCGTATGAAAGGTACCATTGCATTTTTTACTTGAATGGTTGGTTGACTTGTAATAGAACTAGCGTAATTTGTGCATATAGAATAAACTTCTGACACTTCTTTAGGTACAATACAAGCTATACATACGTCAAATTTTAGCATGTTATGCATACAACAAAAACGTTTTGCATGATTCTAAAGGTTAGGCGAAGATATAAATACATTCCCAACATATTGGATATTCTTTACAAACAATTATTATTCATTATTCATGTTTACAGTCAGGCTACTGAATCTGCTTTTGTTTGTAGTTTTCTTGTTTAAATGATAATTGCCGAAATTTAAATTTGCAAAACAGATCATTATCTTTTATTCAAATGAGAAATCATGTTGGCATCGTTTGATGTTTGCAATTCAAATCTAAAATTTTCAAGTTTGAATTCTAATCTCCAAAATTATCAATATTTAAAATTTTCAATATTAGATATTGTATCCTCTATGACTGAATGCTATACTTATATATTCATCAAGAAAACTTTGACTTTCTGAAACAAAAAACATATAAAATATAAAAAGATTTAGACCATAGAATATTGTATAGAAAATAAACATAAGTATAAGTTACAAAGGAGTATTATTTAACAGAGGAAATTTCTTATAACTTATATATAGTTCACTTATAACTAGGACAACAAACACTTTCTTTTTGTGTCAAAGATAAATTTATTTACTAAGAAGAATTCAGTCAAAAATGGGAAACAAAACATAGACAGATCACACTGAAATAAATAACTAAACATGTATATTTCTAATTACTGATACTAAGTTTGTAGATAGTTGTGATATATGTGATATGACATCAATCAATTTCAGTTTTTTTGTGAATGCTTATAATTCTTTTTTGTTAAAGCATATTTATTCATGAGTTAGGTATTCATTACCAGTTCTAAATCATAATACACCCTTTTTAATGTGTAATGTTGCAATCATTCACATTTCCTATACACGATTGTATTGAGAGAAGCGAACAGTTTGGACAGAGTTTGGATACATTAGTTAGTTAGTGATACAAAGTTCAAGATACATAAATGATGTAAAATGCCATTCACATGATTAGCAGTTTTAATTCAGATAAGGCGACTGAAGGGCATCAACATTATTATCAAAAGTCTAGTTTATGCACATAATGCTTAAACGGCTAGACATCTTAAAAAAGTGAGAATACCTTAAAAGGGTTAGTTGAATTGGATCAGTAATGGATTATGAATAAAGATCCAACATGAAACCAAGTATTTTTGTCTTTCCAATGATAAAGGTTTAATTGATAGCGTCTCGAATCTGGTAGTGCTTATGTTCTCTTCTATGATAGTTACAATCATATTTTGTTCTTAAAATATGTCTTGACAATAAGTGAGGAAATTTTCTGGGAAAGGTTTATGCTATAAGAAAGTATATGCTTCAATTAGGTTTGTGATTTATGAGAGTAAACAAACTTAACTATGTCCTAGAACGGTGACGTAGTAATCTGGAGTGATGCCTCATGAGACACCTAGTGGAATGGACGGTCCTTTGTAGAGAACAGTGATGATAGAACTTTTGTGTCTCAGTTCGTAAAGTGTAATTACCCTTGTCGGACCATTGAACGTCTTTGTTCAGTGATGTTTGTACTAAGGTATCCCCATAAATGCCAACAGAGAGATCAGAGCCACTTATATACACTTCATGATTTACAGTACAGCAAGAACCAAATTCAGGAACAGTAACCAAAAATAAGAATCATATCGTTAACTAGGGATCTTGTCTGTATTGCTCATTTTCAGCAGAGGGACATTTTACATGTTCTTACGTAACAGTAAACAATAACAGTTTTGATGTGTGTATGGTATTTGTATGAAAGTGTAGACCTACAGGAAATTACTGCCTGCAGATAATCACTATTGGTCAGTTAAAGAAGAGATAACCAAACATTGTGCTATATGTCCGTGATGCAAGCATATATATTTATATATATTGTGACATTTTTTCTTTCCCAAAAGCATAAATTCCTCATTCAATAACATTTGTCAACATAATCATTATTTATCATTAAGATCAATGAATGGCTCCTATGAATTGATCAAATAATTGTTGTTCTTTCTTTTATGTCTCTCATACTTTATGTGTATTGTTTCATCTGTTTATTTAGTTTTTATTCAAGAAATGTAACTGTTCTTGCAAACCTTTAAAGGAGACATTTCCAGAAACCCATTCCAGTATCCATACCTGATATTGTTATTGGTTGTTTACTTTCCATTCTCTACCCACAGACTTAGATCAAGTTATGAAGTTTTTATCGAGCCTCTGTTCTTACCCGCAGTTTCCGGTGATGGATATAATAAAACCGCAAATGATTGAATGTTTTTAGCAAATGACAATGTTTTTCGCATGGTTAATATCACAATGTGTTTGCCTTGAATTTTATAGCCACAGTGATGTTTTTAGAACAGGGTACCTTACTGCTCGACTAAATTTTTTTGCATCCAATCAGGCATCTCCCATTCCTCCCCATAAACTCGGCAAATAAGACTTGATCTACCTCTGTGGGGTGAGAGTGATTTCCATCAAAAGGTGCTTGCTTATGGCACTATCAACATTTTAGCCCTGGTTTAACATACGCTGACATATTTGTCACTAGAAGGTCACCACCATCAATACTATATACCAGGTACCCATTTCCTGCTGGGTTAACAGAGGCACAGATTTAACTAAGAACAGTCTCTTGCCCAAGGTGAAACCACAAGTCTCTAAACTTATGTATTAGAGTGGGGCAAGAAATCAACCCTTCCAACTTTTAGTTTTAATTCATCAATGAGTGGATAATCCATTTATCAAGCGAGCCAGCTCGTTCTTGCTGAATCTTGCTTATAGCGATCGCCTGAGCCTTGCACAGAATCACATGCCACCATATATAGATGCCAATGTGATTCCTGGATTAACATGCTCGTTTCTTAACAATAAATAGGTGTCAAAGGAATCGATTTATTGGGAAAGAAGAAAGCAAAGTATTTAGTCACAATAACAACCTCAATCGAATTTTCTTTTGAATAGTTCAAACATTTTCGAAACGATTTGAAAGTCACACATCTACAAGATGAACAGGCAGATGTTTCTACATATGAATTGATAAATATATAAGTTTTTTATATCTAATATTTTCCAAAATTGTTTATCTACATTTTGGTATTGCATTGGTATGTTCTAAATTGATTCATATTTAACATTTTTACAGTAACCATCCTTGGATATGTGCCATAGGCAAGAAGATCATTTGCTTTATAAAATGTGTACATCAAAAGCTACAGTTGACAGATCAGTAGTTTATTGCATGTCGTATGAATATAACGTGAATGTACACTTACTAGTACTTGATAGATGTGGTCCTATATCACGTTTCGTACCTAAGGGTAATCTATTTTTGTGATAATCATTACTCTTGACTTCATAGAGTTTCTTCTTTCAATAGCCAACAATTGACATCAATCAATTGAATATTTTGATTAAGCCAATTTCATTAATTCAAGTAATTCAATCATGCTTTTCAGATATAAATTTTGATTATTTATTTGATGTATATGTAGGTCAATAATGGTGTAGATGTGGGAAAGTTTTGAGAGAAGTTTTCTTCTCCAAATATGGTTCTTTATTCATGTTTGCAGTTCACCATTTCGGTCGCAAAGGACAATGCTGATAACATGTTTGAGACAAAGCAGTTAACATTTTAATCTTAGTCAACTGACATAGTCCATTACTCTTTTTGTCATGAAAATGTTTCCACCTATTTTGAAAACTTTGTTTCCCAAGAACCGCTCTATAATAGGAAAGTTATACACCTAATCTTAAGTTGTCAAGGTAAGTTTCTTTTCCCAACCAGTTACAAAAAAACAATATTTAGTTTCAAAGGTTTTAATGTCTTCTCTTTGCATTTTGAAAATATAACAATTATGCTATCCGAAACTTCATGTTTAATATTCTGTATTTATGTTGAGAACTCTATTTTTCATATGTCTGAGAACAAATACCTATGTTATCCAGAAATGCAAAGGTAAAATAAGATAGACGCAAGCAAACAGTTTCCCCAATTGAGGAGCTGAGAGAGGTTTTATCCAGATAATTTAGTAAACGTAACCACTTGGTACTGATTAACAGTATTACAAGAGACTTAACCTTTTGATTTTTCAACCAACCTGAGAACTCATTATATTTTCCTAAACACGCTTCATTCCCGTACGTTAACAACTTATCAAATATACAATACCAAACATGTTACAGATGATAGTCTTAACTAACAAACATACACAGCGATAATCATGTTATGAACCTAATTTGTTTTGTTACATAAGCTTCTGCAAAGCCTACAATTTACAGTTTGGCATATGTAACGACGCATATTCATTTTGTTTAATCTATGATTAACCTCGGATTCATTTCACACTTTTTGGTAAGACAAATGCAGGTACACACATTCATTTACTTTGACTTATAACAATCCCAGATTAACTACACAATGTTTTCGAGGCGTTATTTATTCAGTCTCTGTACTCCATGGATCAGCATGTCTTTCAAACAACAATATGTTGTGTGAGTACTGGCTCTGACAGCACTGATTACAAGTTTAATCTGACAATGGTTGTTCCATCATCTGACTTTCAACTTATAATCCAAACGGTGTGACTTACCACAGTATTTCATTTTGAATTTAGCAATACGCTTCCTTAACTGAACTGAAAGGTCACTAAAACGTGAGAAATCAGGGTAAGTCGCCTATAGAAACAAACATGTAGTAATTAATTTTGGTTGACCAGTGATCAACTCAGAGTCATGACCATGTTTCGCAAATTTAATAGCTTATCAACATCAACAATGATTAGTTGGTTAACATATGCTGCCTCGGGGCTCAGTAGTATGTTGGCTATACATAAAAACAAACATTTATCTCCTTTGACCCTTAATTAACCCAAATTGCTTCTAAATTGTTCCTGTAACTGTGAAAACCAAATGAAATTCAGATTTCAAGAGTCATTGCCGTGTTTTGCAGTATGCACTTCAAACACATAGTAAATTTTCTTGACTCATGATAACCCAAGATCATTTATGTAGTTATTGTCACTTTAAGCGCTGAATCCCTGATTTTGATAGCCCAATCTACACGAATGTTTTTTAAAGCAGTCTGTATCTGATTACGTGTATCGTATTCGCACTGGTGCCTGATACTATTGCTGTTTATAATATAAAAGAAATAAAGTTTCCAACACATCAACACAAAAAATAATCTATACGCCTTTAGGTGAATACGCTTTTGTAAGTAAGTGATACCAGTAAACAAATTAATCCCTCTGGAACTCTGCCTAAGAAGATCTATCAACAAGTTTGTAAGAAAGAAAACTGCAAGATTTGATGCAGCAAGAACCACGGAAATGTATGATACGTTGTATTTTGATCTTCAATTGACAATATTTATTTCGTTTGAGTAATGAAAAGACTCAGAATCGATTTGAAAGCATCACTTTTTTCATGGACAAAAAGTAGCAGAAAGAGATATGGGCTCATATTTCAATATGAGCACAGTGCACATATCACTTTTGCCTAGTAATGATTGTTGTCGCCCGAGGTCCAATTTCGAGTTCCAAATTGGACGTCATAACATTTTTTTTCTTGACGTCACTGTGGTAAGCCGTTGCAAGTGATGAGGCCTGTTTCTCAGATATTTCTTAGAGAGAAAATGGAATAGAAACGATAATAAAAAATTAGTTTTATAAGTGTGGCATATGACTTTTACTAAACTCACATTTGCATGTTTGTAGATAATCCTCAGTCTCGCTCGGGTAATACAAAATATCACACTTGTTTCGTAAAAGTTATATGACACACTCTCTCGGGTAATGGTCTGTATGTACACATTATAAAACATCTGTTATAAATCGAAAATCATAATCAGTGAATGCACAATATCAAACTAACAATAGAGCAAGAATTAGTAATATTCCTTCATTTTGACAGATTTCGACTCATTCATCAAATTATTGCTTAGCGATAACCTCACTCGTTACAATGTCATTAACCTCATGTTTGATAAGCAGTTATCTCATATATGGCATAACAATGAGACTTTATGGCTTAAAACGGGTTTTACCATTTTGACGTGAGTCATTGCACCATGAATAACGATCCGTTTAATCGATGTGATTACTCCCATATCCTACTCAGACATTGAATTTGTGAGAAAAAAAAATCACCGTTTATGGAAGTTGCACAAAAAATATATTTTTCCGAATTTACACTTTATTTTGCAGAGCAGTTTATATATGATGACTCATACACAATTATTTTTTCAAAACATTGGTGTATGCCGCAGATGCGATTGAGAAGAATGTTGAAAAACACAAACCTCTTTCGCGACCGAAGTTGCATTGAGTCTCGGACCCTGGTTTATACAAGATATTAAAAAAGATTGTAATAATAGATGAAGAGGATATGAATCCTCTTTAATCATCTTTTCTTTGAACATAAATTATTTCCAATGATCCATGATCAATAACTGCTTAAAAGATTTTCTCCTGGAGAAAGAATCATATTCCAAAAATAACTTTAGCTTTAATCAGGAGCAATGAGCATATAAACCTAAGAAAACGATCTAACACGAGGCAAAATATAATTCTCAACTCCTAAAAATGTGTTGATGTTATGTGCATGAAAGCGTTTGTTAATCTGAAGACATTTGTATTAACTGCCTTATTTTCTAACGCTAGTTATTATTGCAACTATATGCGCGTACAGGCCACTTATTCTCGCATAATTGTTTACATATTTTACAAAAGCACAGTTGGGATATTCACTCTTGACTAAGACACCAAGTGTCAAATTTATAACAATACTACACACATGCAACCCCGTTAGTCTTTGCATTTGGTTGTCTTTATTGCACATTTGAGTTTGGAATTGCATAAACTACATGTAAGCATTTTTTTATTTTCCCCTCACAATGCTGTTTTTAGAATCACATAAACACTACCTCAATCAAGAAGAAATGTTTGTAATCTATCTAGATTTCTCTCAACCGTGGTTTCAGAGATGTAATTTTTAGGATTATACCTAGATAATTATGTTCATTGAATTGGAACTTGATTGAATAGGAAGCAGGGATATCAGCGTAAGCTTTGTCTCATTTATGCTCTTGTTTGAAAAGATATTGTTTTTACCTTTAAATGGACATGCAAGTTTGTTTTCAAAATTGTCAATGATAATTGTACGTTAATGCATAATGCCTCATTTTGATAGAGTCAAAAAATCTCATCACACCAACCAATCATCCTCAGTCAGAAAAAAAATATAAAGATACACATCAAGTTCATTGGTGGTCATTTTTGTGTCGACACCCTTAATTCATTTTGTGTAAGAAAAAGAAATCGCACGTCTGAAGTTTGCAATTATATGTGATATATCACTGCTTCATTTAGTTTAAATACATTGTCTTAAAATTTGAACCATTTATTTTCATTTTTCTGACATCACCTTAATTCCCCCCTAAAATGTGCTACTGTACCATTAAAAAAGAATCTTTAGAGTAATTATGTCAAAGACAACATGTTGCATTCACAACAAAGACAAACATAAAATCACATTAAGTATACATCTTATCATGGCGTTTTGTTTGTTATATTTGTAATCAAATCATGTATCCAACCAGGGATTTGCTTGCAAACTTACTTGTACAAAACGTGAACTTTTTTAGTACTTTTTTATTCTCAAGTTAGCGCCATAACGTCTGCACTATATACAGGAAGATATGTTACAATGTGTATTTTATCTTTTAAGGTCTGACATTGAAACCTTTGTATTGTTAATGTCACAAACCTGCCAGTTTATTGGATTCTATGACCTCTAACATTTGCATCGTTGACAGAAGTGTATACCATTACAGGGTCCGATTGTTAATTTAATATGTATTTCTCTTTTATGAGTTTAACATATAGAAGGCAATTGATTTCCCTGTATCATGAGTAGAATGACTAGATGGCTGTCTAGACTGTCCCTTTGTTAAACCCACCATGGATGGTTTGATTAAAGCTAACTGAAAGTAGAATTTGGTAGACCATTCTAGATCAAGATAAGGTTGAAAGAAGAATCAATAAATGAATAAATATATATCTGGGAAAGCATAAACCAAAACTTGCTTTGTGGTTATAAGAATTATCATGTTTGTAGGATTTTTTTATTTTTCATGATTAATCAAGTCTGAAGACACGAAATAGACCCTTCAGTATTTACGAGACTGAACACTTTAAAAAAATAACCATTAAGAAAAACACTATTTCATCGTCTGATACGTTTCAACCATTTGACTCCATACGTATCGTATTGTGATGGTTTCGATGTTTCACTGACCCTGATAGCCACATAGAACTTCCATGCTCCTGGTAGGGTCATGCAAGCTTGATAAATTAAATTTCAACCGTTTTAAAAAGTGCTGTATTTTCTCTAATGTTCCTTTCGTACAGCCTGTTCCATAATCATTTCTCACTAAACGTTCGGAAGGCAAATCTTCTTGAACAGCTCAAATACTAGTTAGCTCATGACAGAAAATCTTGATCCAACCTCTGTGTGAATGAGATTACTTCAGCACTTAGAGGACTAAATGGGAGACTGGAAATGTTAAAGGCCTCATTGTTTAAACAAAAGTGACGCACAGTTTGTGTATTTTCCAATCCCTCTACAATCATATTAAGTCCCTTGATCAAAACATCTAAACAGACGTAACTGCCAAAATCTTCAGTTTATATAAGATAAGGGTATTTCAGCATCTTAACATAGAAAAAATAAACATATGTTTATCAATTCTGAGTACAATTACACCTTAGAAACAATGACCCACTTTCAAAAGTTCAATTAATTCTAATTGAACAACAAGTTAAATTTGATATGATACATCTCATTATTCCTTTGAGTATCAGAACATGTTTAATCATGCCAATTTAGCTTTGTCAATTGTTGAAACTGATAGCATGGAAATAGACCAAGGTACAATCTACATCACAAATGAGAAATGCTACATTTTAGATTAAATAGTTACCTTTAGATACTTCAACATTTCGTTTCAGTTTCCTTAGTTTTCAAATAAACATGCAATGTAACCAATGGATGAAACGGTGATGAACGCATGAACAGTTATGGAAATAGGTTAGATTTGATCATCGATATCATGATGCTTAAGATGTAAATGAAATGGGCTACAATAGATCATCAAATTCCTGACGATTAACATGTATATGAAATAGGCTACAATAGATCATCAAAATTATGTATATTAAAAAGTATGACCTAGATCGTGAAAATTATGATATTTAACACGTACATGAAAAAGCTTAGTGGCAACAGATCATCTAAATTATGATGATCAATATGATAATTAAACAGGTTAAAATTGGTCATTTAAAATGCTTTCCGAATTGCATTTTCTGTACACTACAGAGTCATTGTCGCTTTTTCAGCATCTAGTTATATTTAAGCGGAGTCTGGACCAAGTCCTAATTGGACGTTTCCTGAAGGGGCGGATACGAAGAGCTAAGACTCCACAGGGGTCAATGAAGAAATCAAACTCATTATCATACAAGGACAGTTGTGAATGGAATTAGACTACAGTGACCAGTGCTTGTCTTCTAATGATGGGTTTAGACATATTAAAACGTGGTGATTTAGACCTAAACGATAGGCCCTTCATTATCGTAAAAAGTATGAAAAATGAGAAACAAATATCACTAATCTGTGAATATTAAATAGTGAAAATATCTGAGCCTTCCATAATTTACCCTCAAATTGTAATCACAAACCACGATTGCTTGATATGTGATGAAAACGAGAGTTAGCCAACCTGGCTTTGATACCTATTACACCATCGTTTTAAGATACAATGTAGTAATGAGGTTTGATTTGTTTTCGCATTTACATATTAAATGTTTTTTATATATCAAATCCCCCTCCCACACACACACGTGCGAGATGTAACATGTTTGGCTTGACAATTTCTGAAAATATTAAAAGCTAGGAACAAGAGTCACCAAAAGTTGGCAAAACCAACTGGTCGCCAATGAATGAGAATATCTACCTTAAAAGTCGAATATTATGAAGAGAACAAAATCGTATATCTATTTCCATGCAAACCGCTAAAGGTCTACATTCGAAAAAGATGAAAACCCAAAAATGCAAAGTCATGTTAAGCATTAAACAGATGATGACTGATCCATAAGTCAAGAGTCCTGATACCAATAAAGATAACACAACATGTTTTAAAGGGTTGCCACGGACATAGTTGCTTTAATGGCATGTTATCAATGTTGATGACAGTCTGTACTTAATATCAGGCATGCAGATGCTTTGATGGTCTAGGTAATTATATCTCAAAACATTTTGATTCTCTGCAGGTACCAGATGGGTTGCAAAAAGATGGTTTTCTTGTGCAGGTTAGAAGGTACTTGCATGCAAATTTTGTTTTTATCAAATTATCTAGAATTTTCCATTACATGTTTGGTACAGTAATTTGCATCAAATAACTTTTTATGGTGTATATTTCTGCGAAGTGCGATTCAAAATTGATTGACATTGGAAGTTTTCTATCTACCTATGTTTTGAAGAAACATGTCTGCAAGAATTTTGTTGCGATTTACTTATAGAATCGAAAATGCTATTGAGTCAATGTTAATAGCATCGATCCACTAAAAATCATTTATGACTTCAACCTGAGAGATCATACAAGTGGTCTTTCTGTTATAATGCTTCCCCTTTGATCAATACGAAGGCACAACGACATACAGAACTAAAAAAAGCTTGAGGCAATTAGAAAAGGGGAAGAGTGGGTAATTAGTTCCTTTCAATTCCATGAAAGGTTTCCCACAGTTTGAAGAATTATTCTAACGCCGTTTGCTGTACCGTGGCCGAAAAACACTTTATGGTTTGTGTCGTTTTACTGGCATTGATTTGTCAAGATATTTTTAGTATCTTTTGGTGTGATATAACCAGTGGTAACAATTGCCAAATATAGCAAATAACGATTGTAAATATGAGAACTGTGGTACCACTTGTCATGTTGACAATGCAGTTGAATAGAAATAAGGTAAGAACCTTGAGAAAACACCGCCGTTTTGTCCATAATAATAATTGGCCTCTCGAGACAGCAATTTTCAACATTGAAAAATACCTGTCAAACTTATAGCAGACATGCAAAAATAGCAATCCCAATAGAACAGAAGTTTACAGACACGATTGATGAATTTAGGAGAAATTGCTCTGAACAGGGTTAAGTAGGTTCATGTTAGTGTTATATCTTTAGTAAGTAAATGAAAACTGTGGCACTGCAACAGTAGAAAGGTGCTATTGAGGATTTACAAAACGGAATATTAAATACATTTCATTGTGAAAATATTACATTTCCCCCGAGTTGTTCTTACCACTGAATCAATAGTTTAAGTTATAAGGATCAAGTTATGTGTGGTCTCCAGTTAACATGACACAACTTCCTCATTTAAAAAATGATTAATTCTATAAGGAAGAGACTCTACCCATTTATCACAAATACGCATTGACGATTTTAAATTATCAAGCTGATAGTAATACATATACTTTAAAAATGCGATTCAATATGCATATATTTGGACTATGTTTTGCAGATTATTTCCCTAACGTTGACTGTATGTGGCGGACAAGCAAAACATCATCGAGAACCCTTAGGGACCAAGGCAAAATTATATTTAACCAACTAAAACTCAATTTGGGTACTTTTTATAGTATGCTATTTAAAGATTTAATTAAAGTAATATCAGAAAATACAATAACATGATATCAACAATCTCGTAAGTTCTATACCTAAGCCGCCGATTGATCAATCAGAAACCCCAGGAGAAGCATACAATAAATCAAACCTATTAAGGAATCTGTATAGTTGTGACTAAAAGAGACTACAGCGACCATTCATAGTCTACTAATGATAAGCTTATGGTTATTATCAATTGAATTTCACAAAACCGGACAAAATGATGCAGACGTTGTGTGGATCAGAAGCATCATATGTCTGACGGGGTGGTCGAGTATCTACTGAAAGGGACGTATTACTATCATATTACCTGGTACATTGTATTTATCATACAATGGAAAGGATATGTCTGTATCCTTTGGGTTCATATGCAAAACACATTCTAAAATCAAGCCTCTATCAACGTTTTTTTTAAATCGCAATATATATCTTTAAGAGTTGATCCGGTGGCAAAAATAGCAAAACTATGGAGGAGTAATTTTACGTCATTTACTATCAAAATAATTGAGGAAAAGTTGGAATAAATTCTACAATTACAATGTTTACTCCTCAATGATAAAGGTAATCTCTCTTTAAAATAAGTTGTGTCCACTTATACACTCATTTGAGAAAACCTTGTCCTTGAGCTCTGATCTTAACTAATTCCAATGGGAGTCAAATTATTGTTTTCAGTTTTGAAAACATAATTTCTTATTTAAGGGTGAACTAAATTCTAATATTTTAATCATGAAGGTCAGCAATCAATTGTAACCTTTAATTGACAATAATTGTGTAAAGATTAAATCACATCCTGAAATCGGGATGTTGGTGTGGCCGCAACCTTTGATAAACTGTAGCAGTCACTTCTTCAAAAAAGTGCATGGATGATGTACAGTTCACCGCGCAGAATTTATGAAGTAATCGTTAATGGCCTCTGGAATAAAGTTATAGCAAAAAAGTTAAACGTGGGAATACCTCATAACTTGTGACCTTGGACATTGACATTCAAGGTCACATAGTCAATGAATACTTTTTATTGAATATAACAGTCATGAAATGGTTAATAGTGTTAATTGTTAAAATGAAGAGTTTTTGCTTAACCATGTTAAAGTCATGACCTTGCTCTGACCTTTTAGAGAATGTAGCTGAATTCTTCTTAAAATATTGTACTTCATCATAAATAATATACATGTATATCAAATTAGAGTTTCATAGCACAAAAACTGTTCATTGTAAATGTTTTTACAAGAATGTCGTGGACGCCTTTCAAATTTATTTCCTTTTCAAAGATGATCTACAAGGGATGTATATCAAATCAGAGCACAAAAACGTTATGGTGATAACAAGGAAGTTTTTAGTTATCTATGATCACCATAATGATGTTTGACCTCGAATGTGAGCAAAAAGTCAAAGAAATACCCTTAAGGTATAAACAGTATGATATGCAAATACTCGTTCACTTTGATATTATGTATTCTAAGAGTTGGAATGAAATACTAAAAGAAGAAAAAGAACAAGACTTTTGAGTGAATCTGGGTTTACAAAGTTGTCAGCAATTTTTCAGCCATTTAACACCGGGATATTGCCACCCAAAAGAGAGTAGACATATCAGGGTACCGATTTCCAATGTACTTTAGGAACTCATTATTCATTGTCATGTTGAAATGCATTTTATTAGAAGTGCAGTTGAATTCTTGGTAAAAGTGAGACATTCTTGGTAAAAGTGTGGTAAGGTGAGTTGATTCTATATATTACACCGCTTTCAAGAGTATTTCAATTATATCAAGGCTGTTTTTATAACCGCATGCTTAAAAGCCTGCAACACTATTGTGGTTGTGCATTGCGGTGAAACCTGCGAGCATCGGCTGGAACCAATGGTTGCACTGCGCAGAAATTCAGTGTAATATTGTATCCAAACTTTACTGGGTATAGAACAAAGTTGCCGAGCCCCCGTCTGGATCCGAACTCATGGTTAGAGTAATGCTGTGTTTCCAGAGTATTAAAAGCCTCTTGAAACAACAATCTTCATCATTGATAAAGCAACTGTCAATTAAAAGCAGATATTATAAAAAATATTCCAAATATTCCAAAATTAGTACAGAGTTTTAAAAACATGATTGATTACTTAAGGACCAGTGTCTCTTTGGAGAGTTCAGTACCTGCATAAAACGCAAATTTCTTCAGTACATAGAAACCTTTACGTCCTGACAGAGCTGATTGCGATGGGCTAGTTATTTGTGATCAGATAAGTTTATTGTACGAAAAAGTCGACAAAGGATGAGTAAGTGAGTTGGACTTCAACGTGTTTTCAACAATATTTTACTTACTATACATTTTTAGATCGCCATCCAAATGAGAGAAGACACATCAAGGAAGAGATGGAGGGATAGCCATAGTGAGAGAGAAACTCAAAGTTGGTTTTGCTTTTACCCGTTGATCTTTGGTGACCCTTGGTGGAGTATGTTAGCCCGGGGAATTGAAAATGATAAATTTTTAAAAGTGTGTAAATATAGATCTTAGTCATCCATTTATACAATAGGCTAAATGACGACCAGTCGTCATGTTAAGCAAAGCTAAGTAGCGACCTTGACTGATAGCTTTATATCTAGCTGATGTCATCTGCAGTAACTTATTATCGTTACTTCTAATGTTCCACGTAATATTCTTAAACACGCGAATTTTTGACATGAAACTCCACCATACATCTATTGGACATGAACACATATTCAGTTTCATTGTCAGACATCTTCCCAGGCTCACTTTTGGAAGTTGATTGTCGAAATACACAAGCTCTTGAACTCTCTTCAACATTTAGCTTATCTTTATACGTTTACATACTGATTATTTTCGATTTTCCTGTGTATGTAAGCCCCAGCTGGTAAAGCAACCCTCGGGGACGCGGAAGAACCATGCCTCGCTATGGTATTGAGTAACAATGTGGATTTGCGTCCGGCCACTGTCAATCCATAATCTATCAACCCATTCAACTTCTCCTGAAGATGCATCATGCTGTCTCTCCCTTCAAATCTTGATACAACCACAGTTTCTATGCATTACCGTGTTATTTGTAAAGGATATTAACCTGTCCCTAGGGTTTTATTGAAATGTAAACATGAGGGGTGAGGGGAAACCCGTTGGCCGTAGGCCCTACGGTTTCCCCGACCGCAAATGTTTACGTTTTAATAAAACCCGAGGGACAGGTTAATATCTGTCATATAAAGCGAAGGAAAGGACGAAAAACTCGGTAAAAATATTGAAATATATAATAACACTGAAAGTATCGCACAAACGCAGCCAATCCTTGCAAGTTGTCTGTTTAACAGCAGCTCTTCGCGAAAGACTTTAAATATACACTTTGCATACGATTTTAGAATCAAATTTACTATATATTAACATTATGTATATCAAAATTACAGTGTCAGTGATGACACAACAAAATGAACATTTGCTGACAACAAGCCTCGGTAGCTCATAGAGGTTGCGGGTTCGAATCCCGCTTGAAACATTAAAACAGAATTTGTTAAAAATTCTAATTTTACAAATCAATTTGTTTGTTTCGTAATGTTTACAAGATATGAGTCTTGTATAAAATATAAAATATACAAAAAAGTAAAGTAAAAATTAAAATTATTCTAGAATGTCCCTGGGATATTTTAGAATGTCCCGGTGAGAAGCGATGTGACATTGAAAGCAGGTTTACCCGAGAAAATAATTACCTCCAAAATGACACGATTATGACACCTGAGGTTTATATGAAAAATTTAAGCCCACTTTAACAATTTCGCATTGAAAGGGTGATTGATGTCACCGAGACCATTGCCGGACTTAGCTACATAGTACAGAAAAACAAAATGTAAATCATTAACGCTTAATTTATTAACTTATCAAAGGCTCCTTAATAGACCTACTGCCATCAGCTATATATAGTATTATAGCATATAAAGCACGATCAATTGATAACGTAGTACCACCATGTATCAAGACAGGAAAACAGACAAGGGACACTATCATCATGTTACCCTCGTTAGGCTCCTCTTGTCTATCAATTGAAATGCTAAACCCCATGTGGTCGTCCGTGACAAAGGCATGTGGTCATTATGGTTTATTCTGGTCAACCCAACAGTAATGATGAACCATTAATCGATTATATGTGTGGGCAGTGTTTTGATAATGTCACATGGCATTACCTACATGTATTTGGCGCAAAATATGCTTTGACTATTTTTAACATTTTCATAGATGAATTATCCAAGATGTTATATTTAAAAGCTTTTCCAAAGCTTGCTAATGGCTTAGACTGCGAATACTTATCAGTCACCCCGATCTTGTTTTAAAGGAGTGGGATGAGCTTGGGCTTGGAACTGTTCTACACGCAGTTAGGTTAAAGTGCAATGTAACACTGAATTTGGTTTAAACACATTTTTATTTCTCAAAAAGAAATTTGGATTGGCAAACAAGCCTCAAGGCTTATTTGAACGCCTCTCCAATACAACACACATACAGCTGGTTACAAAATAGGAATACCAATTAAATGTGAATATACCAAATAACTAGGTAACTGATATACATACATGTAGTCCTGACAATGTCATCTATACATTTGGATGTTGAGCGTGCCCGTTGCAATGTATTGCTGCGGTTTAGAGGAACAAATTTATTAACTTCTTTGAGAGGCATTTAGAAGTTGGTTGATGAAGATGAACAAGTCATTATGGATTACCACCATGGTTCGCTAGTACGAGCCGATGCTCCCAAGTATCATGGCAATGCATAGCCACAATAGCGTTGTGGGTTTTTTCCCTAGCAGTCGTGATATAAGTGAAATTCTTTTGAAAGCGGCGTTACTCCAAAATCAACTCACATCACCTTGTTTTAAAATTATCAGTCTTATTTTGCGTTGGCTGAATTTGAAATTTTAGCTTTATGTACAAAGAGTTAGAGTTCTTTGTCAGTCGTCTGTAGCCAGGGCTGTTTAATTGTTTTATTATCTTCCACCAAATGAAGATTTTGGGGAGATTAAAATGACCTCCTGATGTCCGTCTGTGTGTGTCGGTGGTTCTTTCAGGAACATAACTCAGAAAGACATTTTATAGATGGAACAATCCTTGTGTGAAGAGATGCCATTATGGACTTTTTTACTTTCATTATTACTCAACTTAAATTGTTTCAGGAACAGAACTTAGAAGATATAAGGCTCATATCATTGAAACTTGTACATGTACATGGAAAAATCATATTATGAATGAGTGGATTTTTTCAGTTTATAACTTCTTCCTACATTTATTTTCCAGAGAAGACCCTAAGAAAAACTAAAAGGCCAACTCCTTTGAAACTTCACTAACAATCATCATGCGATGTGGTACATTCTGGAGTTTTCACACACCTCTCATTTATTTTGCATTTTCCAATAAAGTACAACTTTGACCTTTGTCTCCAAATTAATAGGTAATCCTGTACATCAGGATGTAATTATAACACAGTTTAAATGGTTTAACACGTTTACAAAAATATAACTTCTAAAGAAATAACATTCCATAAAGTTTCGTAGGATTGCGGATAAAACAGGTAAATGTAAACGTGTAAATCCATTCATCCATCCAAGATCACAGTGAAGTACCATCTGAAAAAGCACAGGACAATCTGAAGGGATATTTTGACTTTGAAAGAAGTAAATTATACCACTAAAAATAAAGACAAATGAGGGCAGCATTTGATTTGTAATGATAAGGGAAAGAACCCTTCTAATATTGCTAACTGCCTTTAAAAAACCTTGCGATTAGAATTGATTCCTATATGATAGATGAATGGATAACATTAAAGTCACGCAATCCTGCACATTTTATAGACAAAGCGTCTGTTGGGCAATCTAAAAACAATCAAATTTAACCTGTCTGTTTAAATGATGGATGTTTCTGTGATTTATATCCGATTCTTTAATTTACCTACATGTTTATTAGAAATATTCTTATCAATCATACTTTCAAACGTATCACTTGTCAGTATTGTTTATATTTAGCATTCAACTTAATAAGGATAATTACTGCAAAGTTCGAATTGCCAGAGATTTATAAACAAAACATTCCTAATTAACCTGATTCCTTTACCATGGAACAATCAATTGATAATAAGTTATTAAAAGTTATGTATAAGCTATGAATCATCTTCAACTTACCAGTTTCGTGTTAATTCACGCCATACTCGTATGAATCTAGTACCGTTATGTATGGAATATGAAGATTTATTGATAGACGTCATGTTTTTGTTAAACCATCTCTTCAAAATACGAAACATTGATAAACTTCTTTACTTGTTTCACAGGACGTTAATCAGCTATATCTGATGGAAAAAGGGACTAGAAGTAGCCCAAAAACGTTGTGTGAATAAATAGGTTGTCATGCACGACATTGTCTTGTGTTACTGCATACATACCGTTGAAGAATTTCAATATATTTAAAGAAATGAAATACAATTCAAACAAAGCAAATATATCCATATAGAGACACGAGAATAAAGATTATGTGGCTAAAGGATATTTGAACAGATAAGATTGTCAAAGGCTATATAGACACTGGATACATTCTATCTAAATTGTCCCCTGTTACTGAGGAGAAGTCCAAGAAAAAGACCAGAATAGACTTAATGATTCACAATCTTCAATACAGTTGACTACATGGGGTTTAACATTTCAACAGTGAAACCTAATGGGCACATACACTAGTTCTGTCATTAATTGAATAGTGTAGCTAATGTGATTCCTGGACTGCAGATATACACTCAAGGTCAAGAGAAACGTTACTATATTAGGCCATGGTCGCGAGGTTTCATCATATTTGTAACTGATTTACACACTAGCTTAACTCTGAATCGATCCAAATTCAACATGACGCAAGTCTATGCAGATAACAATGTTTTTCTTTATATCAAAACATATATTGCTTAACCGCGAAACGTTGACTCAAATTGGGGATACAATGTCCTTCTTCAGACAGCTGACTTTGTAATGAGCTTCTCGTGCTGCATGTGCTCTCCGCTGAAATTTTCAAGTGACCCTTGCATGTTTTAGGCTGAATATAAGGTAATGTCAGAACATGAAAATAAATTGGTCCAATTGAAAGACAATGTATTTCAACAAAATGAAGCAGTAATATATCAAATATATAATGAAAAGTTTATCCATGCAATTCCTTTGACTTAATGAGGTGTTCACACTAAAATGTGCGCCAATGGGATTTATGTGAATCTTTATGATTTGTTCTCTGACTAAGGATGATTGGTTTGTGAAATGATATTGTTGAAACTATCAAAGTAATACATTTAATTCTAACATACAATTATCAGTGAAAAATTGAAAATATAAGATTCGTGCTTCTGTCCCTTTAATCATTTGGTTTTGAAAACACCCACTATTTTCAAATGGCCTGGTCAACGGGTAGAATCCAGAAACAGTTTGAGTCGTTCTTCACCTGCTGTCTTCCTCTCACTATGCTTTTCCTTCTGTCTGTCCCCTCATCCTGTCTATCTTCTTCTCTCGGATCTGTCGACTCTCTTGGATGGCAAAATCCACGTGTTGAATAGTTGGAATATTGCCGACAGCACGTTAAATCTGATCTCACTCATTCAATCACTCAATCAAATGGCCTACGTGGTCTAACTGTTGGTTCCATGTTTGGGTCTGAAGCCTACTGGTCACTGGTTCGAATCCCTGTTACAACTTCACTTTATCTTTAATGTCTCGCTTTGGAAAATTGCACAATGAGTGAATGTTTTTCCTTTGCAAAATATACTTTTAACTTGAAATATTTTTGGGAAATCAAGAAATTCATCATAAACTTGGTTTCTATCAGGTGCTCATGGTAATAGCGGGTTACAGCTGATTAGCCTGATGGACACCTCGCGATCGGCACGCAAAACAAAGACGCTTGTGTGTAAGGTAACCTTAATTAAGGTCAAATGAAACGTTAAGATTCTTTGTTCCACGGTCAGTGAAATCCAATGCCTTTCAGAGAAGAGTACCATCAGTTACAAGCCTTGATGCATGTGTTTCAGAGAAGAATGCCATGCATGCTTGTTATGTTCAAGGTTAAAGAGCAAAGTGAGAACACAGATTGCTTCTCACATATGTCAATTGTTTCCCCTAGAAAAGCCAGTATGTATCTGAAGATCAAAATTTTACTAATAAAATAGTTTTGGTAGTAATATTCCTTTTGAGATGTTTGCAATTTATGGTATCTGTATCAACCATTATCCTTCCTACTTTCATCTATAGCCAATAGTAGAACAACAGCAATTTGATTCCATTTTTTTACTATAATATAGAACTAGATGACTTGTATATATTCAGTATAATTGTTTCTTTGGAGAACAAAAGGAAGTTGATTCATTGATGCAGTCGACATGTTTCTAAGACAATCAACACTTACACATACAAAATCAACACAGTTCATTCCTCACAGTAGCTACTCGTGTAGGTACATCTGTGAAAGAAACTCTCGCATATCAATCGCTTAATCAATGGAGTGCCTAGAGAACCATGACGAAGGGCGTGAGTAATGATGAAAAGTGTGCTTGACATGATAAACCGAACCTTTGTTGTAAACATTCATGGTAATAAACTTAAATAAATGCATGATAGCACATCACCAATAAGTGATATTTTATAAATCTGTCTAGATATTGGGTTTTTTGTTAGGTATTAAATCAAACTTAACCACACAATCATTGAGAGCAACACATATTCAGATTATGTACAAATATTTGTTTGCATCATTTAGCTTGCCCTGACGTCTTCAATGCCCTTTCTGTGTAATCAGCCAACTAAATTGAACTGGATTAGTTGCATTAACACCGTAGAGGCGTGAGTCTGTACGTAACTGCAACATTTAACATAATCATGCTTGATTGGTCCATCTATATGTTCATGACAGATGAATTAACAGCTGCTACCTTTCATAAACAACAACTTCTGTTTTTATATTTGAGCCCTGAATAGAAGATTTCACAATGTTTTTGACCTTTTCTATATCGTTATACAAGAAAGCCTACATTAATGACCTTTTTCTCAACCTGATTATTTTTGGCATACACATAACATATTTACATTTCAGAGATTTATTTTGGTTTTAGATGCTCAAAAATGAAATGCTATTTGTCTTAATGAAACATTTATTTAAGATAATTATAATAATGGGTAGCTTTTAAAGGGGAAGTAGCACGTTTTTAGGGGGGGATATAAGCTGATGTCAGGATGATGGTTCCAATTGAAAGAGAATGCATTTAAACTAAATGGAGCAGTGATGATATAAATATATAATGTAAAATTTAGCCATGCGATTCCTTTTTCTTACACAAAATGAATTAAAAGTGTTCACAAACAATGGTCACCAATGGATTTTAGGTGAATCTTCATACTTTGTCCTCTGACTATGGAAGATTGGCTTGTGTAATGAGATTTTAGACACTATCAAATAATACATTTAGCGTTAACGTACACTTATCAGTGAAAAAAATAGAATATAAAATTATCAAAAAACGTGCTACTGCCCCTTTAGACAACGCCAAATCTCCATCCCTGGACTCGAAGCGCTCTATACTCCATTCCTAGTCTAACCCGTGCTGACATATAGTCGCCCAAATTAAGGGACTCTGTGACCCCTAATGAGGGAATTGGGCAATATCCTAAAACTATTTGCAACTTCTCCAAAAAACGAATAACTGTAGAAGGTTTAGAACCAGTGTATGGACACATTTGACAACAAGGATGATTTAATGTCGACTTGTTCACCATTTATTCAAGCTAGTGTGTCATGTAAAGACTTTAAATCAAATTAGAAAATGATAGATTTAGTTATTGTGAGACCAAATCATATAAATTGTAATAATATCATCAGCTGCAAAACCAGTGACGCTGTTTTTTTAACACAAAACTGATTCTTATATAATGGTGATTTGTTCCTCATGTCAGATTGCTTAAAATCCTCTTTAGACACTACTTACATACAAAGAACATATGTTTATTATTGAAGTTCATACATGTTATCAAATACAAATAACTTCAAAGTAGTCATTATGTTTACGGCCATTTCAGGACATGTTTTACAAGCAAATGGTTTCTCCTTTATAAATGTACATGTTATCTACATACACACATAGAATATTCAGATTGTAACAACGATTGACATTTAAGATAATGATGATGGAAGTTCCTTCTGAAAGATTAATCATATTATAATTTTCTTCTGAAAGCCCGACAAGAAAGCCTACCTGTTTCAAAGCTTTTATATTTTCATATTTCACAAAAACATTTCTCAAACCTACGAAAATTGCACTCATTCCACAATGCTAATGCTATGATTTATACTTTGGTTAATCATCTAACAAATGATGGTGTGTTTTACAACATGATTTATCTGACAGCATTTTGATTCTTCCCAAAACACTAAATTACTTTGCTTAAAATCCATTTGCATAGAATTAGCGTGTCGTATCAAATGTCAAGTGTGAAAATGTAGCTGATCATTTTGAGATTTTTTTTCTGTTAAATATGCATTCTGAAACCCAAAACAACTGCTCCGAGGGTGCAATACCTTTCGAACCATCTGAGTACTTATCAACACATAATGTATTTTATATGATTGATCATTCCTTGTAAAACAGCGTTATATCTTCCTATAATCATTAATCAAATGTCAATACACATTCACTTTTATAATCTAAAGAAGGTACTTTTACTGCCGTTAATCATATAAATGTATCGTTAACAACTTTCAAAAAGAGATTTTAAGGTCAACAAGAAAATTATCGTTCTGTCAATTCATCAAACAATAAATACAATAAATAAGGTTTCGAGTACATGCAGTTCTGTGTATAACAGGAAGTAACATTAATGATTCCCTTTGTTTTAAACGGCTTTGTGCTTTTTGTATCTCCATCGTATAATCAACAAGATAATTTGCAAAAGCAATGTTCACCTAATATGACATGATCAGGTCACATCATTCCAGAGTTATTTTTTAAATGTCACCCGGTAATTAACAATTACACCCCAGGCATGTTTAGAGTAGAAATAAGGTGAACTACCTTGCTAAGAAAATGTCAATGTTCCCTCATCAATGATGCATTATCGAAAAAATACAGAAATAGGGTAATACGTATACATGAAATAATGACACGGAGCTATAACTGGTATCTCAGTGTGGTTTTTTTCTATTTGGAATAATAAGGTTTTCATATTAAATGATAACCCTTTGACAGAAAAATGTTGTACTACATAACGTATGTGGTTGGAATGTGAACGACATTACATGTGAAGCGAATTATTAATGAATGACTGCTATGACATCAGTGAATATTTCAATAATTAAATTTTAGTAGATTTTTCTTATTATGTAATGGACATAATTTTCTTTTCAAATTTAATAAAAGCAATCTCTTTAGAGAATCATTTCAAATAGAAACAAAGGAAATTGAAAAACGAGCTTCTTCTTTATGACGAAGCAAATTTTAACTTACTTTTACTTAATATGTTGTTCAAATCATTTTGTGTAAGAATTCAATTTCCTTAAGTGAAATTTAAAATTTTACAAAAAGACATCCTATAAGATATGTGAACCTATTATTTAGCACTAAAGTATTGAATAATAATATTTTGGCACTCGTGACTTTTCATTTTTGATATAATTGCCAGTCATTTGAATACATCTAATGAGCTTCAGTTCATTCAAAATTTAATTCCATTCTTAAAAAGGGATGTTTTCAAGTTATACATGTTAGAACAATCTCTTCCAATATACCTGATGCTACTATAGCTATTAACATTCTTGACAAAGATAACCGGAAGTGTACAGACAGGTAAACAATGGTCTCTACTTCTTGTTCATGATGAACAATTTTAAGGATTTGAAATAATAACTTCTATCCAGATCACTTTAACGATCATTAATAAGTCATTTTGTGTGGGGCACGTTGGCAAATATCTACATGCGATAGGCTTCTAAATGAATATATGTCACAAGTGTCAATAGTGTTCAGTGTTGATGCCTTTTCGGACTTTATACACTACTAATGAACATGGATCATCTGGAAATCAGTTGGATAGATTTAGGTTATGTGTCCCCATATATTTAGAAAAATGTAACATGCACCGAAGATGTCTCAGATATTCTTTTGAATTTTTCTTTCGTGAAACGTCGAAGCAGTTGAACGAAGCCACTGTTTTGCTTTCAATGTTTTCAGTATAAATTATATATATGTAGCAGATCACTTTGCATTTCATTTTCCCTAGACAATCATTTCCAAACAGTATCTCAAACAGTTAAAACAATACATTACAGAGCATGACCTTCAAAGGCGTTCATTTTATTTGTATGTTTATATACACAAGACTGTCATTAAATACACTTTCCATATTCTGTAATCATTTTCATTTAAGTTCGAAAAAAAATATTTCTTATCACTCCATCATTTCTTTACACAACCAAGCTATCAAAATAAAAAGGGTGAATAACCCATTTTCACTATCTTTCTAAAATCAGCAGGGCTCACAATATGGGGTTATCAACGTTACTTGAAATGCTTTATGTGCAATAATCTCTTAAAAATAATACTTTGTATCACTTAAGTACCAGGTATTGATAATTAATGTGTCACCACTTCCCAAACGACCACGTTAACAGAAAAATTAATCCTCAAATAATGTCACCTGTCAGCAGTTTCACCCTTCTAAATCTGTATTCATTAATGGGAAGATTTGGATAGAGTTTTGACCTTTTGCCATTTTGAAACGCCTTGAGTCGCACAATCGGTGACCAGCCGTGCTAGCTTAACAATCACATTTAAATATTGATATTGCAGGCTAATTCCAATGGTCCTATCTCGAATGAATTTATCCATGTCAATAACAAGTGACCAATATTTATCAATTGTTCTGTCGATGAGCTCCTAGCATGTACAAGACCTAGCCATGACAAGACATGATTATATGCCGACCTTCTTGTGTACTATCCATGACATCACTTAAAGACAACATAAGTGGTGCTTTAACGTTACAGATTGTAGCAATTATACAGTTAAGAGACAACTGGTTTTAATTGTGTTGCTGATTATTTAAAAATCCATAAACCCCTCCGTTTTGCCGTTCCGAGTTACCAATGGACTTATGGGGGAAATGGTGATTTTCTTTTTTCTGTTTTTATTTTTCTCGAAAGTGCTGAACAACATTAATTAGAGACATTTATGAAGCTTGTTTATCATGTGACACATCACTAGTACTATGGTCACATTAATTTGACTTACTCTCAACATCGATATAAAACTCTGCTCTGTATTCTATATTACAAAATTTAAGTTTCTTTTGGGCCACACTTAATGAAAAAGTTATTTCGTCATGGTGTATGTTTAATATATTTTTGAAAAATGATAAATTGTTGATGAATTTTCATTTAACTTCATTACCGACCAGTTTCACATCTGTTTATCAATAGGATATTTCTTGTTTTGGATTTTCTTCATAATCGTAAGCTATTAAAGACATTACCATTGCAAGGTTTGACATTCAATTATTGTCTCATAAGGCAGGAATAAGATTCATTAAACTCTATGCTTCATTTGGTCGAATGTAACCGCAGAATATTCGTTATTTCAAAGGGGGAGTTTGGAAGACCATGTACAATGAGACACTCAGTAATTAGAGGAAAGTCCATATTATTTTTCCCATTGCAAACTTAAATGGATAAAGAATTTTATATGAGTAATTTATATATTTAATACTGCACATGTCAGGTATATGTTCTCCTGAAAGTAACAACAAATACTAGAGTTGTACCTCTTGATCTATAAATGTACAGAAACATTCAGATTTGGAAAAGTTGCTTCACCGAGTCTTATGATAGAAGAGTGTAGTGGTTATCATCATAATGTTTTTTTTGTGTCGAGTTATAGAGTTGAAAAGCGAAACTGATTCCTGGTGCAATGTGGCAACAAAGTTACCCCATGTATCAAGACAGAATAACCAACAACAACCGTCAAGTTGTCCTCGTTAGGTTCCTCCGGACCCCAAAGTGAAATGTTAAACCCCATGTGGTCGTCTTTGATAAAGGCATGTGGTCATTATGGTGTATTCTGGTCAACCCAACACTAATGACTTCAGTATCATTAGCTGTGGACAATCCATAGCATGGTCAGTATATGGTATAATTATGTCACATTCACAACCTACAGTACAATGTGAAAATGTCACTATTTTCATCAAGGTTTATAGATAAACACTTTAAAGGACGTATTACCATCCTAAATCCTTGGTATATTTCATATTTCATCAGGTAAACATATAAATGAAAATAAATTAATTTCAAACTCTTGTGCTTAAATGTGCTTAACCGAGATTCAACAACCAATATGTCTCTTATGTGATTTTATGCACGGAATTTTATTTGTTATGTGTTTCATTACAAACTTCGATTTTGAATCCGGTATCTGAACAGAAAGCCTTTGTTGTCAAAATTCGAACAGCCTTAAATGTTGTTAGATTTTATTTTATATTCAAGCATGCACGCTCAAATATTCATATAATAATAATATATTAATGACTCATTTTTCTATTTACAGTAATGTTATTTATATGATATAAATTTTAGTCCAAAGTTCATTGTTCATTGTTCATTGTTCATTGTTGTTTGTGAATGTTATGCCATTGATGTCGATGTAATGCGTGTTGGTATGGCTTGTATTCATAATGGTAATCCAGTAGTTTTGTATGCAAAGCAACTTTCCTCCATGGGTACCGAAAATTCGCTACAGAGAGAATTGAATTCTCTCATTAATCAGGCGAGCCACCAGTTTCAAACAATGAATTTTAAATAAGACATTTGACTCCTTAATTATTGTAATGACAAATCTTTTTTTCTTTTCAAAATAGCGAATCATTTTCAACCAGCAGTCAATGCAATACTATAATACCATAAGGATGCAAGTATTAGACAGTTAGGATTTTCATTCATTCATTCAAGTAGAATTGAATAAAAAGGACCTCGGGAATTTTCCCACTTGATAAAGTATATACATGAGAGCATGAGAGTACCTACACAAGCCCCGATACACATCACTGCACAACATGAATTGGTATTTTGGCTATTATAGACTAGATGCCTTTACAAAATAGATGAATAGTGGCACCATATCGATTATATTGGAGAAAATAAAAGGCAAGTGCTAACTGTTTACGATAACCAATAAACTGTTTAGTGATTGAAAAGTTTGACACTTCTACAAAAGAAAAGTAGAAAACTTGCAAGGAATGGTACTTTGTACAATCTAGATTCCATCTGTCAGACATCTAAAAAATCGAATGTTTGCGTGTCTACCTAAATGATGAATATTTCTATTCGTGAAATCTGCAGCAAAAAACAGGTATCAAATATGTTCGAAATATCCCAGAAAACTTTCGACGATACCCTGAATACATACGTTACTTCAAATACGAGCTAACATTCATAAGAGGATAGGTTTTGTGACTTCTATTACCTGTCACTGTGTATTAAAAAGATTCTAATATATGATACTTTTCACAGATAATATCACTGATCAGTTGCAAACCAGATTATTACATATAGCACTTACTTAATTAACGTGCAAGTAATCATCACAATTAACACTGAATATACGTGGATTTGTATATACGAGTCTTGATTCATGAATGATGGCCAATAAATGACAAACAATAGCCTTTTAAAATGATCACTCTAATGTTTTGCAAATACAGGAAACTGATAATGAAAATCTACCTAAATCTAAATCTATCATCACTTATAACGTAAATTTTACACTAAGAAAATATTCACATTTTAACAAAAACTTACATTTTAGAAAACTTATTCTTTGACTAACTGTTCTTTGTATAAGCATCTTCTCATATTGGCTTACCTTACTTCGAGCCTTATTAAATGCTATTTACATATTAAGGGAATATATGACTGTAGTTTTATGTTTTACACAAATGGAAAGTTACAACATTGGAAATGTTATCAGCATTAGTTTCAAAAAAGAAACTTCAATGTTAAGACACTTGTACTGGATGAACTTAACAAATTACCATTTGCTTTTTTAACATGTTCTATCTGAAAGCTTTTTCTACGTTTTTGCATGACATGATTGGCATGCTCATAAAAATGTCAAATGGTATTATTGTGATTTTAAAAAACTATATAAAATCTCTGATGGTGTGACAAGCATTGGACATTTTAACACAAGTGTCTTTAGTACTTGAGTATAAAACAACGGTGTTGTAAAATTGATGAGACCTTTCAACCTTGTGAATATATCATAGTCTCCTCATTCTCATCATCTTCATCATCATCATCAATCACATGGCAACATTAAGGGAGATCGCATAAGAATCAAATGAATTTTTTTTTCAGATATGTATTTTGTCTTCGTTTGGGTGAAGATTTTAATATTTTCAGTTCAGTATCTTTCTATCAACATTTCATACATGTACATATAAACATTTTATTTTAAATATTCAATAATGACATGCGTAAGAAATATTCAGGCAGTGTGGCTAAATATGTCATTTAACAGAAATTTGTAAATGTCACCATGTAATAAGCAATTACTGAACACTCAAGGCGTTTCCAAAATACACAGGAGTTCACTACCTTGTTAAGGAAAATGTCAATGTACCTTAATGAATTGTGCATTCTTGATATAGGTTAATTCGTAATCAGATAATAACACATTTATTTCTAAATTTGTGCAATATGTGATGAGCTTTCAATTTCGATAGTATGAATTACGAAGCATATCATTTGTCATCTGATGTAACTGTTTAATCGAACACAGCTTATCAACATCTTAATGTATGATCTCTCTATAGTAAACATTAAAAAAATCATTGTAGACACTCTGTTTTTCAGTCATAATTAGTTCGATTGCAACAATAGCTTAGCGCAGAATGTCTTATGATTAGTGTTCATTTTCGGAAGATAATGTTAAATTGTCAGTGTTTGTAATCAACAGGATCTATAAATAAAGATACAGCAGGTTGGATACAAATTTATTCATGTTATTAATTTCCTAGACATTTTTGGTATTCTTGATTGTAGTACAATCTCGTCAAAACTCGTTTTAAGCTTAGAAATGATTCACAATTTTTGAAGTTACAATACAGAGGACAATGTATGTAATCACTATATAACTTAACATGCCTGATCTTATTAAGCCAATATCTGCGTCACCAGGTCGGACTTCGATTTACATGTAGTTGGATTCTTGATTTAGATTATATTTTCAAACATTTATGCTTTGGAAAGAGTCTGAATCTAATATCAGATTCATATTGCTTTGAACTCTTTGATAATTTACACATTTTCAAAGTTGTTATTTGATATCTTTCATCAAGTTTGGTAATGTAAGAAACCTGCTTCAACTACATCAATCACCAGCCAATGATTAAGGATTTTTCTAAAATTATCAAACGTATCATACTCTTATATATCAAATACAGTATTGCTTTACAACATGTGCCTTTTACTTTTTACAACATTATCTTGCTTCCTTTTCTCTTGAAAAATTTTCATTGTTCAGTTTGTTGCTCTAGATAAATTGAAGTTGGTCAACATGAGGTGTCTTTTTTTTAAGGGGGCTATTTTTTTTAAACATTTCTCTAAAATGTCCTCTGTTCTCATGAACATTTTGGTAATAAAAGTAGTAGGTTGTGAAGAGATTACTGAGGGAGAGTCTTCTGTTAAGATAATAAAAACTTTTCAAGAACATGAAGCAACATTTTTAGATGAAAAGCTTTGATCTTGTAGAGCAATAAGAAATTGTAAGTATCTAACATAATTTTGAAATAAAGGATTCTTTCAAACTTTCCTTTAGCCATACAACATAAAATGTCAATCTTGAATGGTGAATGTCTATGATAAACTGACATTACTGTGGATACCATTAGCTTTTTATATTTTCTGACCCACATTCAAAGTTCTAACAAAGTCTGTGACCTCCAACGTAATACGGTAAGACTTTTTGTCCCTTTGTTTTCCTGTTATCCGAGTCTCACATGAATTTAATGTTCAATTCTTGAGGTTTCCCTAATGTCTTATTTGAAATTAGTTCTTTTACTGGAATAGAATTAATATCGACTCATTACACTGGCCCAATACATATTTATGTATCCGATGTGTTAATGACACAGTTCGAACTACCAGATGCATTTATTCACATTGACTAAAATATTCATGTTCTGTGCTGAACAAGCAGTTTATATACATGTAACTTGATATATCAGGCTTTCCTTTTATGATTTGATTATCAGTTACTGTGATATACATCTGAAAACTTACTGCAAAGATGTTTTGATATCAATTTATTTTAATCATCGTCAATATATAAGTTGACATCCTCGAGGAACAGACGTCTGCAATGACTTCTTAAATGATATGCTTGTCAAAGAAAAAGTCGATGATTAAAATACATTAAGATTATTACTTCTGTTCAAAATATGAGAAGTGCTTGCATTGAGCTACTGTTAAGAGATGCAATGTAGCAAATAAAGATAATTACGTAACCATATCTAAGACCTCTGTAAAAGTTTGCATTGTAGTTAAAATAAAGCTTTAACAAACTATTAACGCTTTCTTTTTAATATAAAAATGGCAAAGCATGGTACTTCATCCATTTTATCACTCATCAAAATTAAAGGGTTTAGGTTAGAACATTACTGTATTGTTATTGTTGATACACGCAGCACTTGTGTTCCCTAGAGCTGAATTTATGTTTTACATATATATATAAATATGTTATTTTATTACAATATAAAATAACGATATATAAAATTATTAAATTCAGAAAATGATGATAAATTATGCACTGCAAATATAAATGTTTGGAGAAAAACATGCCATCAAATTTATTTACCAATTCTTATTCTTTATTTAAATAAACATTAGTATGTGAAGACAGAAAAAAACTTTTCCAGCTCAAAATTGTATAAAAGTCAATTTGCCTCACTCATATGTTTACACTCTGGTCTTGACTCATTTTTACAGGAAACCTGTAACCCATAAAAGAGGAATTTTCATTACCAGAGGTTTTTTCAACAGCTATATTTTTCATGAGTACATGTACTTTGTAGACAACATACTCTGTGTAAAAAAAAACACATTTTATTTCCTGACTGCAATGTTTCTTATGTTTTGACAAGTCCACGACCTGGAATTCACTTCTGGTTTGGGCGAGCCTCATAGTGCAATATCATGTAACAAATAAAGATTTTCTAAGACATTTTAACTTCAGCTAAAGGGAAAGTTTAAAGTTTAATGTTATTTATATGTATCTTCAAGTAAACTATTCTATCATTATTGTCACAAATGATTGACAGAATAAAGAATGTTTGGAATTCAAGCACTTACTCACCACCTCAAAAAGACGATTAAATTGTTAATATTTAGTACTTTACAGTTTGGGACCATTTCTAAAAGTATTATTTTAGCACTGCGTTGACCCTTTGTTTCCTCAATCAAAACCTGCATATCACTCCTGATACTTGATTTTCCAAACCTCTTTGATTGACAGGTAATAACACCTTGCCTAACTCCCCACATTTACAGCTTACAGATTGACAGCCAATAACAACTCGTTCTCTTAATTGGAACTTGCTGGAATTTCGCTCTGACAGGTAATCATCGCCTGAAGGTGAACTCCAGAACCACCTTTTATACTACAAAGTTTCAACCAGCAAAATTCACGACTGCGAAACTGTTGAAAAGTCGGCAAGCAGTAATTGTTTCATCACATGTCAAAGTGAGAATTATGTAACCGTGTTGTTTTAATGAGGAATGGATGTGATAGTAAAAGTAAGCTACAGGTCAGGATGTTGAATTTAATATTCCCGATGGAATTGTGCAAATGTCAATAAGTGGGATAATACACACCCTTGGCCTATTGTTAATGATTTATCGACTTCTGTATTCTCTTTTAAACAATCCTACCAACATAACACGAGTATACATAATTGTTTACGTGTATTTTCTTGTTTTCTTTTTGTAAGTTTTGTAAAGTTTTATGAAAATCGTATGAAAGGTACCATTGCATTTTTTACTTGAATGGTTGGTTGACACTTGTAATAGAACTAGCGTAATTTGTGCATATAGAATAAACTTCTGACACTTCTTTAGGTACAATACAAGCTATACATACGTCAAATTTTAGCATGTTATACATACAACAAAAACGTTTTGCATGATTCGAAAGGTTAGGCGAAGAATTAAATACATTCCCAACATATTGGATATTCTTTACAAACAGTTATTATTCATTATTCATGTTTACAGTCAGGCTACTGAATCTGCTTTTGTTTGTAGTTTTGTTGTTTAAATGATAATTGCCGAAATTTAAATTTGCAAAACAGATCATTGTCTTTTATTCAAATGAGAAATCATGTTGGCGTCGTTTGATGTTTGCAATTCAAATCTAAAACTTTCAAGTATTAGATATTGTATCCTCTATGACTGAATGCTATACTAATATATTCATCAAGAAAACTTTGACTTTCTGAAACAAAAAACATATAAAAAGGTATAGCAATATGAAGATTTAGACCATAGAATATCGCATAGAAAATAAACATAAGTATAAGTTACAAAGGAGTATTATTTAACAGAGGAAATTTCTTATAACTTATATATATAGTTCACTTATAACTAGGACAACAAACACTTTCTTTTTGTGTCAAAGATAACTCTACTTACTCAAAGAATTCAGTCAAAAATGGGAAACAAAACATAGACAGATCACACTGAAATAAATAACTAAACATGTATATTTCTAATTACTGATACTAAGTTTGTAGATAGTTGTGATATATGTGATATAACATCAATCAATTTCAGTTTTTTTGTGAATGCTTATAATTCTTTTTTGTTAAAGCATATTTATTCATGAGTTAGGTATTCATTACCAGTTCTAAATCATAATACACCCTTTTTAATGTGTAATGTTGCAATCATTCACATTTCCTATACACGATTGTATTGAGAGAAGCGAACAGTTTGGACAGAGTTTGGATACATTAGTTAGTTAGTGATACAAAGTTCAAGATACATAAATGATGTAAAATTCCATTCACATGATTAGCAGTTTTAATTCAGATAAGGCGACTGAAGGGCATCAACATTATTATCAAAAGTCTAGGTTATGCACATAATGCTTAAACATCTTAAAAAAGTGAGAATACCTTAAAAGGGTTGGTTGAATTGGATCAGTAATGGATTATGAATAAAGATCCAACACGAAACCAAGTTTTTTTGTCTATCCAATGATAAAGGTTTAATTGATAGCGTCTCGAATCTGGTAGTGCTTATGTTCTCTTCTATGATAGTTACAATCATATTTTGTTCTTAAAATATGTCTTGACAACTAGTGAGGAAATTTTCTGGGAAAGGTTTATGCTATAAGAAAGTATATGCTTCAATTAGGTTTGTGATTTATGAGAGTAAACAAACTTATCTATGTCCTAGAACGGTGACGTAGTAATCTGGAGTGATGCCTCATGAGACACCTAGTGGAATGGACGGTCCTTTGTAGAGAACAGTGATGATAGAACTTTTGTGTCTCAGTTCGTAAAGTGTAATGACCCTTGTCGGACCATTGAACGTCTTTGTTCAGTGATGTTTGTACTAAGGTATCCCCATAAATGCCAACAGAGATATCAGAGCCACTAATATACACTTCATGATTTACAGTACAGCAAGAACCAAATTCAGGAACAGTGACCAAAAATAAGAATCATATCGTTAACTAGGGATCTTGTCTGTATTGCTCATTTTCAGCAGAGGGACGTTTTACATGTTCTTATGTAACAGTAAACAATAACAGTTTTGATGTGTGTATGGTATTTGTATGAAAGTGTACACCTTCAGGAAATTACTGCCTGCAGATAATCTATTGGTCAGTTAAAGAAGAGATAACCAAACATTGTGCTATATGTCCGTGATGCAAGCAAATATATTTATATATATTGTGACATTTTTTCTTTCCCAAAAGCATAAATTCCTCATTCAATAACATTTGTCAACATAATCATTATTTATCATTAAGATCAATGAATGGCTCCTATGAAATGATCAAATAATTTTTGTTCTTTCTTTTATGTCTCTCATACTTTATGTGTATTGTTTCATCTATTTATTTAGTTTTTATTCTTGTTAAAAGAAATGTAACTGTTCTTGCAAACCTTTAAAGGAGACATTTCCAGAAACCCATTCCAGTATCCATACCTGATATTGTTATTGGTTGTTTACTTTCCATTCTCTACCCACAGACTTAGATCAAGTTATGAAGTTTTTATCGAGCCTCTGTTCTTACCCGCAGTTTCCGCTGATGGATATAATAAAACCGCAAATGATTGAATGTTTTTAGCAAATGACAATGTTTCTCGCATGGTTCATATCACAATGCGTTTGCCTTGAATTTTATAGCCACAGTGATGTTTTTAGAACAGGGTCCCTTGCTGCTCGACTCACTTTGATTGCATCCAATCAGGCATCTCCCATTCCTCCCCACAAACTCGGCAAATAAGACTTGATCTACCTCTGTGGGGTGAGAGTGATTTCCATCAAAAGGTGCATGTTTATGCCACTATCAACATTTTTGCCCTGGTTTAACATACGCTGACATATTTGTCACTAGAAGGTCACCACCATCAATACTATATACCAGGTACCCAATTCCTGCTGGGTTAACAGAGGCACAGATGTAACTAAGTACAGTCTCTTGCCCAAGGTGAAACCACAAGTCTCTAAACTTATGTATTAGAGTGGGGCAAGAAATCAACCCTTCAACTTTTAGTTTTTATTCATCAATGAGTGGATAATCCATTTATCAAGCGAGCCACGCCCGTTCTTGCTGAATCTTGCTTATAGCTATCGCCTGAGCCTTGCACAGAATCACATGCCATCATATATAGATGCCAATGTGATTCCTGGATTAACATGCTCGTTTCTTAACAATAAATAGGTGTCAAAGGAATCGATTATTGGGAAAGAAGAGAGCAAAGTATTTAGTCACAATAACAACCTCGATCGAATTTTCTTTTGAATAATTCAAACATTTTCGAAACGATTTGAAAGTCACACATCTACAAGATGAACAGGCAGATTTTTCTACAATATGAATTGATAAATATATAAGTTTTTTATATCTAATATTTTCCAAAATTGTTTATCTACATTTTGGTATTGCATTGATATGTTCTAAATTGATTCATATTTAAAATTTTTACAGTAACCATCCTGGGATATGTGCCATAGGCAAGAAGATCATTTGCTTTATAAAATGTGTACATCAAAAGCTACAGTTGACAGATCAGTAGTTTATTGCATGTCATATGAATATCACGTGAATGTACACTTACTAGTACTTGATAGATGTGGTCCTATATCACGTTTCGTACCTAAGGGTAATCTATTTTTGTGATAATCATTACTCTTGACTTCATAGAGTTTCTTCTTTCAATAGCAAACAATTGACATCAATCAATTGAATATTTTGATTAAGCCAATTTCATTAATTCAAGTAATTCAATCATGCTTTTCAGATATCAATTTTGATTATTTATTTGATGTATATGTAGGTCAATAATGGTGTAGATGTGGGAAAATTTTGAGAGAAGTTTTCTTCTCCAAATTTGGTTCTTTATTCATGTTTGCAGTTCACCATTTCGGTCGCAAAGGACAATGCTGATAACATGTTTGAGACAAAGCAGTTAACATTTTAATCTTAGTCAACTGACATAGTCCATTACTCTATTTGTGATGAAAATGTTCCCACCTCTTTTGAAAACTTTGTTTTCAAAGAACCGCTCTATAATAGGAAAGTTATACACCTAATCTTAAGTTGTCAAGGCAAGTTTCTTTTCCCAACCAGTTACAAAAGAACAATATTTAGTTTCAAAGGTTTTAATGTCTTCTCTTTGCATTTTGAAAATATAACAATTATGCTATGCGAAACTTCATGTTTAATATTCTGTATTTATGTTGAGAACTCTATTTTTCATATGTCTGAGAACATATACCTATGTTATCCAGAAATGCAAAGGTAAATTAAGATAGACGCAAGCAAACAGTTTCCCCAATTGAGGAGCTGAGAGAGCTTCTATCCAGATAATTTAGTAAACGTAACCACTTGGTACTGATTAAAAGTATTACAAGAGATTTAACCTTTTGATTTTTCAACCAACCTGAGAACTCATTATATTTTCCTAAACACGCTTCATTCCCGTACGTTAACGACTTATTAAATCTACAATACCAAACATGTTACAGATGATAGTCTTAACTAACAAACATACACAGCGATAATCATGTTATGAACCTAATTTGTTTTGCTACACATGCTTCTGCAAAGCCTACAATTTACAGTTTGGCATATGTAACGACGCATATTCATTTTGTTTAATCTATGATTAACCTCGGATTCATTTCACACTTTCTGGTAAGACATATGCAGGTACACACATTCATTTACTTTGACTTATAACAATCCCAGATTAACTACACAATGTTTTCGAGGCGTTATTTATTCAGTCTCTGTACTCCATGGATCGGCATGTCTTTCAAACAACAATATGTTGTGTGAGTATTGGCTCTGACAGCACTGATTACAAGTTTAATCTGACAATGGTTGTTCCATCATCTATAAGTTCTGACTTTCAACTTATAATCCAAACTGTGTGACTTACCACAGTATTTCATTTTGAATTTAGCAATACGCTTCCTTAACTGAACTGAAAGGTCACTAAAACGTGAGAAATCAGGATAAATCGCCTATAGAAACAATTATGTAGTAATTAATTTTGGTTGACCAGTGATCAACTCAGAGTCATGACCATGTTTCGCAAATTTAATAGCTTATCAACATCAACAATGATTAGTTGGTTAACATATGCTGCCTCAGGCCTCAGTAGGTTTAACAGTTGGCTATACATAAAAACAAAAATGTATCTCCTTTGACCTTTAATTAACCCAAATTGCTTCTAAATTGTTCCTGTAACTGTGAAAAACAAATGAAATTCAGATTGCCGTGTTTTGCAGGATGCACTTCAAACACATAGTAATTTGCTTGCCTCATGATAACCCAATATAATTTATGTAGTTATTGTCACTTTAACTGCTGAATCCCTGATTTTGATAGCCCAATCTACACAAATGTCTTTTTAAGCAATCTGTGTCTAAATACGTGTATCGTATTTGCACTGGTGCCTGATACTATTGCTGTTTATAATATAAAAGAAATAATGTTTCCAACACATCAACACAAAAAATAATCTATACGCCTTTAGGTGAATACGCTTTTTTAAGTAAGTGATACCAGTAAACAAATTAATTCCTTTGGAACTCTGCCTAAGAAGATCTATCAACAAGTTTGTGAGAAAGAAAACTGCAAGATTTGATGCAGCAAGAACCACGGAAGTATAAGGTACGTTGTATTTTGATCTTCAATTGACAATATTTATTTCGTTTGAGTAATGATAAGACTCAGAATCGATTTGAAAGCATCACTTTTTTCATGGACAAAAAGTAGCAGAAAGAGATATGGACTGACATATTTCAATATGAGCATAGTGCACATATCACTTTTGCCTAGTAATGATTGTTGTCGCCTGAGGTCCAATTTCGAGTTCCAAATTGGACGTCATAACATTTTTTTTCTTGACGTCACTGTGGTAAGCCGTTGCAAGTGATGCGGCCTGTTTCTCAGATATTTCTTAGAGAGAAAATGGAATAGAAACGATAATAAAGAATTAGTTTTATAAGTGTGGCATATTACTTTTACTAAACTCACATTTGCATGTTTGTAGATAATCCTCAGTCTCGCTCGGGTAATACAAAATATCACACTTGTTTCATAAAAGTTATATGACACACTCTCTCGGGTAATGGTCTGTATGTACATATAATAAAACATCTGTTATAAATTGAAAATCATAATCAGTGAATGCACAATATCAAACTAACAATAGAGCAAGAATTAGTAATATTCCTTCATTTTGACAGATCTCGACTCATTCATCAAATTATTGCTTAGCGATAACCTCACTCGTTACAATGTCATTAACCTCATGTTTGATAAGCAGTTATCTCATATATGGCATAACAATGAGACTTTATGGCTTAAAACGGGTTTTACCATTTTGACGTGAGTCATGGCACCATGAATAACGATCCGTTTAATCGATGTGATTACTCCCATATCCTACTCTGACATTAAATTTGTGAGAAAAAAAAATCACCGTTTATGGAAGTTGCACAAAAAATATATTTTTCCGAACATACACTTTATTTTGCAGCGCAGTGTATATATGATGACTCATACACAATTATTTTTTCAAAACATTGGTGTATGCTGCAGATGCGTTTGAGAAGAATGTTGAAAGACATAAACATCTTTCGCAACCGATGTTGGATTGAGTCTCTGAACCTGGTTAATATAAGATATTAAAAGATTATAATAATAGATAAACATCATATCCTCTTTTATCTTCTTTTCTTTGAATATTGATTATGTCCAATGATCCGTGATCAATAACTGCTTTATAGCAATTCTCCTGGATAAAGAATCCTATTCCAAAAATAACTTTAGCTTTAATCAGGAGCAATGCGCATATCAACCTAAGAAAACGATCCAACACGAGGCAAAATATAATACTCAACTCTAAAGATATTTTCTGATGTCATGTGCATGCATGAAAGCATTTGCAAATCTGAAGACATTTGTATTAACTCCCTTATTTTCTAACGATACATGTAATTGCAACTATATGAGCGTACAGGCCACTTCTTCTCGCATAATTGTTTACATATTTTACAAAAGGACAGTTGGGATATTCACTCACGACTAAGACACCAAGTGTCGAATTTATAACAATACTACACACATTCAAACCCTCTAGTCTTGGCTTTGGTTGTCTTTATTGCACATTTGAGTTCGGAATTGCATAAACTACATGTGAGCATTTTTTTTATTTTTCTCTCACTATGCTGTTTCTAGAATCATATAAACACTACCTCAATCAGGAGGTAATGTTTGTTATTTATCTAGAATTCTCTCAACTTGAAATACAGCATTGCTATTGATATTTGTCGACAAACATAAAATCACATTAAGGTACCTTATCTGGGCGTTTTGTCTGTTTTAATCGAATCATGTAGCCAACCAGGGATTTGCTTGCAAACTTTCTTCTACAAAACGTGAACTTTTTTATTCTCAAGGTAGCGACATAAAGTCTGCACTTTATACAGGGAGATATGTTTCAATGTGTGTTTACCTTTTTAAGGTCTGACATTAAAACCTTTGTATTGTTAATGTCACAAACCTGCCAGTTTATTGAATTATATGACCTCTAACATTAGCATCGTTGACAGAAGTGTATACCATTACAGGGTCCGATTGTTAATTTCATACGTATTTCTCTTTTATGAGTTTAACATATAGAAGGCAATTTGTCAGTATCATGAGTAGACTGACAAGATGGATGTCTAGACTGTCCCTTTGTTATACCCACCATGGATGTTTTGATTAAAGTTATCTGAAAATAGACTTTGGTAGACCATCCTAGATCAAGATAAGGTTGAGAGTAGAATCAATAAATGAATAAATATATATCTGGGAAAGCATAAACAAAAATTTGCTTTATGGTGATAAGAATTATCATGTTTGTAGGAATTTGAAATTTTTCATGATTAATAAAGTTTGAAGACACGGTATAGACTCTTCAGTATTTACGAAACTCCCCTCTTAAAAAGAATAACCATTAAGAAAAACACTATTTCATCGTCTGAAACGTTTCAACCATTTGACTCTATACGTTATCGTAGTGTGACGGTTTCGATGTTTCAGCGACCCTGATAGCTCAAGCCAGAAAATCTTGATCCAACCTCTGTGGGAATGAGATTACTTCAGCAGTTTCCAGAAACTGGAAATGTTAAAGATATCATTGCAAAAAACAACCCTTTCCATAGGAGAATTGTTTTCATTCATTAAAATTTGTTTGTTGTGCAACGTTTTGCCGCTAGGGGAACCTGCCGGAAACCAGAAAACTGGCTTTATTTTAATAAAGGCTAAATCAGTAAGATGATGTTTTATGGGGAGAGAATATTGCCGAAAAATACTAGCATGAAAGCCTCTCTACATTTCAAAACGAAAGTGAAGCACTGTTAGTGTACAGTCCCGTGATTAAAAAATCTAATCTGACACAACTGCAATATTTTAAGTTCATATAAGATAAACACTCAAGGGAAGTTTGACATTTTAACATAGAAAAACGAAACTTATGCTTATCAAATCTGAATAGAATTACTCCTTTGAAACACTGGCCCACTTTCAAAAGTTCAAGTAACTCTAATTAAACAATTAAAATTCGATATGATACATCTCAAAATTCCTTTGAGTATCTGAACATGTTTAATCATTCTAATTTAGCTTTGTCAATTGTTGACATTGATACCATTGAAATAGAACGAGGTACAATCTACATCACAAATGAGATTACATTAGATTAAATAGTTATCTTTAAATACTTCAAAATTTAGTTTCGTTTTTTTTAGTTTTCAAATAAACATGCACTATAAGCTATGAATTTGTGATTAACGCATGGATATTTATGATATAGGTTAGATTAGATCATCAATATCATGATGTTTAACATGTGAATCAAATAGGCTACAATAGATCATCAAAATCTTGACCATTAACATGTACATGTATATGAAATAGGCTACATTCGATTATCAAAATAATGATAATTAACACGTAAATGAAATAGGCTACAATTTAGTTAATCAAAATCGTGATTATTAACATCAAAGTGAAGCATGTTACAATAGATCATCAAAATCGTGATGATTAATATTTATATGAAATAGGCTACATTAGATGATCAAAAATTATGATAATGAACAGGTAAATAAAATAAGTTCCAACAGATCATCAAAGTCATGGGGATTAACATGATAATGAAACAGGTTAATAATAATAATAATAACACTTTATTGTCATCAGTACATACATACATATTGGAAATTTTTCTTGTGCCGAAGCACCGGGCAGCCACAGTGCAGCGCCAGTTAAATCGTTGTTCTGCCTTTACAATGCTGAGTGTCAAGCAAGACAGCAACAACTCCCAACTTTTAACGTCTTTTGGTATGACGCGACCGAGAATCGAACCCCGGTCTTCCGGGTGACGAGCAGACACTCTACCACTGAGCTACGCCCCCGTAGAATGATTTATGAATTGCATTTTCTTTACATTACAGAAGCATTGTCGCTTTTCAGCATCTAGTTATATTTAAGCGGAATCTGGACCAAGTCCTAATTGGACGTGTCCTGAAGGGGCGGATACGTCGAGCTAAGACTCCACAGGGGTCAATGAAGAAATCAAACTCATTATGATATCAGGACAGTTGTGAATGGGATTAGATTACAGTGACCAGTGCTTGTCTTTTAATGAAGGGTTAAGAGTCATTAACGATTAAACTACAAACGTGGTGATGCAGACCTAAACGATAGGCTCTTTATTATCGTAAAAAGTATGAAAAAATGAGAAACAAATATCACTAATCTGTGAATTAATAGTAAAACTATATGAGCATTCCCTAATTTACCCCCAAATTGTAATCACTTGATATGTGATGAAAACTAGAGTTAACCAACCTGGCTTTGTTATCGATTACACCATGGATTTAAGCTACATTATAGTAATAAGGATGGATTTGTTTTCGCATTTATATATTAAATCCCTCTCCCACACACACACACGTGCGCGATGTAACGTGGTTTTGCTCGACAATTTCTGAAATATTAGAAGTTAGGAACAAGAGTCACCAAAAGTTGACAAAACCCACTGATCGCCAATGAATTAGAATATCTACCTTAAAAATGGAATATTATGAAGAGAACAAAATCGTATATTTTTAACTTCATGAAAATCCAAAAATGTAAAGGCATGTTAAGCATTATACAGATGCTGACTGATCCATAAGTCAAGAGTCCTGATAACAATAAAGATAACACAACACTTATTAAGTGGTTGCCACGGACATACACTGTAGTGGCTTTAATAGTGGTATCTAAGGTGACGTTCTGACATAACGATTAACATTGTTAATGACAGTCCGTGGTTACTACGAGGCATACAGATGCTTTGATTTATCAAACATTTAGAGTCTCCCCTGAGTACCAAATGGGTTGCAAAAAGATACTTGTGTTGGGTTGGGATTCTGGTGCAGATTAAAAGCTAATATACATACACTTTTGTTATCTAGAATATACCATTATATGTTTGGTAAGGTAATTTGAAATACCCTTTTTAAATGTTCATTTCTGCGGAATGCGATTTAAAATTGATTGATATTACAATCTAATTTTTTTTTTCGACTAACGTGTCTCGAGGATTTTGTCACTGTAGAATCGAATGTGTTACATGTATTGAGTCAATGTTAATAGCACCGATCCACTATAAATAGTTAGTGGCTTGACCCTGAGAGATCATACAAGTGATCTTTCTATTATAAAGCTTCTCCCTTGATCAATACGAAGACACAACGACATACAGAACTAGAAAAAGGAAGAGAAAGGGGAAGAGTGGGTAATAAGTTCTTTCCAATTCCATGAAAGGTTTCCCAGATGACAAGGACACCTTCGCAGCAGTCTGTGTTCAATATGTGTTCTGCATGACCAGCAGATACTACCAGAGGTCTGTTTATGTCAAATAGATTTGAACACTGATCCACGGCAGCTCGGCACCCACTGCGCAATGCCCCTCGACAATGACTTTTCTTAAGTAATTCTGTTATACTTTTCTCTGTGCTCTTCAAATTGGATAAAAAAAAATATATATATATATTCTTAGTATCTTTTGATGTGATATCACCAGTGGTAACAATTGCCAAATATAGCAAATAATGATTGTAAATATGGGAACTGTGGTACCACTTGTCATGTTGACAATGCAGTTGAATAGAAATAAGGTAAGAACCTTGATAAAACACCGCCGTTTTGTCCATAATAATAATTGGCCTCTTGAGACAGCAATTTTCAACACTGATAAAGCACCTGTCAAACTTATAGCAGACATGCAAAAATAGCAATCCCAATAGAACAGAAGTTTACAGACATGATTGATGAATTTAGGAGAAAATGCTCTGAACAGGGTTAAGTGGGTTCATATTAATGTTATCAGTGTAAGTAAATGAAAACAGTGTCACTGCGACAGTAGAAAGGTGCTGTTGAGGATTTACAAAACGGAATAATAAATACACGATGCGTCTGATCAGCACAACGTCTGCATCATTTAGTCCGGTTTTGTGAATTCAATTGATAATGACTTATAAGCTTATCATTAGTAGACTATGACTGGTCACTGTAGTCTTTTTTATTCACGCTCTACAGACTCCTGAATAAGTTTTATTTATTGTATGCTTCTCCTGAGGTTTCTGGTCAGTCAAAGGGACCTTATGTATTGTTAAATGTTAAAATGAATAATTTTTGCTTAACCATGCTAAAGTCATGACCTTGCTCTGACCTTTGAGAGAATGTAGCTCAATTCTTCTTAAAATGTTGGACTTCTCCATAAATAATATACATGTATATCAAATAAGAGCTTCATAGCACAGTAACAAGGATGTCGTGAACACCTATCGGTTTATTTTCTCTTCAAAGATGATCTTTACCAACTCAGAGCACAAAAACGTTTCAAGTAACCGTGATTACAAAGAAGTTTTTAGTGATCTACATGTATAATCACCAAAATGATGTTTGACCTTGAATGTGAACAAAAAGTAAATACCCTTAAGGTATAAGCAGTATGATATGCAAATACTCACTTTGATATTATATATTCTAAGATTGGGGATAAAATACTAAAAACAAAGACTTGGGAGTGAATCTAGGTTTACAGTCTAAGTTGTCAGCAATTTTTCAGCTATTTAAAACCGGGACGTTGCCACCCAAAAGAGAGTAGACATATCGGGGAACAGATTTCAAATGTACTTTACGAACTCATTATTCCTTGACATGTTGAAATGCATTTTTATTAGAAGTGCAGTTGTATAAATGCTTGAGACATTCTTGGTAAAACTGTGGTAAGGTGAGTTGATTTTATATATTACACCGCTTTCAAGAGTATTTCAAATATATCAAGGCTAATTTATAATCGCATGCTTAAAAGCCTGCAACACTATTGTGGTTGTGCATTGTGGTGAAACATCGGCTGGAACGAATAGTTGCACTGCGCAGAAATTAAGTGTAATGTTGTACCCAAACTTTACTGTGTATAGAACAAAGTTGCAAATCCCCCGGCCGGATCCGAACTCATGGTAAGAGTAATGTTGTGTGTCCAGTAGTAAAAACCTCTTGAGACAGCAATCTACACCATTGATCAAGCACCTGTCTATTAAAAGCAGCGGTTTTAAAAAATATTCCAACTAGTATAGAGTTTTAAAAAACATGATTGATTACTTAAGGACCAGTGTCTCTTTGGAGAGTTCAGTACGTTCTTAAAATGCAAATCTCTTCAGTAAACAGAAACCTAAACGTCTTGACAGAGCTGATTGCGATGGGCTAGTTATTTGTCATCAGATAAGTTTATTGTACGAAAGTGTCGACAAAGAATGAGTAAGTGAGTTGGACTTCAACGTGTTTTTTAACAATATTTTACTTACCAAACGTATTGAGATCGCCATCCAAATGAGAAAAGACACATCAGGGAAGAGAAGGAGGGATAGACATAGTGAGAGAGAGACTCAAAGTTGATTTTGCTTTTACCCGTTGATCTTTGGTGACCCTCGCTGGAGTATGTTAGCACGGGGAATTGAAAATGATAATTTTTTAAAAGTATGTAAATATAGATCTTAGTCATCCATTTATACAATAGGCTAAATGACGTCAGTCGTCATGTTAAGCGATGCTAAGTAGCGACCTTGACTGATAGCTTTATATCTAGCTGATGTCATCTGCAGTAACTTGTTGTGGTTACTTATAATGTTCCACGTAATATTCTTAAATACGCGCATTTTTGACATGCAACTCCACCATACATCTATTGGACATGAACACATATTCAGTTTCATTGTCAGACATCTTCCCAGGCTCACTTTTGGAAGTTGATTGTCGAAATACACAAGCTCTTGAACTCTCTTCAACATTTGGCTCATCTTTATACGTTTACATACTGATTATTGTCGATTTTCCTGTGTATGTAAGCCCCAGCTGGTAAAGCAACTCTCGGGGACGTGGAAGAACCATGCCTCGCTATGGTATTGAGTAACGATGTGGATTTGCGTCCGGCGACTGTCAATCCATAATCTATCAACCCATTCAACTTCTCCTGAAGATGCATCATGCTGTCTCTCCCTTCAAATCTTGATACAACCACAGTTTCTATGCACTACCGTGTTATTTGTAAAGGATATTAACCTGTCCCTAGGGTTTTATTGAAATGTAAACATGAGGGGTGAGGGGAAACCCCGAATGTTTACATTTCAATAAAACCCGAGGGACAGGTTAATATCTGTCATATAAAGCGAAAGAAAGGACGAAAAACTCGGTAAAATATTGAAATATATAATAACACTGAAAGTATCGCACAAACGCAGCCAATCCTTGCAAGTTGTCTGTTTAACAGCAGCTCTTCACGAAAGACTTTAAATATACACTTTGCATACGATTTTAGAAATAAATTTAATATATATTAACATTATGTATATAAAAATTACAGTGTCAGTGATGACACAACAAAATGAATATTTGCTGACAACAAGCCTCGGTAGCTAATAGAGGTTGCGGGTTCGAATCCCGCTTGAAACGTTAAATCAGAATTTGTTAAAAATTCTAATTTTACAAATCAATTTGTTTGTTTCGTAATGTTTACAAGTTATGAGTCTTGTATAAAATATAAAATATATAAAAAAGTAAAATAATTTTTTTAATTATTCTAGAATGTCCCTGGGATATTCTAGAATGTCCCGGTGAGAAGCGATGTGACATTGAAAGCAGAATTACCCGAGAAAAGAATTACCTCCAAAATGACACGATTATGACACCTGAGGTTTATATGAAAAATTTAAGCCCACTAAAACAATTTCGCATTGAAAGTGTGATTGATGTCATCGAGACCATTGCCGGACTTAGCTACATAGTACAGAAAAACAAAATGTAAATCATTAACGCTTAATTTATTAACTTATCAAAGGCTCCTTGATAGACCTACTGCCATCGGCTATATATAGTATTATAGCATATAAAGCATGATCAATTGATAACGTAGTACCACCATGTATCAAGACAGGAAAACAGACACAGGGACACTATCATCATGTTACCCTCGTTAGGCTCCTCTTGTCTATCAATTGAAATGCTAAACCCCATGTGGTCGTCCGTGACAAAGGCATGTGGTCATTATGGTTTATTCTGGTCAACCCAACAGTATTGATGAACCATTAATCGATTATATGTGTGGGCAGTGTTTTGATAATGTCACATGGCATTACCTACATGTATATCGCGCAAAATATGCTTTGACTATTTTTAACATTTTCAAAGATGAATTATCCAAGATGTTATATTTAAAAGCTTTTCCAAAGCTTGCTAATGGCTTAGACTGCGAATACTTATCAGTCACCCCCGATCTTGTTTTAAAGGGGTGGGATGAGCTTGGGCTTGGAACTGTTCTACACGCAGTTAGGTTAAAGTGCAATGCTACACTGAATTTGGTTTAAAGACATTTTTATTTCTCAAAAAGAAATTTGGATTGGCGAACAAGCCTCAAGGCTTATTTGAATGCCTCTCCAATACAACACACATACAGCGTGTTACAAAATAGGAATACCAATTTAATGTGAATCTACCAAATAACTAGGTAACTGATATACATACATGTAGTCCTGACAATGTCATCTATACATTTGGATGTTGAGCGTGCCCGTTGCAATGTATTGCTGCGGTTTAGAGTAACAAATTTATTAACTTCTTTGAGGGGCATTTAGAAGTTGGTTGATGAAGAAGAACAAGTCATTATGGATTACCACCATGGTTCGCTAGTACTAGCCGATGCTCCCAAGTATCATGGCAATGCATAGCCACAATAGCGTTGTGGGTTTTTTCCCTAGCAGTCGTGATATAAGTGAAATTCATTTGAAAGCAGCGTAACTCCAAAATCAACTCACATCACCTTGTTTTAAAATCATCAGTCTTGTTTTGCGTTGGCTGAATTCGAAATTTTAGCCAGTACAAAGAGTTCTTTGTCAGTCGTCTGTAGCCAGAGCTGTTTAATTGTTTTATTATCTTCCACCAAATGAAGATTTTGGGGAGATTGAAATGACCTCCTGATGTCCGTCTGTGTGTGTCGGTGGTTCTTTCAGGAACATAACTCAGAAAGACATGTTATATATGGAACAATCATTGTGTGAAGAGATGCCATTTTGGACTTTTTTACTTTCATTATAACTCAACTTAAATTGTTTCAGGAACAGAACTCAGAAGATAAAAGGCTCATCTCATTGAAACTTGTACATGTACATGGAAAAATCATATTATGAAGGAATGGATTTTTTCAGTTTATAACTTCTTCCTACATTTATTTTCCAGAGAAGAACCTAAGAAAAACTAAAAGGCCAACCCCTTTGAAACTTCATTAACAATCATCATGCTATGTGGTACATTCTGGAGTTTTCACACACCTCTCATTTATTTTGCATTTTCCAATGATGCACAACTTTGACCTTGTCTCCAAATTAATAGGTAGTCCTGTACATCAGGATGTAATTATAACACAGTTTAAATGGTTTAACACGTTTACAAAAATATAACTTCTAAAGAAATAACATTCCATAAAGTTTCGTAGGAGTGCGAATAAAACAGGTAAATGTAAACGTGTAAATCCATTCATCCATCCAAGATCACAGTGAAGTACCATCTGAAAAAGCACAGGACAATCTGAAGGGATATTTTGACTTTGAAAGAAGTAAATTATACCAGTAAAAATAAAGACAAATGAGGGCAGCATTTGATTTGTAATGATAAGGGAAAGAACCCTTCTAATATTGCCAACTGCCTTTAAAAAACCTTGCGATTAGAATTAATTCCTATAAGATAGATGAATGGATAACACTAAAGTCACGCAATCTTGCACATTGTATATACAAAGCGTCTGTCCAGCAATCTAAAAACAATCAAATTTAACCTGTCTGTTTAAATGATGGATGTTTTAGTTTGTGGAATCCACTGCAAGGATCAGGTATCAATATGTTTCATAATAACCAGAGACAATTTTACAAAGTTCATAGAAACATTGTGAATGTACACCAACTTGTTGATAGATTCTACTATCGCATAGTCAAAGTTTCCGATCTATGAAGGAATACGTTTCTGTGATTTATCTGCGATTCTGTATATTACCTACATGTCTATTAGAAATAGTATTATATATGATACTTTAACACGTATCACTGGTCAGTTATGTTTATATTTAGCATTCAACTTAATAAGGATAATTACTGCAGAGTTCGAATTGCCAGAGATTATTAAACAAAACATTCCTAATTAACCTGATTTCTTTACCATGGAACAAGCACTTGATAAGAAGTTATTAAAAGCTAGGTATAAGCAATCAATCATCTTCAACTTACCAGTTTCGTGTTAAGTACCGTTATGTATGGAATGTGAAGATTTATTGTTAGACGTAATATTTTTGTTAAACAATCTTTTCAAAATACAACACATTGATAAACTTCTTTACTTGTTTCACAGGACGTTAATCGGCTATTTCTGGTGGGAAAAGGGGCACGAAATAGCAAAAAACGTTGTGCGAAATAAAGAGATGATACATTTCATTTATTTGTATTACTGCATACATACCGTTGAAGAATGTCACTATCTTTAAAGAAATGAAATACAAATCAAACACAGCAAATATACACAAAGAACTTAGTTAAGCACCACCCAATGTTTTCAGAAAAAGGCTTCTGCTAATAAACCATACAAAGTTCCAGGTAACCAATTAGGGTTTTTGGATAGAACGATCATTTAGCAGAGTAGAAACGAAAACTTCACTCAATTTACGAGTCACTGTCTCTGGATAAATGTTTTTATCCGGCTTGGTATTTTTGAAAATCCAAGATTACTTATATTTGAAAATGAAAGTCAATATTTTTTGCTGCAATGTGGTAACCATCTTTCTCTTGACTGAATTGATAATTTTTAGTAAGGACCTCTTAGCAAATGTTAGTCGTTGGAGCAGTATGAACCTTCAAAATCACAAAATGATCAAATATCAAATTTGAAAAAAGCTTCACTAAGAAAAAACTAGCCACTGTTTAAGAAAATGGCTTATCGATAGGGAGAAGAAGTGTTTGACCAACAAGTCCAACTCAAAGAATCTCAAATTTAATCACAGATTTGAAAGTTTTAGAAAAGTTCTCAATTATGGTTGAAAAAAGTACTGAAAATTTAATATCCTGCTATGCTCTTATCGTGCATGATAAAAAATGTTTCTCTAATTAAGTGTCAACTAGGGATCAAAAATGTTATTTTTGATTTAAAAAATCCATAGTTTCATGCGTGGCCTCTCACCAATGACAAAAGTTTTATTTAGCCAAAATTCAGTGGTCTCACATTTTCATTCATATTTTCAATTATTTTGTATTATAATGGTTTTAACGTCAATTAAATAGTCAATGAAACTGCAATTGTTATATCTAGAGTGGTCAATACATCAAATAAATCACAATATTCAAAGAGTTCCCAATTTCATTTTACAAAATGGCCGGTGCTTAATTAAGTTCTTTGTGTATATATACATAATTATGTCTCAGAAATATTTTAACAGATAAGATTGTCAAAGGCTATACAGCGACTGGATACATTCTATCTAAATTGTTTAGTCCAAGAAAAGGACCAGAATAGACTTAATGATTCCAAATATTCATTAAAGTTGACTACATGGGGTTTCAACAGTGAAACCTAATGGGCACGTACACTAGTTCTGTTATTAATTGAATATTGTAGCTAATGTGATTCCTGGACTACTTATATACACTCAGGGTTAACAGAAACGATACTATATAAAATGCCTGAGATACGAGTGATAGTTACGGGATTATTTCATGTCTTAAATAGCTACCTGAACTAAGTTTTTAATTTCAAAGCTGTATCTGTTACTGCTTTTGAAAAACGTACCTTTCAAAAAACCCGTTTAAAAATCTCCTTAACTAGACCACATAGGAAGGTGAAAATGACCCATTTGCTTTTGCCTGCTCACAGACAAAATGCATGAACAAAATAATTTCTATCAAGGTTTTTTTAAAATATTAATAACATCTTAATTTCATCAAATTTATTAATTTCTTATTGTTCTATTTCCAATTACAAAGATTACAACCAAAATATAATTTTTAAAAAGCTGTTTGGAACCCCTTGTGTTTTGGAACAGTCATACAATTATAAGTATCATAGTTTGATGTTTGAAATTGTGAGTACTTTACAACTGATGTGTCAATCACAAGGGTTAATAGTCGCAATTCATTTACAACAAGATTTGGTTTTGTACTCTTTTGAAGAGTCAGTATCGTTTCTTTTGCCCCTGATTGTACTATGTGGTTACTCATTTTTCTCTTACAGGGAGATGTTTGTGTTCGTTGTGGCACATGTAATAGTGACCGAACGATCCCGATGTGTTCAAATTTAATAGATGGACACCTCGACTGCCCAGCCTAGCTAAAACATGAAACAAATCCAAATTCAAGGTTACATAAGTTTGATAATGCAGATAATAAATTTATGTCTATATATCAAAAGGTTTCTTAACTATATTGAAAAAAGCGAAACGTTGACTCAAATTGGGGAAACAATATCCTTCTTCAGACAGCTGACTTTGTCATGAGCTTCACGTGCTGCATGTGCTCTCCGCTGAAATTTCCAAGTGACCCTACGACCAAGATGAAAATATACACAAAGAACTTAATTAAGCACCGCCCATTTTGTAAAATGAAAATGGGAGCTCTTTGAATATTGTGATATGTTTGATGTATTGACCACTCTAGATATAACAATTGCCGTTTTATTTATTATTTAATTGACGTAAAAATCCTTATAACACGAAATAAATGAAAATATGAGAAAAAATGTGAGACCACTGAAATTTGGCAAAATATAACTATTGTCTTTGGTGAGAAACCACGCATGAAACTTTGGATTTTTTCAATCAAAAATAACATTTTTGATCCCTAGTTGACATTCAATTAGAGAAACCTTTTTTATCATGCACGATAAAAGCCTAGCAGGACATTGAATTTTCAGTACTTTTTTCAACAACAATTGAGAAAATTTCGAAATTTTTCAAATCTGTGAGTGAATTTGAGATTCTTTGAGTTGGACTTGTGGGTCAAACAGTTCTTCTCCCTTTAAATAAGCCATTATCTTAAAGAGTCGCCAGTTTTTTCCTAGGGAAGATTTTTTCAAATTTGATATTTGATAATTTTGTGATTTTGAAGGCTCATACTGCTCTAACGACTAACATTTGCTGAGAGGTCCTTACTAAAAATCATCAATTCAGTCAAGATAATTATCATTACCATATTGCAGCAAAAAATATTTAATTTCATTTTCAGTTATAAGTAAACTTGAATTTTCAAAAATATCAAGTTGGGGGAAATAAGTTATCCAGAGACAGTGAATCGTAAATTGAGTGAAGTTTTCATTTCTACACTGCTAATTGATCGTTCTATCGAAAAACCCTAATTGTTGTTCTGGAGCCTTGTATGGTTTATTAGCAGAAGCTTATTTTCTGAAAACATTGGTGGTGCTTAACTAAGTTCTTTGTGTATAGATTGCATGACCATTGTTGAAATGATCACAGTGTACATAACAAACAACTTTGGTTTATACACATGGTACCAGTGTTTGTTCACGGTAAAGTTTAAACTAAGGACAAATATAACTGTAAAGGGGCAGTAGCATGTTTTAGGCGGAATATAAGGTGACGTCAAAACATGGAAATAAATTGGTCCAAATGAAAGACAATGTATTTCCATTGAATGAAGCAATAATAAATCAAATATATAATGCAAAGTTTATTCACTATGCAATACATTTTTCTTATGAATGAAATGAATGAATGGTGTTCACACAAAAATGGTTGGGATTTATGTGAATCTTTATTATTTGTTCTCTGACTCAGGATGATTGGGTTGTGAAATGAGATTGTTAAAACTATCAAAATAATACTTTTTGTATTAACGTACAACTATCAGTAAGAAACTGAAAATATTATTTTTTAAATAAAAATGCCCCTATTTTCATTTGGTAATGAAATATTGGTTATTTAAATGGCCTGGTCAATGGGTAAAAGCATGACTGTTCCCTCATCCTGTCTATCTTCTTTCGCTCGATCTGTTTACTCTTTTGATGACATCTACGTGTTGAATAGCTGGAATATTGCCGACAACAAATTCAATCTAAACGAAGTCACTCACTCATTCAAATGACCTACGTGGTCTAATGGTTAGCTCCATGTTTGGGTCTGAAACCTCCTGGTCACTGGTTCCACTCCATGTTTCGACTTCACCATATCTTAATGTCTCGCTTTGGAAAATTGCATAATGAGTGAATGTTTTTCCTTTGCAAGATATACTTTAAACTTGAAATAGTTTTGTGAAATCAAGAAAGTCATCATAAACTTGTTTCTAGATCAGGTGCTCATGGTAATAGCGGGTTACAGCTGGTTAGCCCGATGAACACCTCCAATCGGCACGCAAAAAAAAGACGCAGTGTGTAAGGTATCTTTAAGGTCAAACAGAAAGTAAAGATCGTTTAGCTCCAAGGTCAGAGAAATCAAAAGCCTTTTCAGAGAAGAGTGCCATCAATTACAAGGCTTGGTGCAGGTGTTAGTTGTTAGATATCCAACTTGAATGGTAAAGAGCAAACTGAGAACACAGATTGCTTCTCACATGTGTCAATCGAAAAGAAGTCAAGAATTATCTGAAGATCAACATTTTGCTAATAGTATGTTTTGGTTGTAATATTCACTTTGAGATGTTTGCAAGTTATGGTATCTGTACCAACCATTATCCTTCCTCCTTTCAACTATAGCCAACAACATCAATTTGATTCCATTTTTTAACTATAATATGTGGAGAACAAAAATAACTTGATTCATTGATGCAGTCGATATGTTTCTAAGACAATCAACAATAGCACATACAAAATCGACACAGTTCATTCCTCACAGAAGCTTCTCGTGTAGGTACATCTGCGAAAGTAATTCGCGCATATCAATCGCTTAATTAATGGAGTGCCTAGAGAACCATGACGAAGGGCGGGAGAAATGTTACAAATATTTGTTTGCGTCATTTAGCTTGCCCTGACGTCTTCAATGCCCTTTCTGTGTAATCAGCCAACTAAATTGAACTGGATTATTTACATTAACACCGTAGAGGCGTGGGTCTGTACGTAACTGTAACATGTAACATAATCATGCTTGATTGGTCCATCTTCATGTTCATAATAGATGAATTAACGCCTGTAACCTTTAATAAACAACAATTTCTGTTTTTACAAATCAGAAAAAATAGCTTTGAATAGAAGATTTCACAATTCTTTTGTCCTTTTCTATATCGTTATACAAGAACCTAAATTAATAACCTTTTTCCCTAACCTGATTATTTTTGGCATACACATAACATATTTACATTTCAGAGATTCATTTTGGTTTTAGATGCTCAAAAATGAATGGCTACTTATATTTCTTCTTAATGAAACATTTATTTAAGATAACAATAATAATGGGTAGCTTTTATATAAAAGCGCCAATTCTCCATCCATGGACTCAAAGCGCTCTATACTCCATTCCTAGTCTGACCCGTGCTGACATATAGTCTCCCAAATTATGAAATGTGACCCCTAATGAGGGTATGGGGCAATATCCTTAAACTATTGTCAACTTCTCCAAAAAACGAATAACTGTAGAAGGTATATAACCAGTTTATGGACACTTTTGGCAACAAGGATAGTTTAATGTCGACTTGTTCACTCCTTTATCCAGCTAGTTTGTCATGTAAAGTCTTTAAATCAAATTAGAAAATGATAGATTTAGTTATTGTGAGACAAAATCATATAAATTGTAGTGAATGTCATCAGCTGCAGAACCAGTAGCGCTGTTTTTTTAAACAAAACTGATTCTTTTTTAATGGTGATTAGTTCCTCATGTCAGATTGTTTAAAAACGTATTAAGACGCTACTTGAGAAGAACATATATTTATTATTATAGTTTATAAGTTCATACATTTTCTCGAATGCAAATAACTTCAAAGTAGTCATTATGTTTACGGCCATTTCAGGACATGTTTTACAAGCAAATGGTTTCTCCTCAATAAATGTACATGTTATCTACATACACACATAGAATATTCAGATTGAAAGAACGATTGACATGTTAGTTAATGATTATGGAAGTTCTTTATAAAGACTAATCATATTATCACTTTTCTTCTGAAAGCCTACCAAGAAAATCTAACTTTGTCAAAGCTTTTATATTTTCATATTTCACAAAAACAGTTCTAACACCTACGATAATAGCCCTCATTCCAAAATGCTAATGCTCTGACTTAAACTTTGGTTTACAATCTAACAGATGATTGTGTGTTTTACAACATGATTTATCTGACAGCATTTTGATTCTTCCTAAAACAAAAATTTACTTTTGCCATTTGCATAGAATTAGCGTTGCTTATCAAATGACAAGTGCTAAAATGTAGTTGATCATTTCTCGAATTATGCATTCTGAAACTCAAATCGAGTGCTCTACGGGTGCAAAACCCTACAAATTATCTGTGTATTCATACGTATTAAGGTAGTTCATATGAGTGGTCATATCTTGTAAAACAGCTTTCTATATTCCAATAATCTTTAATCACGTGTTGATACACCTTCAGAAACGTAATTTTAGGTTTTCACTGCTTTAAATATATATCATTTTTAACTATCAAATATAGATTTTGAGGAAAACGAAGAGTTATCTTTCTGTCCATCGATCAAAAATATCAAATACAAATATCAAGAAATAAGGTTTTGAGTTAATACAGTAACATTAATTCTTTCATTTCAGAAAGCTTTCTGATTTTTGTATCTCCACCGTATAATAAACATGATAATTTGCAAAAGCAATGTTCTTACATTGCCACTGATAATGACATATGTTTTAAATGTCACCCGGTAATTACCAATTACACTCCAGGCGTGTCTAGAATAGAAAGGAGGTGAACTACCTTGCTAAGAAAATGTCAATGTTCCCTCATCAATGATGCATTATCGAAAAGATACAGAAATAGGGTAATATTTATACATAAAATAATGACATGGAACTGTAACTGGTATACAAAATTTAACTTCCATTCTGGAAAAATCAATCATTAAATGTATATGTGTGTTTTATTCTATTTGGAATAATTGGGTCTTCATATAAAATGATTACTCGATCGTTAACAGAAATAAGCAAGATTTGAAGGTAACCTTCGATTTTTCTCACTGTAGTACATATGTAAGTGGTTTTGATGTAGACGGTATGTATGTGAAGCGAATAAATGAATGTTTACTATGACATCGGTGAATATTTCAAAAATTTAATGTCAGTAGGTTGTTTCTTATCATCTAATTGACATAATTTTCTTTTCAAATTTAATAAAAGCAATCTTTTTAGAGAATCATTTAAAAAAGAAACAAAAGAAAGTGAAAAACGAGCTTCTTTTCTATGATAAACAAATTTTAACTTATGTATACTTAAAGTTCTGAATCATTTTGTGTAAGAATTCATTTTCCTTTAGTGAAACTTCATTTAAGAAGTGTATCAAAGCATTTTTATGACATAATGTCATGATTAAATTTTAAATTTTACAAAGAGACATCCTATAAGATATGTGAACCTATTATTTAGCACTAAAATATGGAATAATAATATTTTGGCACTCGTGACTTTAATTTTTATTTTGGATATATATGGCACTCATTTACATCTAATGAGGATCAGTTCATTCAAAATTTAATTCAATTCATGAAAAGGGATGTTTACAAGTTAAACATGTTAGAAAAGCCTCTTCCAATATACCCATTGCTAACAATTAATATTATTGACAAAGACAAACGGAAGTGTACAGAGAGGTAAACAATGGTATATTTGCCTGTCTCTCTACTTCTTGTTCATGATGAACACTTTTAAGGATTTGAAATAATAACTTCTATCCAGATCACTTTAATGATCATCAATATGTCATTTCATGTGGGACACGTTGGCAAATGTCTACATGTGATAGGCTTCTAAATGAATCTATGTCACAAGTGTCAATAGTGTTCAGTGTTGATGCCTTTTCAGACTTCATTCACTACTAATGAACTCGGACCATTTGTAAATCAGTTAGATAGATTTAGGTTATGTTTCCTGATATATTTAGAAAAATATGTCATGCACCGAAGGTGTCTCAGATAGTCTTTATATGTGTTATTTCGTGAAACGTTAAAGCGGTTTGAACGGAGCCATTGTTTTGCTTTCAAGGTTTTCAGTATCAATATATTAGATATATATCAAGTATATAAATGGTAGCAGATCACATTGCATTTCAGTTTTCCTAGACAATCATTTCTAAACAGTATTCTTAACAGTTGAAACAATACAGAGCAATTACAATTACAGAGCATTTAACTTTTTTTTAAATTTTTTTTTTTTATCATAATCGTAAGCTATTAAAGACATTACCATTGCAAGGTTTGACATTCAATTGTTGTCTCATAAGGCAGGAATATGATTCATTAAACTATATGCTTCATTTGGTCGAATGTAACCGCAGAATATTCTTTATTTCAAAAGGGTAGTTTGGAAAACTATGTAGCACGAAACACTCAGTAATTGGAGGAAAGTGCATATTAATATTCCATTGCAAACTTTAATAGATAAAGAATTTTTTATGAGTAATATATATATCTAATACTGCAAAGGTCATGTATATTTTCTCCTGAAATTAATAACAAATACTTGAGTTGTACATTTAGATCTATAAATGTACAGAAACATCCAGATTCGGAAAGGTTGCTACACAAAGTCTTTTAAGAGATAGTTTTGTGGTGATCATCATAGTTTTTTATGTCGTAATAGAGTTTACAAGCTAAACTGATTTCTTTTTTCCTAGTGTGCATTGACAACAAAATAACTCCATGTATCAAGACAGAATAACATCATGTTGTCCTCGTTAGGTTCATCCTGTTCCTCAAGTGAAATGTTAAACCCCATGTGGTCGTCTTTGACAAAGACATGTATTCATTATGGTTTATTCTGGTCAACCCAACACTAATGACTTCAGTATCATTAGCTGTGGACAATCCATAGCATGGTCAGTGCGTGTGGTATCATTATGTTACGTTCACAACCTACAGTACAACGTAAAAATGTGAGTATTTTCAGCAAGGTTTATAGATAAACACTTTAAAGGACAGGTAACCATCCTTAATCCTTGGTATATTTCATATTTCATCAGGTAAACCTAGAAATGAAAATAACTTAGAATTTCAAACTCATGTGCTAAAATTTGCTTGACCGAGATTCAACAACAGATACGTCTCATGTCATTTTATGCACGGACTTTTATGTTGAAATTTGTACCTCTTTCAACTGTTATTATTTTTTCTTTTATATTCAAGCATGCAAGGTCAACTCTCTTTTCTTTTTACAGTCATGTTATTCATATGATATAAATTGTAACCCAAAGTTCATTGTTTATTGTCGTTTGTGAATGTTATGCAATTGATGTCGATGTAATGCGTGTATGTATGGCTTGTATTCATAATAGTAATTCAGTAGTTTTGTATGCTAAGCAACTTTCCTCCTTGGGTACCGATAATCCGCTTCAGAAATAATTTTGACAGACGATTGAATCCGCACATTAATCAGGGGAGCCACCCGTTTCAAACAATGAATTTTAAAACGTTATTGTATAACATACAACAATTCACTCCTTAATCGTTGTAATTACAATTCTTTTTTTTACTTTTCAAAATAGCGAATCATTTTGAACCAGCAATAATTGCAATACGCTAATACCTTTAGGATGCAAGTATTAGACAGTTGATTTTTCAACGAAGGTAGAACTTAAATAGAAAGGGGCCTCAGAAAGTTTCCGACTAGATAAAGTACATGTACATATAAGATCATGAAAGTACCTGCACAAGCCCCGATGCACATCACTACACAACATGTAGCAAGTAACAGATGCCTTTACAAAATGGATGAATGGTGGCACCAAATTGATTAGATTGGAGAAATTGAAAGGAACGTGCTATTATTCTTGAGAGTTCATTCATAACTTCTGTTGTCAATTGCAGAGTTGCTATGGCAACTCATGTGCAACTGCAAATTTCGGTGAAAAGAGCGTTGCCGGTTTATTGTCACACTCATTGCCGAGAGTGACGGAACCTATAGCAGGTTTCGAAATGTATTGAAAATATGCAAATTGTGGGCAGTTTTACATGAACAAAGGTAATTTAAAGTATATTTTGCAATGATTTCATAAGGCCTAGTTGGGAAAATGTTAGTTATTTGAACATCTGGAAGAATTACTTACATTTGTCGAGTAATGAAAAAAAAAGACGCCAAAAACCATTTTATTTCTATTTCCGTGAGTACACTCACTGTTTACGATAAACTTCTCTTTAGTAAGTGAAAAGTTTAAAACTTCTACAAACGATAAATGGATAACTTACAAGGAATGCAACTTTGCACAATTTAAATACCATCTGCCAGACACATAAAAAAATATGTGCCGTATCTATCTAAATGATGAATATATCAATTTGTGGAATCTTCAAAAAGAATCGGGTTTCAATATTACGAATTATCCCATAAAACTTTAACACTGAATACATACGTTACTTCAGAGACGAGTTAACATTCATGAAGGGAGATAATATCACTGATCAGTTTTAGAGCAAAGGATTCCATGAAGCTCTTATGAAAAAAAACACTGATTACCCGCAAGTTAATACATCTATACGCTATCAATCAACGTCAACCTGCCAGTTTTAAGAGAATTTTGATCAGAATGTGTCATATATAAAAAGGGTAATAGGTCACAGAAACTGATATCATTTAAAAGGTAAATACTCACCTATTTTATTTCTAGAAGTCATCTGAACATATATAGACCAGAATATCCTGGAATGATTTCAAACCTCAGTCAACGTTGACCACATTGGGCTTGATATCATAAAGTTGAAATCTAAACACCAACCCTTTTATAAATACATTAAACGCACATGACATATTGATTTCAGCTTAGCATGCAAAACCCAAAGGGCTAAGATATGTCATGATACAACATGTTGATCCACATTCTTGCATCCTATGTCATTAAACGTTTTGGCTTTTCGATTTCTTTTAAGACACAAAAAAGACCCGATGGCTCTACAAATATTGAAATCTTGTGAAAATCGGATCAAACCATATTTGGTCTTTTTCTCACGACCCAAATAGCTTAACTACTTTCTTGCTGTCTTATAATGTTTGCACATGAATTTGAAAATATCTTTCTTCTTGTGACTTAAATTTAGCTAAAATCTGATACAACGTCATTGAAGATAGATTCGGTGACTCTAGATGTGGTGATTTGTCACTATGTTTCAGTTCAAGGTCTCTCTGAAAAAAACACACAAGTTAGTTAACTTAACTTCAAGATCTCTGAAATCCTACGCTTTAGGTAATGATTCATGCAACAGCTGTTAATATCCCATGTCATAAGCGGACATTGGCTTACAGGACATGGTGCTTCTACAATGTGCCTTAGTTTTACATTAAGCGTAACAAACGATGAACTGTCATCGAAATGTAACCAGCTGTAGCTTTTTCCAGAGTAATCATTTGTCAACACTTTGTCTCGGTTCCTTCTACATTTATATACTAGAGTAGTTCATTATTCTGTGTTTTGATTCAATTAAGAACAAACAGTGTATCATACAAAAGACATTTACCATGATAATCAGGTTTTGTATCACTGTGCGTCATGCCTGCTATGACGTCTGTATTGGCTTATACAATATAATATGGTTAACACAATGTACCTACAGGTAATCATCACCATTAACACTGAATATACGTGAATCTACACTCCAAACATAGAGATTGGTTATGTCCAGCACAGAGGTTCATCGTATTGATAAAAGACTGATGCGCAACCAATAGACGTTGGAAAAGATCACTCTCATTGTTTGCAAATTCAAATAACTGAATATTCATGCAAAGTAGTGACAATGTTTTTGACTTTTCCAAACAATTGTTATACAATAGCAAAACGTTCATCATTCATTTTCTGCTAATCTACAAAATAAATCATCACTATTAACGTATATTTTACACACATAAATTATTCACATTCTAACAAAAACTGACATTTTGGTAAACTAACTCTTTCACTAAGAATTCTTTATTTAAACATTTTCTCATTTTGATTTATCTTACTGCGAGCCTATTTAAATGATATTTACATATTAAGGGAATATATGAATGTAATGTTATGTTGTACACAGATGGAAAGTTACAATTCATTGAAAATGTTTTCAGCATTAAACTGAATGAACTTAACAAATTACCATTTGTTTTAAAATCCGAAATCTTTTTTCTACGTCTTTGCATGACATGATTGCCATTCTCGTCAAAATGTCAAATGGTAATATTGTGATTTGAAAAACACTATTTGATTAAACCTCTGATTGTGTGACAAGCATTGGACATTTTAACACAAGTGTCTTGAGTACTTGAATATATAAAACAACCCAGTGTTGTGTTCATCACTAAAATCGCTCTGAAGTGAATATATCATCATCATCATCATCATCATCAATCACATGGCAGGAATAAGAGATTTTAAATGAGAAACATATGGATTGTTTCGTTTTCGTTAACAGGCAGATTTGAATATTTTCAGTTAAATATCTCTTGAGCAACATTTCATAAATATAAACATTTTATATTCATTGATCACTTGCTTGAAAAATACTCAGACAGTTTGGTTCAATATGACTTGATCAAGTCATTTCGCAGCAGTTTGTAAATGTCACCATGTAATAAACAATTACTGAACACTCCGGGCGTTTCCAGAATACACAGGAGTTCACTACCTTGTTAAGGAAAATGTCAATGTACCTTAATCAATAATATAGGTTAATTTGTAATCAGATAATAACAAATTTATTTGTCAATTTGTGCAAATGTGATGATTTTTCAATTTCGGAAAAAATACACCTATTTTACTCAATTTACTAAACAATGATTATATGTGTCAAACTGGTTCTTTTTAAACTATCATTATTTACCATCTAAAAAGGAACGACGACTGTAGGGCAATTTGGTGTGCTTATATTTTCTCATCCATAGATAATTCTTTTCCTGAGGTATTTACCAAATGGAAATGCCAAGCATAAGATACGGACTATACTATTTGTCATCTAATGTAACTTTTTCATTGAACATAGAAAATCAACATTTAATGTATGATCTTTCTAAAGTAAAAATTAAACAAACATTGAAGACACTATGTTTCAGTCATAATTGGTTTGATTGCAAATACAGCATTGCACAGAATGGTTTATGATAAGTGTTCATGTTACAGCTAGGTCACACATTTCGATATAGATCCTATAATATCTATTCCAGGCTTTGGTAGTGCATTTTAATATTCAAATTGTGATTCAACGTGCCTGACTTTTTTACAGTAGCCATAAAATTGCATTTAGATTATTCCTCAATTTGGGTATTATTTGAATGATTAAATATTTCCAGTATACACTGTTTCTCTTCATGTGGTTCAATCAATCAATCAATCAAACTAGTCATTTATACAGCGCCTATATCCAATCCATGAAAGTCTGCTCAAAGGCGCTTCGGAACTCTGACACAAAGTTTCAGTTATATGCCAACTCGAAGAGATGTGTCTTCAAACAGGATTTAAAATCTTTAAGTGCTTGAATGTTCCTGATGTTATCTGGGATTGAATTCCACAGTTTGGGACCAGCTTTGGAGAAACATCTGTCGCCATAAGAACTGGTTCGTGTCTTAGGAACGTAGAGGAGATTCTGAGAACCTGAACGTAGAGGTCGACTGGGAACATGTTCTTTCACAAGATCACAGATGTAGGGTGGTGCTAGGTTATGTTTTGCCTTGAAAATCAAAGTCAAGATCTTGAATTCAATCCTGCGGCACACAGGCAACCAGTGAAGTTCCCTCAGTATCGGGGTAATATGGTCATATTTCCCCGTACGACTAACAACCCTTGCAGCTGCGTTTTGCACCTTCTGGAGTTTTCCAATCAGATTTTGAGGTAGTCCACAGAAAAGCGAGTTGCAATAATCCAACTGGGAAATAACGTGAGCTTGAACAAGAGTAGCAGTTGTTTCTTTGCTGATGAGATGACGTATCATACTGATATTTCTGATCTGGAAAAATGCTCTCTTGCAGACCATACTTATCTGTGATTCAAGATTTAAATATTTGTCAAACAAGACTCCAAGATTTCTTGCTTCAGAAGTTGGTTGAATGGAACTGGTGCCTATACTCAGAGGTGGAAGTGTAAGGCTTGAATGAATGTGTTTTGATGTTATCACAAGGAACTCCGTTTTGTCCTCGTTCAACTTGAGAAAGTTGTTGTTCATCCATGAACCAATGTGTGAGACACAGTCACTTATTGCAGAAAACGTATGATGAACGGAGGTTTCACATCTAGGTTTGAAGGCAAGATACAGTTGGGTATCATCTGCATACAGATGATATCCAAGTCCATGAGTCCTGATGATGTCACCAATAGGTGAAGTGTACAACGAGAATAGAATTGGACCCAGAACCGATCCTTGTGGAACTCCATATTCCAGTAAAGTCCTTTCAGATGATTCCCCATTTATAAGGACAGACTGATATCTGCCTGAGAGGTATGACCTAAACCATTCTAAAACATGACCAGAAATGCCGAATCTCGTATGGAGTCGGTTAAGCAGGATAGCATGGTCGATAGTATCGAATGCAGCTGATAAGTCAAGTAATACTAAAGCTGCAGCCCCATTGCTATCCACAGCTTCTAGTAAGTTCGTTTGTACCCGAAGAAGTGCTGTTTCAGTACTGTGGTTCTCCCTGTAAGCTGACTGTAGAACTTCGACATGTTGACAGTCGACAAGATGTTCCTTCAGTCTGGCTGCAACTACACGTTCAAGCACCTTCGAAATAAAGGGCAAATTTGATACCGGTTCATGTGGGAATAGGAAGCAATTTAGCTATAAAAACAGTATTGAAAGATGTCGTATTGAAATAATGCTTGTATAAGTTTTTTGCCATTATTGGTATTCTTGATTGTACTACAATCTCACCAAAATTATCACGTAACGCTCGTTTTTTTAGCTTAAAATGATCTGCAAAATTTGAAATTACCGTACAATACTGTATGTAATCACTATATACATGTATCAGACCTCGATGAATTTGGATTTTTGATTTAGTTTATATTTTCGAAATAACATTTATGCTTTGGAAAGAGTCTGAATTTAATCAGACTGATATTGCTTTCAACTCTTTGATAATTTACACATTTCAAAGTTGTTATTTCATATCTTTCATCAAGTTTGGTAATGTAAGAAACCTGCTTCAAATACATCAAAGATTTAGGATACCTGGTACTCAATTCCACTGTGACTGACATCTAATAACAACGTGCTCTCTTAATCATTCGGCCTATAATTCTGACAGCTCATACTCAGATTATAACTTTTAAAAGTCAGATACTTTCCAGATATAATCAGATTGATCGATCTGCTGAAAGCATTATTTCAAGGTATGAATAGAGTTTCTGTTTCTACTCTATTTTTGTTCAGATAAGCCCGATAATGTCCAAACAACATTATTGTTGTTTTTAAATAATCAAAACTAGCTCAGAGCTACAGATAAGCTGCGTACTTGCGTAAATTACGCAAATAATTTTGTGAAAACCCAATTCATCTGAATTTTATTGCGTACAAGTACGCTAACAATTTTTCAAATACTCAATTAACTCCCTTCATTATGCGTACACAAAGCAATTAGGAGTCCAAACTTGCGTACTTGTTATTTATTGCCCAGACATTTCATAGCTGATATCGTCCTCTCATCTATTTTTAGAACAGTCATCGTCAACATTGCAATGTCATACTCTCAGGCAGTGTCATTTACGAGAAAGCGATGCCTATACAGCAAACATGACTTGATTAACGGCACAGTTAGGAGTTTATTACCATGTGACTAAGGCCAAGTTCGAGTGGTGAAAATAGTATGACTATTTTTAACTACAGTTGACAGCGTTATTATTTATGCTAATTATCCCTTGGATTTAAGTTACACTGTCTTCTTTGGCCCTAAGATGTCTGTAGACTATCCTATTTAACCTTTTGATCGTTTACGACAATCGTTTAGGGTTAGTTTATCTAGCGTAAGGGTTGGTGATAATTATGACTAAACTGCAGTACTCCCAATATTTAGACTATTTTTAGCACTCGAACTTGGCCTTTATGTATTTGTTGAAATATGGCGTCCTCACGGCAACGAGGGAGGAAGGCTGCTGTTTCCAAACCACAAACAAACACATTATTTTCATACATTGAAAATAAAGGTAAAGAATCAAAACAAATAGCAATCAGTATCATCCATATTATTTTAGAAAATGTCGACAGTAATTGCCATAAAAGACGGCATACGGGAGACAGTGTCTCAAAAAAGACGATGACTGAATGGAAAAACAAATTCCCATGGCTTGAATTTTCCGATAAACAAGGGCAGATGGTTATGAACTGTAACATATGTAGAAAATATCAAGTATCCCTTCAGCTCACAAATGTGTGGTCCCACGAGGGTACAAATAACATTCAGATGTCGAGCATAACTCGCCATAGAGATGGCATTGAACATAAACACGCATGTGAAAAGTCTGCTGAAGTAGACTGTACTGAAAATGAATGTGACGATGATCAAAACACTAGTTCAATTTCACAAAATGACAAAATATTATTTAATACTGTATATTATTCTGCTTACTCTGAATCTCCCTCAGTTCAAATAAATGATTTGTTGGATCTCCAAAGAATGAATGGACTTGATGTCAAGTACAGAAACTTGAGCTGGGACACAATATCTGATATTCAACAATGTATATCACAAGTCCTGACTACACATGTTGTTAATGATATAAAAAAATCAGATGTGTTTGCTATTATGCTCGATGAGAGCACAGACATAACTGTCGACAAAAGATTGTCTGTGTGCGTTAGATACATAAAACACGGTGAAGCACTCACAACTTTTTTGTGTAACACACATCTGGATGATGGCTGTGCCCACACAGTGGTCGGTGGGGTTGTATCGGAATTCAGAAAAATGGGATTAGAATTGAGTAAATGTACTTCCCTAGCTACGGATGGTGCGGCAGTTATGATGGGGAAGCGCACAGGAGTCGGAAAACAGATGCAAGCCAAACATTCTCCTTTCTGTGTACAAACTCACTGTGTTGCTCACAGATTGAATTTAGCATGTGTAGATGCTATCAAGAAAATGGATTACTTGCTTAAATTCAGAGAAAAATTTAACAGCTTGTATTTCTTCATAAATGGCTCAAGCAATAGAACAATTACACTGAAAAAGATTCAGAAACTTTTAGATGAACCTGAACTGACAATCAAGGAAGCACACTCAATTAGATGGCTTGGTTTAAAGTCTGCAGTTGAGGCTGTGTTCGAATGCTATTCTTCAGTGTTAGCAACCCTCTCCAAATTTGCAGAAGAGAAGAATGCAACTGCAAAGGGACTGTGCAAATATTTCAGTGACTACAAAGTTCTCCTGACTGTTGCATTCATGTTAGATGTACATACAGAACTAGCCATTTTGAGCACTGAACTACAAAAGAAAAACTTGCTGTTGAGTGAATTGGAGCCTTTGATTGATTCAACCCTTGAGAAACTGCAGTCAATGGAGGAAACTGATGGTCAAGCACTAGCAGACATAAAGGAGAAAATTACCATGAAAGATGGGGATACATTCTATGGTGAAGATAAGCTTACTCACAGAAGTACCATGGATAGTGAGTTCAAAGGCCTTCGACAGGGGTATATCAAGAACATTTGTAAAAACATGAGATCTAGATTTCAGCAAGAGGACAGACAAATCCTCAGGGATTTCTCACAAGTATTTGATCCTAGTTTGATGAGAGCAGATACATCAACATCTGATGATGCTTTAGCCCATTTGGCTGATTTCTATGGTAGTGAGAAGTCTGTGAAGGTAGTTGAGGGGGACATGCAGCAAGGCTATGAGGAAACTGTTACTGTTGTACAGCCTATCCTCAACAGAACTGAACTAATGAATGAATGGCCTAGGCTACGAGCAATGATGAAAGGGGCTTATTGTAATTACGAATTCAGTCAAGTTTGCAGAACAGTGATAAATGTGCACTCTTCTCTTTTGCCAAACTGTGGCATATTGGCAAAAATTGGACTTTGCATGACAGTAACAAGTGTAGAATGTGAGCGTTCCTTCAGCGCACAAAATCGTCTGAAATCAAAATACAGGTCTTCGATTTCGAATGCAAAGTTGGACACCTTGCTGAAGATCAAGATGCTTGGTCCCCAGATGACAACCTTTGATTGTTCCCCTGCTGTGCAGATATGGTTGAAGAAGAAAAGGAGAAGAAAATCACGATTAACAGCTGAGTTTAAAGCAAGACCTGTCAAAATAAGGAGAGTTTCACCAGAATGCTGAATATAACAGTGAATGTGTTGTGAAACTGATATACCAGGAATCCAGTGACTTAATTATCCTTGTGCATTGTGCCTGTCAAAAGTTTCAGATTTACAAAAAAAATCTGATCTGTATTATCTGCATTAAAATTTCAAAGTGGGATAATTGCTTTAGTTCTTGTAATTTGTCTTTAATAGAAAATGTCATCTATTACAAAGTAAACATGGTGAAATGACAGAGTGATGAGTGATGCCAAAAATGTATACTGGACACAAATAGTTGGGGATATTTACATTTCTGGAAATTATGAATATTTGTTTTATTCATAATTGTCACAGTGACAACCATGTGTAAAAACATATGTTTTTGTACTTGTTGAAAGTATGAATAATGTTACTATTGATAAAGAATCAATTACAAAAATTTAATATCCCTTACATTTTTGTCAAGTATGTATACTCATAGATATTATGGATCTCATAAACTACCCGGTAATTGTCTATTATATTAATTGTACTGAATGAAGTTGTCCTGGCAATTATCCTAGTGCATCCATTATAACATACCTTAATACAGATAACAAACACATGAATCAGCAGTTAAGTTCAATTTATTTCAAATGACAAATTGATATTCTAATAAAGAAATGTAAAATCCGTAAAAAACCCAATTGATCTGATTCTGAGGAGTACAATTATTTTGGTTACTCAAAAGAAAATGAAAATACCCAAATAAAAGTTTATGAAGGAGTACATTACTCAATTAGACAAAAAGTTATCTGTAGCTCTGCTAGCTTCCCAACATTTACATAACATCTTAAAGACATACATTTACTGTTAACGTGTCTTGCATTTAGTATCTTCTCGTATCAGCCTTACCACAGTTTTCTCAAGTATCAAACTTAGAAAATGCCTTTTTGCTAGACATTAGTTATGCGCATATGAACATTTTGGATGGTTGTAATATGCTAGACTTCTAATATATGACTCAAGAAATTGTGAAAGCCTACATGTTATACTTAATACATGATGGAATCAATAACCCACGTTTTAGGTCATATAGAGGCCCAATAACCCAAAATGTGCATTCATAGGATATGTGGCGGTGAATAATTTGCGAACTTTCTGTCCATGCATTGCCCTGGTAGGAGAATATTGATGAGGGCATTATATATGTTCTCATTAACATTTTGGTAATACAAGTAGAAAGTTGTGTCATTTAAAGAAGAGATTACTGAGGGACAGTCTACAGTACAAGTAAGGCTATCAAAGAACATGAAGCAATATTTTTAAATGAAAAGCTTTGATCTTGTAGAGCAATAAGAAATTGTAAGTATATAACATAATTTGGAAATAAAGGTTTCTTTCAGACTCTCCTTTAAAATGTCAATCTTTAATGATGAATGTCTACGATAAACTGACATTACTGTGGAAATCATTAGCTTTTATGTTTTCTGACACACATTCAGAGTTCTAAAAAGTCTTTGACCTCCACCTTAATAAGGTAAGGCTTGTTGTCACTTTGTTTTCCTGTTATCCGAGACTCACATGAATTTGATGTGTAATTATATAGGTTTCCCTAATGTCTTATTTGAAATTAGTTCTTTTATTTGAAAAAGATTATTATCAAAACATTACACTGTAAGTACGTATATATATACGTGATTTGTGAAGGTTGCAAGTTACAGCTCAAAGTACTAGATACATTTATTCACATTAAATATTCATGTTCTGTGCTGAACAAGCAGTTTATATTACTTGATATATCAGGCCTTCCTTTTATGATTTGATTATCAGTGACTGTGATATACATCTGAAAACTTACTGCAAAGATGTTTTGACAAAATTTATCAATTTGTTTTAATCATCGTCAATAGTTAAGGTGATATCCTTTATTAACAGACGTATGCGATGACTTCTTAAATGATATGTTTGTTAAAGAAATAGTTGATGATTTGAATACATTAAGATTATTACTTCTATTCAAAATGTTATTAGTGCTTGCATTGAGCTACCGCTAAGGGATGCATTGTAAATGACAAATCAATTTCTAAGACCTCCCTGAATGATTGCATAGTACTTTAACAAACTGTTATCACTATCTTTTCAAAATAAAAATGGCAAAGCAAGGCACTTCATCCATTTCATCCATTTTTAATATAAACAGGTTTTTTTTAATTACTCTATTGTCATCGTTCCAAATTAAAAAACAAAACACGTCATGCTAGAATGATGAAAGAAGTACTGAAACCACATATCTAACTCTAACGTGAATCATGATAATAACCCTCATTATAGATGCAAGAAATCTGGCCAACTAGCAATACATTGCTGTTGATCCATGCAGCACTTCTGGTTTCTGGAGCATGACTTTATGTTTAACATATATATATATATTATTTCAAACATAAAATTATGATATATATAATGATTATATTTTAGAAATGATAAGAAAATAACCAAACACAAATATAAATGTTTCGAGAACACCATGTCATCAAATTTATCAACTAGGTTTAATATAATGTTTAAATAACATGTGAAGACAAAAAAAAACTTTCCCAGCTAACATTATTTTTAAAAAGTCAATTTGCCTCTCTGATAAGTTATTATTATCTTATTATTACAGATAACCTGTAATCCCAAAAGGAGTGATGTTCATTACCAAGCCCTTTTTTCAACTACTATTTGTTTGTTTAGGTGTACTTTGTAGACGACATACTCTTTGGTATTTTGATGTTTATCAAAAACACATTTTATTTCCTTACTGCAATGTTTCTTTTGTTTCCTCAACGTCATCAACCATTATACTTCTGGTTTGGCCAATCCTTGCAGTGCAAATGTTGGAACAAAGACTAGATTGTCCAAGACATTTTAATTTCAGCTAAAAGGTCTTTTAGAAGTAATAACTTCAAGTAAAATATAATATCCTTAAGGAGTCAATTTCACAATGATTGACAGTATCAAGAATCAGTTTTGGTATGCCAGCACTTACTAAAGACCACATAAAGACCAATGAATTGTAAGTAAGTGTAAAGGAGTTTTCAGTAAGTCATCACTGAAATCAATCAAACCCAGAAGATCACTCCTGATACTTTATTTTCACAACCTCTTAGATTGACAGGTAATAACACCTTGCCTAAATTCCCTACATTTACAGCTTACAGATTGACAGCCAATAACAACTCGTTCTCTTAATTGGAACTTGCTGGAATTTCGCTCTGACAGGTCAATCATCAGCTGAAGGTGTTATGAACTCGGGAACCACCTTTTAAATTAGAAAGTTCTCACCAACAAAACTAACACTACACGACTGTGCAACTATAGAAAGCTCGACAGTCAGAGATAGAGGTTCTAGAAATAATGATATTTTCAAAGACAAAATTATGTTAACGAGTTGTTTTAATGAGGAATGGATATAGTAGTTATTGTAAATTCTATTCTATACTAGATGGAATTGCGCAATTGTCAATTAGTGGGATAATACACGCCCCTGTCTGATGATGATTGTTTTATCGACTTCTATAATCTCTTTTTAACAATCGTACAAACACGAGCATACATAAGTGCGAACATTTATTTCCTTGTTTTCCTTTTTGTAAGTTGAATGACATCGAATTGAAAGGTAGACTGTATTTTTTACTTGAATAACAGGTTGACACTTGCAGTAACAATAGCTCATTTATGTATATAGATTAAACTTCGAACACTTCTTTGGGTACAATACAAGCTATACATACGTCAAATTTTAACATGTTATACATACAACAAAAAAGGTTTTACATAAGAAAGGTTAGGAGAAGACAAAAATACCTTCCCAACATATTGAATATTCTTTAACAATTATTATTCATTATTCATGTTTACAGTCAGGCTACTGAATCTGCTTTTGTTTGTAGTTTTGTTGTTTAAATGATAATAATGGAAATTTACATAACATATCACTGTCTGTTATTTAAATGAGAAATCATGTTGGCGTCGAGTGATGTTTGCATTTCAGATTTCAAATTGTTTGAATTGGAATCTCCAAAATTATTAAAATTGAATATTTTAATATTAGATATTGTATGCTTTACGCCTGAATGCAAAACTAATATTTATATTAGGAAAACGTTGATTGTAGTCAAGCAAGACTATCTGAAACAAAACTTATGTATAAAGGTACAGCAAAGATTTAGATTATAAAATATTGTTTTTAAATAAACACAAGTTATCAGTTAAAAATGAGTATTGTTAAACCGAGGAAATTATCTATAGTTAATCTTAACAAGAATTAAACTCACATAATTTTCTGTCAAAGATGATTTACTTATTCAAAGAATCCAGTCGAACTGGAAGAAAAATACAGAAACAGATCACAGTGAAATAAATATACTTAACATTTACATTTCTAATTACTGATCGTTTTGATATGCTTTAAACTTTGAATACAGCAAATGAATCAATTTCAACGGGTACACATATAATTTTAATCGCAACTTCGGCAATGGCCTTCAAACCTTCAGAAAGACTTCAAGCAAAACGTGTTTGCATAAAAGTCAATCTTTTCCCTAAAGTAGTCTTTATCCAGTCAAGGTAGTTACAGTCACCATGTTATAATTGTTTTAGACATGATTTTTTTCTCTCATGTTTTTAACATTATTTTTTGTTGAAGCCTTTTTATTCATGAAGAAAAGTATTCGTTACAAGTTCTACAACAAAATACACCCTTCTCAAATGTGTAACTTGGCAATTCGAGTTGGATACATTAATTAGATAGTGATACAAAGTTCACGATACAAAGTTACTGCTCCATTTAGATTAAATACATTATCTTTCAATTTAAAACATTTATTTTCATTTTCCTTAAATTAACTTAAAGACGTGCTACTGTCCCTTTAAGTAGTGCAGATTTTTAGTATAGCTGTAGCTGTAAAACCGGGTCTATATACCATGAAGATATTTCTGTAACTGCAACCATTTCCTATTAACTGAAACATCGCTGTTCTGGTATCATTCACTGATACTTATGGAGTCTGCATAAGTATGGGATGTCGTAGTCGCGAATATAAACTCTACGTTCCTTTATTTTATTTATAATGATTTTCCCTGCGTTCCTGTATTTTGGGTGGATATTCGATGTGCTCTTTGATATAAGACAAGATAAATTATATGGTAGAGATTGATTTTGTTTTTTTATTTGTTCCCATATATCGATATTGGCATCCATTCTCTCATCCAAATTCTTTCTCTATATCATGCATTATCCTTTAACACTGTTGAATAAATATAAAGGCATGACATTTTCCATGTCACTATTCGATTGCTAAGAATTTTTCAAGTCATAGATATCCAAAAGGTGTTTTCATTGGCTGCAAATAAGGGAAATATCTTGAGTTACAACTTTCACTGCTAGCTTACATAAATAAAATAAATAGTGGGAAGAGTGGATTGATCCTCCGCTTGAAGTTTATTAGGTTGAAAATATTGGGAATAATGGAAACTATTTGTCATCATATGTATATCTAATTTATTTTGTTTTGTGGTGAATATGATTTTTTGATAATGTAATTCTCTTTCAGACATTTTGGCACTATGTTCTTAAAATGATAGCTAAATATGTTTTAAGTTAATATCATGATGTGGGCTAGTAAAGTTATGTTGTTTTCTCTCCATTGATAAAGGTTCAATTGAAAATGGACAACTTCTCGAATCTGCTAATGCTTTTGTTCTTTTCTCTGATAGACTAAATCATATCTTGTCCTTAAATTTTGTATTGACAACTAGTGAAGAAATATTCTTGGAAAGGTTTAATGAACACTTTTGATACTATAAGAAAGTGTATGGTTCAATTAGGTTTGTGATTTATGAGGGTCAACAAACTTAACTATGTCCCAGAACGGCGACGCAGTAATTTTGAGTGATGTCTCATGAGACACCTAGTGGAATGAACGGTCCTTTGTAGAGAACAGTGATGATAGAACTTTTGTGTCTCAGTTCGTAAAGTGTAATGACCTTTGCGGGGTCATTGAACGTCTTTGTTCAGTGCAGTTGACATTTCAGTGATGTTTGTACTAAGCTTTCCCCATAAATGGCAGCAGAAAGATCAGAGGCACAAAGATACACTTTGACACAAATAAGAATCTAATCCTCAACTGGGATCTTGTCTGTTATATTGCTCATTTTCTGCATAGAGACGTTTTACCTTGCTGTTCTTATGTAACAGTAAAGGAAAGCAGTTTTGATGTATGTATGGTATTTTTATGCAAGAAACCCATTCCAATATCCATACATGATATGAATTTTGGATTTTTTCTTTGCCCACATTACCATCCATGGGTGGTTCATATAACATTGGGTTTGCCTTGAACGTAGTATCCAAAATGTTGATGTTATCAGAACAGGGTCCCTTATTTCATAACTAACTTTAATTGCCTCCAATCAGGCATCTCCCTCACAAACTCGGCTAATAAGAACAGAGGTTTGATCAACATTTCATGACTTGATCTGCCTCAGTGGAGAGGGAATGCTTATGGCGCTATACACATTTTTGCCTTGGTTTAACCCAGGCTGACATATTTCTTGCTAGAAGGACACCAACAACACAACTCTTTACCAGGTACCCATTTCCTGCTGGGTGAACAGAGGCACAGTCTCTTGCCCAAGGTGAAGGTCTCTAAACTGATTTTTGTATGTGTGGATCATTTGCTTCATAAACTGTGTACATAAAAATCTACAACTGACAGATCAGTAGTTTATTGCATGTCATATGAATATAACGTTAACGTACACTTACCAGTACTTGATAGATTTGATCCTATATCACATACCTTGCCTAGCAAGCAAACAGTTTCCCCCAATTTATGACCTTAGATAGCTTTAAGACAGAAATATAGTAAACATAACCACATACTCTCCGCTGAATGATAGAATTACAAAAGACTGTAACCTTTAGATTTTCATCTTTCCGAGAACTCGTAAGCATGTTTTCATAAAGGCATATCACTGTCTTATTTCTACAACTAATTTAATCTTCTACGCCAAACATGTTACCGATGATATTCTTTACAAACAAACATACACAGTGATAATCATGTTGTTATAAAACTAATTTGTGACATATGCTTCTGCAGAGGCTTCGATTTACGGTTCGGCATACATAATAATAATAATAATAATAGCTTTCTTATACCGCGCATATATCCATGACAAAGCATGCTCAAAGCGCCATGAGTATTATTACCCTGGAGGGATAGTATTTTCGGTGCCGCCGATTAAACAGCGCTCCGCGCTACCGTATAGGTCCATACACCCCCCTTGTTCAGGTACCCATTTGTACAGCTGGGTGAACTGAGTGCAATGTGGATGAAGTGTCTTGCCCAGGGACACAACACAGATTGAGATCCAAGTTACAAATTTTTGGTGTCTCCACCGGGATTCGAACCCGGGTCTCTGGCGTGAGAGGCAAGCATGCTAACCACTACACCACTGTGCTCCACATAACAACGCATATTAATTTCGTTTGATCTATGATTAACCTCGGATTTATTTTACACTTTCTGGTAGGAAATATGCAGGTACACAAATTCATTTACTATGACTTATGATAATCCCAGATTAATTACAATGTTAGCCACTAAGTCTTCGCATGTCTTTCAAACAACAATAGGTTGGCCGAGCTCTGACAGCATTGATTATAACTATGTTCTGACAATTGTTGTTTCATCATAATTACTTCTGTCTTTCAACAAATAATCAAAACAGTCTCATCTTTAATTTACCAATAAGCTTCCTGAACTGAACTGAAAGGTTGCTAATACGTGCGAAATCAGGGTTAATCGCCTATAAGAACAAACATGTAGTAATTAATATTGTTTGACCAGAGATAAACTTAGAGTCATTACCCTGTTTCGCGAATGTAATATCTTATCAACATCAACCATGATTAGTTGGTTAACATATGCTGCCTCCGGTCTCAATCAGTCATAACACTTGGCTATACATAACAACACAAATGTATCTCCTTTGACCTTTAATTAACCCAAATTACTTTCAAATTGAAACTGTAACTGTGAAAACCAAATGAAATCATTTCCTTTTATCAAGATTTCAAGAGTAATTTTGCTTGACCCACGATAACCCAAGATCATTTATGAAGTTATTGTCACGATACCCGCTGAATCCCTGATTTTGATAACCCAATCTACACAAACGTTCTTTAACCAATCTGTGTCTGATTATATGTATCTTATTTGCACTTGTGCCTGATACTATTGCTGTTTATAATATAAAAGAAATAAAGTTTCCAACACATCAACACAAAAACATAATCTATATGCCTTTAGGTGAATACGTAAGTGATACCAGTAAACAAATTAATTCCTTTGGAACTCGGCCTAAGGAGATAAACAAGTTTGTGAGAAAGAAAACTGCAAGATTTTATGCAGCAAAAACCACGGAAGTATAAGGTGCGTTGTATTTTGATCTTCAATTGATAATATTTATTTCGTTTGAGTAATGATTAGACTCATAATTAATTTGAAAGCATCAATTTTTTCCTGGAGAAAAGGTAGCAGAAAGAGATATGGACTGACATATTTCAATATGAGCACAGTGCACATATTACTTTTGCCTAGTAATGATTGTTGTCGCCCGAGTTCCAAATTGGACGTCATTACATCTTTTTTCTTGACGTCACTGTGGTAAGCCATTGCAAGTGATGCGGCCTGTTTCTCGGATATTTCTTAGAGAGAAAATGGAATAGAAACGATAATAAAGAATTACTTTTGGAAGTGTGCCATATGACTTTTACTAAACTCACATTTGCATGTTGTGGATAATCCTCGGTCTCGCTCGGGTAATACAAAATATCACACTTGTGTCTTAAAAGTTATATGACAAACTCTCGGGTAATGTTCTGTATGTACACATTATAAAAAAACTGTTAAAAATTAAAAATTATAATCAGTGAATGCACAATATCAAACTAACAATAGAGCAAGAATAAGTAATAATCCTTCATTTCGACAGATCTCGACTCATTCATCAGAATATTGCTTAGCGATAACCTCACTCGTAACAATGTCATTAACCTCATGTTTGATAAGACCCGGTGGGCTTATGGCATGGCATGGCATGGCATCCGGCGTCCGGCGTCCGGCGTCCGGCGTCCGTGCGTCCATCCGTCCATCCGTAAACTTTTGACATTTTCCACTTCTTCTCAGAACCAATGACTCTAGAGAGCTGAAATTTGATGTGCAGACTCCTTGGCAAATGGGGATTCTAAATTGTAGATTTCATGACCTCATGACCCCAAATCGGGGTCACAGGGGTCAAAACTTTGAAAAACTATTTTCATCTTCTTCTCCAGTTCCAAAAGGTATTGAGAGCTGAAAAGTTGTGAGTAGACTCCTTGGCCAATGGGGATTCTAAATTGTAAATTTTGTGACCCCATGACCCCAAATGGGGCCACGGGGATTAAAACCTTAAAAACCTATTTTCATCTTCTTCTCCAGTTCCAAAAGGTCTAGAGAGCTGAAAAGTTGAGTGTAGACTCTTTGGCCAATGGGGATTCTAAAATGTAGATGTTGTGACCCCAGTACCCCAAATGTGGTCACAGGGGTCAAAACCTTAAAAAGCTATTTTCATTTTCTTCTCAAGTTTCAAAAGGTCTGGAGAGCTGAAATGTTGTGTGTAGACTTCTGGGCCAATGGGGTTCTTAATTGTAGATGTTGTGACCCCATGACCTCAAATGGGGTCACAGGGATCAAAACCTTTAAAACCTATTTTTATCTTCTTCTCCAGTTCTAAAAGGTCAAGAGAGCTGAAAAGTTGTGTGTAGACTTCTTGGCCAATGGGGATTCTGAATAGTAGATTTTGTGACCCATGACACCAAATGGGGTCACAGAGGTCAAATCCTAAAAACCTATTTCCATCAAAAGTCTGATGAGCTACAGAGCCCATGGCTCTATTTTTGTCTGTAAAGATGGTCCTAGTTGATCTATTGAGTTCAAACCCGGGGGACAGGCAGAACTTTAATATTGTGACGAAAATCGAAGTCTCTCACGTTGATGTTTGGTGACCAAGAGCATTCCTCTGAAAGGAAGGAAAGGTCTGATACCTGCAGATCAATGATACCGTAGCACTGTACGTTAACTGATGCGATGTCCTAAAACTGTTGCTGTGGTTGACACCGCTGTAAGAATTGGTTGAGCTAGTTAATGAATCGTATGAGTTGATCTTCCTGTGGTGTTGTGACACATGGTCTTCCGGTCCTGAGCTTGTCCTAGCTTCTGCCTGTTTGCTGATGTCGTTTGAAGAGTCTGGCCACCCTGAAGCCTAACCTTCTTGCAATTTGGACCTGTTTTGCCCCCATGTCGCCCGTACAAGTAGTCTTGACATTTCTTTTTTGTGCTTTCATCAGCTGTGTTTCCAACTCCATGTATGGGCACATCTTCACTCTACTTCAGTACGTACAATGAGACTTTATGGCTTAAAACGGGTTTTGCCATTTTGACATGAGTCATGGCACCATGAATAACGATCGTTTAATCAATGTGATTATTCCCATATCCTACACAGACATTGAATATTGAAAGAAAAATTCACCGTTTATGCAAGTTGTACAAAAAATATATTTTTCCGAACATATACTTTATTTTGGAGCGCAGTTTATATCTGATGACTCATACACAATTATTTTTTCAAAACATTGGTGTATGCCGCAGATGCAATTGAGAAGAATGTTGAAAGACATTAACATCTTTCGTGACCGATGTTGGATTGAGTCTGGTTAATATAAGATATTAAAAGATTATAATAATAGATAAACATCATATCCTCTTTTATCTTCTTTTCTTTGAACATTGATTATGTCCAATGATCCGTGATCAAGAACTGCTTTATAGCAATATAAGAATCATATTCCAAAAATAACCATAGCTTTTATCAGGAGCAATGCGCATATCAACCTAAGAAAACGATCTAACACGAGGCAAAATATAATTCTCAACATTTGTATTAACTCCCTTATTTTCTAACGATACATGTAATTGCAACTATATGCGTGTAGAGGCCACTTCTTGTTGCATAATTGTTTACGTATTTTACAAAAGGACAGTTGGGATATTCACTCACGACTAAGACACCAAGTGTCGAATTTATAACAATACTACACACATTCAAACCCTCTAGTCTTGGCTTTGGTTTACTTTATTGCACATTTGATTTCGGAATTGCATAAAACTACATGTAAGCATTTTTAAATTTTTCTCTCACTATGCTGTTTCTAGAATCATATAAACACTACCTCAATCGGGAGGTAATTTTTGTTATTTATCTAGAATTCTCTCAACTGCGGTTTCAGAGATATTATTTTTAGGATTATACTAGATAATTATGTTCAGTCTAAATGCGGTGTTGAACCGGAACTTTGTCTTTGAATGTCCTTACATGGGCAGAAGCATGATTTTTTAAATTTTGTTTTTCAAATTTTTCACTGATAATTGTACGTATGGTTAATGCATTATTTTGATAGTGTACAAAATCTCATCACACAAATCAATTATCCACAGACAGAGAAAGATGCATTATAAAGATGAATATCAATTCCATTGGCGGCCATTTTTGAGTCAACACCTTTTATTAATTTTATGTAAGAAAAAGGAATTGCATGGCTGAACTTTACACAATATATTTGATTTATAACTGCTTCATGTTTCACTGGGAACCATTTATTTTCATTTTCATTTCATCACTTTATTCTCCCCCTTTAAACGTGATACTGTCCATTTAAAAGGTAAAAGAATCCCTAGAGAAATTATGTCAAAGACAACATGTTGCATTTACGACAATGGCATCTGTTAAGTTATTGCAAACTTGAAATACAGCATTGCTATTGATATTTGTCGACAAACATAAAATCACATTAAGGATACCTTATCTGGGCGTTTTGTCTGTTTTAATCGAATCATGTAGCCAACCAGGGATTTGCTTGCAAACTTTCTTGTACAAAACGTGAACTTTTTTATTCTCAAGGTAGCGACATAAAGTCTGCACTTTATACAGGGAGATATGTTTCAATGTGTGTTTACCTTTTTAAGGTCTGACATTAAAACCTTTGTATTGTTAATGTCACAAACCTGCCAGTTTATTGGATTATATGACCTCTAACATTAGCATCATTGACAGAAGTGTATACCATTACAGGGTCCGATTGTTAATTTCATACGTATTTCTCTTTTATGAGTTTAACATATAGAAGGACATTTGTCAGTATCATGAGTAGACTGACAAGATGGATGTCTAGACTGTCCCTTTGTTATACCCACCATGGATGTTTTGAAACGGCGTCGTGTCTTGATGATTTTCGAATGTGTTACATGTATTTAATCAATGTTAAAAACATTGATGCACTATAAATTGTTAGTGACTTGACCCTGAGAGATCATACAAGTGGTCTTTCTATTATAAAGCTTCTCCTTTGATCAATACGAAGACACAACGACATAAAGAACTAGAAAAAGCTTGAGGCAATTAGAAAAGGGGAAGAGTGGGTAATTAGTTCTTTCCGATTCCATGAAAGGTTTCCCACAGTTTGAAGAATTATTCTAACGCCTCGTGCTGTACCGCAATACACTTTATGGTTTTGTGTCGTTTTACTGACATTGATTTGTCAAGATATTCTTTGTATCTTTTGATGTTATATCACCAGTAGTAACAATTGCCAAATATAGCAAATAACGATTAAATATGAGAACTGTGGTACCACTTGTCGTGTTGACAATGCAGTTGAATAGAAGTAAGGTAAGAACCTTGATAAAACACCGCTGTTTTGTCCATAATAATAATTGGCCTCTCGAGACAGCAATCTTCAACACTGATAAAGCACCTGTCAAACTTATAGCAGACATGCAAAAATAGCAATCCCAATAGAACAAAAGTTTACAGACATGATTAATGAATTTAGGAAAAATTGCTCTGAACAGAGTTAAGTACATAGGTTCATGTTAGTGTTAAATATCTTTAGTAAGTAAATGAAAACTGTGGCACTGCAACAGTAGAAAGGTGCTGTTGAGGATTTACAAAACGGAATATTAAATACATTTTATTGTGAAAATAGTACATTTCCCCCGAGTTTTTCAATAGTTTTAGTTATAAGGATCAAGTTATATGTGATATTCAGTTAACATGACACATCTTCCTCATTTAAAAATGATTAATTCTATAAGGAAGAGATTCTACTCATTAATCACAAATATGCATTGACGATTTTAAATTATCAAGCTGATAGTTATACATATACTTTAAAAATGCGATTCAATATGCATGTATTTGGACTATGTTTGGCAGATCATTTCCCTAACGTTGGCTGTATGTGGCGGACAAGCAAATCGTTATTGAGAAAATGACCAAGGCAAACAATTTTTTAACCAACTAAAATTCAATTTGGGTACTTTTTATAGTATGCTATTTAAAGATTTATTTTAAAGTAATATCAGAAAATACAATAATATGATATCAACAATCTCGTAAGTTATATACCTCAGCCGCCGATTGATCAATCAGAAAGCCCAGGAGAAGCATACAATGAATCCAACTCATTTAGGAATCAGGACAGTTGTGAATGAAAGAGACCACAGCGACCAGTCATGGTCTACTAATGATAAGCTTATTGATTTTATCAATTTAATTTCCCAAAACAGGACAAAATGATGCAGACGTTGTGTGGATCAGAAGCATCCTATGGCTGACGGGGTGGTCGAGTATCTACGGAAAAGGACGTATCTCTATCATATTACCTGGTATATTGTATTTATCATACAATGGAAAGGATATGTCTATACCCGTTGGGTTCATATGCAAAAGACACATTCAAAACTCAAAACTTGAAATCTTTCGATAGCCTCTATCAACGGTTCTTAAATCGCAAAATATATCTTTCAGAGTTGATCCGGTGGCATAAGAAGCAAAACTATGGAGAAGTAATTTTATGTCATTTACTATCAAAATAATTGAGGAAAAGTTGGCATAAATTCTACAAATACAATGTTTACTCCTCAATGATAAAGGTAATCTATCTTTAATATAAGTTGAGTTATAGACATCAAATATACAAAAGAGATTTTGAGAAAACCTTGTCCTTGAGCTTTGATCTTAAATAAATCCAATGGGAGTAAAATGATTATTTTAAGCTCTGAACAAGTAATTTCTCATTTCAGCGATTAATCAAACTGAATTCTAATCTTGTAACCTTGAAGGTCAACAATCAATTATAACTTTTAATTGAGAATAAAGATTGTGTAAAGATTAAATCACATCCTTTAGTTGTGATCTTGGTGTGGCCTTAACCTTTGATGAACTGTAGCAGACACTTCTTCAAAATTTTGCAGTGTTCAATAGATGATGTACTTATGTACACCGCGCGGAAGTTATTAAGTATTCGTATTAAAAAATAAAGATATGTTTACGGCTTCTTAAAAGCTTATTGGAATAAAGTAATAGCCAAAAAGGTTATACATGGGAATAACTCATATCTTGTGACCTTGGACTTTGACATTCAAGGTCACACAGGCAATGAATACCTTTATTGAGCATAACAGTCATGTAATAACGGTTATAAGTGTGACTTGTTAAAATGAAGAACTTATGCTTAATCATGCAAAATGCATGACCTTGCAGTGACCTTTGAGAGAATGTAGCTAAATTCTTTTTAAAAGGCTATACTTCTCCAAAAAAATATACATGTATATCAAATTAAAACCTTGTAGCGCAAAAACTTTTCATTATAAATGTCTTTACAAGGATGTCGTGGACACCTTTCGATTTGTTTTCCTTTTCAATTATTATTTATACCAAATCAGAGCACAAAAACGTTTCAAGTTGTCGTAATTACAAAGAAGTTTTTAGTGATCTACATGTATAATCACCAAAATGTCAAAAAGTCAAAGTAAATACCCTTAAGGTATAAGCAGTATGATATGCAAATACTCGTTCACTTTGATATTATATATTCTAAGAGTGGGAATAAAATACTAAAAACAACATAAAAACAAAACTTGGGATTGGATCTAGGTTTACAAAGTTGTCAGCAATTTTTCAGCTATTTAACACCGGGATGTTGCCACCCAAAAGAGAGTAGACATATCAGGGTACAGATTTCCAATATACTTTAGGAACGCATTATTCGTCGCATGTTGAAATTAAATAAGTGCAGTTGAATAAATACTTGAGACGTTCTTGGTAAAAGGGAGTTTAGGTGAGTTGATTTGATCTTTAACAAAGCTTTTCAAGAGTATTTCACGGCTGCCTTTATAATTGCGTGCCTAAAAGTCGGCAACACTATTGTTGTTGTGCATTGTGGTGAAACCTGCGAGCATCGGCTGGAACCAATGGTTGCACTGCTCAGAAATTCAGTGTAATATTGTACCCAAACTTTACTGCGTGAAGAACAAAGTTGCCGAGCCCGTGTCGGGATGTGAACTCATGGTAAAAGTAATGTTGTGTGTCCAGTAGTAAAAACCTCTTGAGACAGCAATGTACAACATTGATAAAGCACCTGTCAATTTAAAGCAGAGATTTTAAAAAAATATTCCACATGGTACAGAGTTTTAAAAACATGATTGATTATTTAAGGACCGGTGTCTCTTCGGAGAGTTCAGTAAGTTCATAAGATGAAAAAAAACTATTTAGTAAATACAAACCTTTACATGTATGTCGTGACAGTTGATTTGGATGGGTTAGTTATTTATGATTAGATAAGTTTATTGTAAAAAAAAGTCTGCAAAAAATGTGTGAGTGAGTTTGACTTTTTTTGGTGTTGTCAACAATATTACACTTATCAATCGCATTGAGATCGCCATCAAAATGAGAGAAGACAGATCAGGTAAAAGAAGGAGGGATAGAGATAGTGAGAGAGAGACTCAAATCTGGTCCTGCTTTTACCAGTTGACCTTGGGTGACCCTCGTAGGAGTATGTTAAAATGGAGAATTGAAAATAATAAATTTTTAAAAGTATGTGAATATAAATCATAGTCATACCTTTATACAACAGGCTAAAGGACGGACAGTCGTCATGTTGTCGCGATATTGACTGATTTAAATGTACCCGATGTCATCTGCAGTAACTTATTGTCGATTCTTTATAAGATTTGATTTCTATTGTATACAGATAAAGACTCGTAAATACACCCATTCTTGCCACAAAAGTCCACCATACATCTATTCAACATGAAACCGTGTTCAGTGTCATTGTGAAACAGGGATTTGGAACTCTCTTTTACATTTGGAGTCAGGTTACTCATATCTTTATACTAATTATTTTCAATTTCCTGTGTATGTAAGCACCAGCCGGTATAGCAACCCTCGGGGACGCAGAAGAACCACTCGTCTTTATGGCATTGGGTGTGAAGTTGCGGCGTTGGCAAAGATGAATTTTATGAAATGGCATTGCATTCGGTGCCTGTCATTCCGTAAACTATTGACACATTGGTTTAAACATATCTTATTCACTTGGAAAAGGATTGGGGACAAGTTATCCAACTTAAAATACCCTCTCCTTAGAATGTACATTTACATTTGACAGATGGCGAACAAGATCAAAGTATGAAGAGATAGAGAAAGGAGAAAAACATTAATTTGCTAATTAATTCTCTCTGTTTGTTATACAATGTACATTAAAACATATAATGATAAGCGTTCTCGACATGGAAACCACAAGCACATATAGTATTTGTTTTAATCCCAACACTGTACAAATCGTAATTTAGGGAACTGACATTAGATTTTCGTTTACCGCATGAAAAGTACCCTGGTGCGCAATCATACTGGTGAGCTAAAATTTGAAAGTGATTTAACTTGACGGTAATTTGCTGGTAACATATTCGGCGAAACCGCATTAGCGGTGGTTGGGGACTTTCTAAGGGAAGTAACTCTGATTGAACCTATGGAAGCTATGCCACTTAGTTCCGTATTCACAATTAAATAATTGATTACAAGTAAATTAAGACATGCTAGTACTAAGTACGTTTATCATGTTTTCTTATTTAGTAATAGTGACTTTATCAGCAAAGTTCCCTCATCTTCTGGGTAATCGTAAATGTGGGCCCACTTGAACTGGTTCCTATATAGAGCCGAGATACGTGGGCCCACATTTGTTATCATCACGGTCTACCGACGATTTCGCATATTTGACAAGCGTGTAACAGTAGAAAAAGTAACTTATTTGGAGGGGAAACATTCTAGAAACAGTACTCTTATGTTCTCATACGAAATAAACATTACCAATGAATATTATTCTTGTTTTTTCCCATCAGAAACGACATTAAAATTCTCCGCGAAAAGAAGACACAGCTCATGCATATTAATGAGTGATGTCCTGTCATTGGTCACATCAAAGGTCAGGACCTAGGTCAAGGGTCGTGACATTGATGATAGAGATATTGATCACCAAATAATGTCTTTCGGTAAATGTGGGCCCACTCGTTTGGTCTCTTATAGGGAGCGGCCGAAGTGGGCCCACATTTTAGATTATTGATCTTGATCGGAAATATCATCTAGAATGTTGAACCTTTTCCATCAAAACTAATTAAATTTGTTTAGTCAAAATTTAACCACTTCGGGAGCTCCTTATAGAGGTCGAAACGAATGGGCCCACATTTACCAAAATACTTTATTTTATGATCAATTTCTCTGAAATGTTCTAGTGATGTTGTTGAAACTTTTCCATCAAAGTTTATTGATGGAAAATATCATAGAATAACATGAACCTTAATTTTCCATCAAAACTATTTGAATTTGCCTCGTCAGTATTTAATCATAAATATTTTAGAATGTTGAATCTTTTCCACCAATACTATTTGAATTAGTCACGTTAATATTTCATCAGAAATATTGCATATCGGTGAACCTTTTCCATCAAAATTACTTGATGGGAAATATATAGAATGTCAATATATCACAAGTATAACAGAATCGTTGAACCTCTCGAAAAATTCGAATTCTGTAATGGTGGTCCCACTGTCGACTGAGCATAAGGGGAATGAAAATCAGTGGGCCCACATTTGAAACAATCATTCTGCAATTAGGAATTGTCACACGAACTATCCCAAAACATACTCATAATCTTAGGAAAACTACTCACCCTAAATCACATTTATTGTCGACTGTAAGTGCCATTTTACCAAGAAATCAAGGAAAAAGTAACGGAGATAGGATACAGACACGCCATTAGTATCCATTGCGCGCGTGACTACGTCAACAACGACCGTAGCTCCGCATGAAAGTGGGAAAACAGAGTTACTTCCCTTAGAAAAGGCCCAACCACCGATAATGCGGTTTCGCCACATATTCCAATAACTTATTGTTGTAAGAAAGAATCGTGTGAATGTTTAAGTCTAGATATAGTAACAGATATATGTTTAAGTCTAGATATAGTTACAGATATATGTTTAAGTCTAGATATAGGAACAGGTCTTACCACACCAACTTCTATCTGCCTTTAAAGAATTTCAGGAACAGATATGTTTACAGAGTTACGTAAATTGTAATTAGATTTAGAGCACACATTCTGGGGAAGTAGATCTGAAATGTACTGCGGTACCAATCCATTTTGAATTTTATACATCAAATTTAACTTTCTTTTTCTTCGTCGTTCTTATATGTTTCCCAACCAGTTTCAAAATATAGAAATGTTTGTGATGTTGACACATTCAACTTCTTCTGAAGATGCATCATGTTTTTTCTCTCCTAACATGTTGATACAACCAACAAATAAAAACTTGACTTGATTTTTGTTAATTTGACCAATAAACACTTTTAATTAGCCTTTCATTAGGACAGCGATATCATCGGCGGGTGTGACGTAATAAACAGACTATACAGAGTAACGCATCATTATTTTAACTGAAATATCGCCTTAATAATTGTTCAATTACAATTGATGTCGATATCTTTTTTACACCAAATGGTTAGAAGTGTTCGTCAAATGATTTATCTAACTGAATGGAAAACATTTTCTGAAAATCGTTAATTATTGGGTTTTTTTTCTATGGTATTGTTACGATAGATAACGAGGCTGATTCTGTTTGTGAGGTCACAAAAAGGGGGCGTGACCAGCCATGTATTCCCTGGTTTGTGGCCAGATAGGTCTAAGCAGCCCATCAAAAGGGACTTTTAAAAACGGCTTTCATTACCAAACTGAATATATTTGATTAGTGACCTTACACGCACTATACAATATTGTACATGTAATCACAACTTTCATATATGCCGAAAAATAGTGAAATATGTTTGTGGTTATGTGAACTGTAACACAATTTCGCATCGAAAGGGTAAGTGTTATACCTCTGTGGGGAGGGAAAGGCACAAAAAAACCAGAAAGTGTAAAACGTTAAAGCTTTGTACACTAACTTATCAACACATCTTTGATTGTCCTGAGGCCATCTGTTATATATAGCATATAAGGCATGATCAATTGATAACGTAGTACCACCATGTATCAAGACAGTATAACAAACAAGGGGACACAACCATCGTGTTGTCCTCGTTAGGCTCCTCTTGTCTATCAATTGAAATGTTGAACCCCATGTGGTCGTCCGTGACAAAGGCATGTGGTCATTATGGTTTATTCTGGTCAACCCAACAGTAATGATCAACCATTAATCGATTATATGTGTGGGCAGTGTTTTGATAATGTCATTTGGAATTACCTATTTGGCGCAAAATATGCTTTGACTATTATTAACATTTTCATAGATGAATTATCCAAGATGTTATATTTTAAAGCTTTTCCTAAGCTTGCTATAGGCTTAGACTGCGAATACTTTCCAGTCACCCCCGATCATGTTTTAAAGGGGTGGGATAGCGCAGTGGTCAGCGCAGTTTCCGTCAGATCGAGAGGTGCGTAGTTCGAATCCCACAATGAGCTTGGAACTGTTCTACACGCAGCAAGGTTAAAGTGCAATGCTACACTGAATTTCAGCACAGTACCACCATGGTTCGCTAGCACTATCACAGCAATGCACAGCCACATTAGCGTCGTGGGTTTTTCCCTAGCAGTCATGATATAAGTGAAATTCTCTTGAAAGCGGCGTAACTCCAGTATCACCTCATCTCACCTTGCTGAATTTGAAATTTTAGCTATATGTACAAAACGTTAGACACTTTTTTCAGTCGTCTTTAGCCAGGGCTGTTAATTTTTTTATTATCTTTCACCAATTGAAGATTTTGGGGAGATTGAAATGACCTCCTGATGTCCGTCTGTGTGTGTCGGTGGTTCTTTCAGGAACATAACTCAGAAAGACATTTTATATATGGAACAATCATTGTGTGAAGAGGTGCAATTTTGGACTTTTTTACTTTCATTATAACCCAACTTAAACTGTTTCGGGAACAGAACTCAGAAGATATAAGGCCCATCTCATTGAAACTTGTACATAGAAATATCATATTATGAAGGAGTGGATTTTTTCGGTTTATAACTCCTTCCTACATCTATTTTCCAGACAAGAACCAAGGAAAAACTAAAAGGCCAATCCCTTTGAAACTTCACTAACAATCATCATGCTATGTGGTACATCCTGGGGGTTTCACACACCTCTACAATTATTTAGCATTTTCCAATGATGCACAACTTTGACTTTTGTCTCCAAATTAAAACTGGCATGGGACCTGACTCAATGAAACTGTGTCCGTTAAACGATCAACATCTATGTTTATTCCTTTCAGTGATTTGCTTTTCTTGCTGACAATTTATTTGTAAAATACAAGTATATGAACCTCATTTAGATAATCAGGTTCCACGCTTATCTAATTAGGCGGAAGATATAGCATGATAGCCGACACCGTCTCCTTGTTCCTGACTTTTTAAAATTTGCAGTTTCTTAAATGTTTCAAATTAACTGTCTCGATGTTCAAAGAACAGACAGACTTACTCGGCGACTCAGGGACACTTGACGTTAAATAGCCGGATTTTACTTGCTCATTGGCAGAACACCGAAGCTTGAAAGCTGGAAAGTATTCACTTTGCCTTTTTTTGCACTCTTGATACCTGAAATTTGCACTCGTTTTTGCACATATATTTTTATCGAAGTATTGAATCAATAATTGATAAACATATAAATACCACTTAGTCATTAACGAAGTGTCCAGACGAAGTTTACATGCTTAAAACATCTTCTTTCTTTCCTCTCACTATGTCCTCCTTCCTTGTATTGTCCTGTAACGGTCTATTTAGTTGCTTGATAGTTAACTCCACGTGTTAAATAGCTAAAGTATTATGATAACAAGTGAAACCCTACTCGCCCTTCCAAACACAAACAGCAACAGTAGCTTTGAGTTTAAGGGAGTCAGCAATAATTACAATAGGTAATCCTGTACATCAGGATGTAATTATAACACAGTTTAAATGGTTTAACACCTTTACAAAAATATAACTTCTAAAGAAATAACATCCCATGAAGTTTCGTAGGAGTGCGGATAAAACAGGTAAATGTAAACGTGTAAAGCCATTCATCCATCCAAGATCACAGTGAAGTACCATCTGAAAAAGCACAGGACAATCTGAATGGATATTTTGACTTTGAAAGAAGTAAATTATACCAGCATTTGATTTGTAATGATAAGGGAAAGAACCCTTTTAATATTGCCAACTGCCTTTAAAAACCTTGCGATTAGAATTTATTCCTATAAGATAGATGAATGGATAACACTAATGTCACGCAATCCTGCACATGTTATATACAAAGCGTCTGTCCGGCAATCTAAAAACATTCAAACTTAACCTGTCTGTTTAAATGATGGATGTTTTAGTTTGTGGAATCCACTGCAAGGATCAGGTATCAATATGTTTCATAATAACCAGAGACAATTTTACAAAGTTCATAGAAACATTTTGCATGTACACCAACTTGTTGATAGATTCTACTCTCGCATAGTCAAAGTTTCCGATCTATTGAGGAATACGTTTCTGTGATTCTGTATATTACCTACATGTCTATTAGAAATAGTATTATCTATGATACATTAACACGTATCACTGGTCAGTTTTGTTTATAAGGATAATTACTGCAGAGTTCGAATTGCCAGAGATTAATAAACAAAACATTCCTAATTAACCTGATTTCTTTACCATGGAACAAGCAATTGATAAGAAGTTATTAAAAGCTATGTATAAGCAATCAATCATCTTCAACTTACCAGTTTCGTGTTAATTCACGCCATACTCGAATTAATCTAGTACAATTATGTATGGTAGATGAAGAGCTATTGATAGAAGTCATATTTTCCGTAACCAATCTCTTTAAAATACAAGACAATTATATAGATGACAAGTTCTCTACTTTTTTCATACGATTTTTCTGGACTAGTTCTGATGGAAGAAGGGTCTAGAAGTAGCCCAAAACGTCGTGGGAGGTTAATAAAGAAGTTATCATCCATATCATTGTATAAACTCCATTAACTTCTTAATGCCGTTGAAGAATTATAATATTTTAAAAGAAAAACAATACAATTCAAACAAAGCAAATATATTCTCATATCGACACGAGAATAAAGATTATAGTATGTTGAATAGCTAGAATATTGCCGACAACACGTTAAACTAAGTCACTCACTCACTGAAATGGCCTACGTGATCTAAAGGTAAGCTCCATGTTTGGGTCTGAAACCTACTGGTCACTGGTTCGAATCCGTGTTTCGACATATCTTAATGTCTCGCTTTGGAAAATTGCACATTGAGTGAATGTGTTTTATTTGCAAAACAAACTTTAAAGTTAAAAATATATTTGTGAAATCAAAGAATTCATCGTGATCATGTATCTATCAGGTCTTCATGGTAATACCGGGTTACAGCTGGTTAGCCTGATGAACACCTCAAAGACGCTTGTGTGTAAGGTAACCTTAATTAAGGTCAAACGAAAAGTTAAGATTCTTTGCTCCACGGTCAGTGAAATCCAATGCCTTTCAGAGAAGAGTGCCATCAGTTACAAGCCATGATGCATGTGTTTCAGAGAAGAATGCCATGCATGCTTGTTATGTTCAAGGTTAAAGAGCAAACTGAGAACACAGATTGCTTCTCACATGTGTCAATTGTTTCCCCCCGAAAAGCCGGTATGTATCTAAAGATTAACATTTTACTAATAAAATAGTTTTGGTTGTAATATTTCCTTTGCGATGTTTGCAATTTATGGTATCTGTACCAACCATTATCCTTCCTCCTTTCATCTATAGCCAATTATAGTAGAACAACATCAATTTGATTCCATTTTTTTACTATAATTTTAGAACTAGATCACTTGTGAATATTCAGAATAATTGTTTCTGTGGAGAACAAAAAGAACTTGATTCATTGATGCAGTCGACATGTTTCCAAGACAATCAACAATAGCACATACAAAATCCACACTGTTAATTCCTCACAGTAGCTACTCGCGATCGTGTAGGTAAATCTGCAAAAGTAACTCGCGCATATCAATTGCCTAGTGCCTAGAGAACCATGACGAAGGGCGGGAGAAATGTTGAAAAGTGTGTACATGATAAACCGAACCTTTGTTGTAAATATTCATAATGATAAACTTGTAATAAATGCATGATAGCACATAGCTAATGAGTGATATTTCATAAATCTGTCTAGATATTGCGTTCCTTTGTTAGGTTTTAAATCAAACTTAACCTCACAATCATTGAGAGCAACACATATTCAGATTATGTACAAATACGTGTTTGCTTCATCTAGCTTGCCCTGACGTCTTTAATGCCCTTTCTGTATAATCAGCCAACTAAATTGAACTGGATTATTTACATTAACAATGTAGAGGCGTGACTCTGTAGGTAACTGCAACATATAACATAATCATGCTTGATTGGTCAATCTTCATGTTCATGACAGTTGAATTAACGCCTGACACCTTTCATAAACAACAACTTTCCGTTTTTACAATTCAGAAAAAATAGCTTTGAATAGAAGATTTCACAATGCTTTTGACCTTTTCTACATCGTTATACAAGAAAGCCTACATTAATAACCTGTTCCCCAACCTGATTATTTTTGGCATACACATAACATATTTACATTTAAGAGATTCCTTTTGGTTTAAGATGCTCAAAAATGAATGGCTACTTATATTTCTTCTTAATGAAACATTTATTTAAGATAACAATAATAATGGGTAGCTTTTATATAAAAGCGCCAAATCTCCATCCATGGACTCAAAGCCCTCTATACTCCATACCTAGTCCAACCTGTGCTGACATATAGTCGCCCAAATTACGGGACTCTGTGACCCCTAATGAGGGAATGGGGCAATATCCCTAAACTATTGGCAACTTCCCCAAAAAACGAATAACTGTAGAAGGTATTTAACCAGTTTATGGACACATTTGGCAACACAGATAGTTTAATGTCGACTTGTTCACTCCTTTATCAAGCTAGTTTGTCATGTAAAGTCTTTAAACCAAATTAGAAAATGATAGATTTAGTTATTGTGAGATCAAATCATATAAATTGTAGAAAATAGCATCAGCTGCAGAACCAATGGCGCTGTTTTTTTTAACAAAACAGATGTTTTTATAATGGTGATTAGTTCCTCATGTCAGATTGTTTAAAAGCCTCTTAAGACGCTACTTACATATAAAGAACATATGTTTATTATTTTTTAGTTATTGTGAGACCAAATCATATAAATTGTAGTAAATATCATCAGCTGCAGAACCAGTGGCGCTGTTTTTTTAAATAAAACTGATTTTTTTATAATGGTGATTAGTACCTCATGTCAGATTGTTTAAAATCCTCTTTAGACGCTACTTACATATAAAGAACATATGTTTATTATTGAAGTTTTTAAGTTCATACATTTTATCGAATACAAATAACTTCAAAGTAGTCATTATGTTTACAGCCATTTCAGGATATGTTATAGATGTTAAGCAAATGGTTTCTCCTTAATAAATGTACATGTTCTACATATGCACATAGAATATATTCAGATTGTTACAACGATTGACGTTTTGATTAATGATGATGGAAGTTGCTTCTGAAAGGCTCATCATATTATCATTTACCAAGAAAGCGTTGTTGTTTAAAAAACTTTTATATTTTCATATTTGACAAAAACAGTTCTAAAACCTACGAAAATAGCACTCATTCCAAAATGCTAATGCTATGTTTTTTACTTTGGTTTACAATCTAACAGATGATTGTGTGTTTTACAACATGATTTATCTGACAGCATTTTGATTCTTCCCAAAACACTAAATTACTTTGCTTAAAATCCATTTGCATAGAATTAGCGTGTCGTATCAAATGTCAAGTGTTAAAATGTAGCTGATCATTTTGAGATTTTTTTTCTGTTAAATATGCATTCTGAAACCCAAAACAACTGCTCCGAGGATGCAATACCTTTCGAACCATCTGAGTACTTATCAACACATAATGTATTTTATATGATTGATCATTCCTTGTAAAACAGCGTTATACCTTCCTATAATCATTAATCAAGTGTCAATACACATTCAGTTTTATAATCTAAAGAAAGTAATTTTACTGCCGTTAATCATTATACATGTATCGTTTTAAGGTCAACAAGAAAATTATCGTTCTGTCAATTCATCAAAAATATCAAACAATAAATCCAATAAATAAGGTTTCGAGTACATGCAGTTCTGTGTATAACAGGAAGTAACATTAATTATTCCCTTTGTTATAAACAGCTTTGTGCTTTTTGTATATCCATCGTATAATCAACAAGATAATTTGCAAAAGCAATGTTCACCTAATATGACATGATCAGGTCACATCATTCCAGAGTTATTTTTTAAATGTCACCCGGTAATTAACAATTACACCCCAGGCATGTTTAGAATAGAAATAAGGTGAACTACCTTGCTAAGAAAATGTCAATGTTCCCTCATCAATGATGCATTATCGAAAAGATACAGAAATAGGGTAATAATTATACATGAAATAATGACACGGAGCTATAACTGGTATCTCAGTGTTTTTTTTCTATTTGGAATAATAAGGTTTTCATATTAAATGATAACCCTTTGACAGAAAAATGTTGTACTACATAACGTATGTGGTTGGAATGTGAACAACATTACATGTGAAGCGAATTATTAATGAATGACTGCTATGACATCAGTGAATATTTCAATAATTAAATTTTAGTAGAATTTTCTTATTATGAAATGGACATAATTGTCTTTTCAAATTTAATAAAAGCAATCTCTTTAGAGAATCATTTAAAAAAGAAACAAAGGAAATTGAAAAACGAGCTTCTTCTCGATGACGAAGCAAATTTTAACTTACTTTTACTTAATATGTTGAATCATTTTGTGTAAGAATTCAATTTCCTTAAGTGAAATTTAAAATTTTACAAAACGACATCCTATAAGACATGTGAACCTATTATTTAGCACTAAAATTTGGAATAATAATACTTTGGCACTCGTGACTTTTTATTTTTGATATAATTGCCAGTCATTTGAATACATCTAATGCGGTTTAGTTCATTCAAAATTTAATTCCATTCATAAAAAAGGATGTTTTCAAGTTATACGTGTTAGAACAATCTCTTCCAATATACCCATTGCTACTATAGCTATTAACATTATTGACAAAGATAACCGGAAGTGTACAGACAGGAAAACAATGGTCTCCACTTCTTGTTCATGATGAACGATTTTAAGGATTTTAAATAAAAACGTCTGTCCAAATCACTTTAATGATCATCAATATGTCATTTTATGTTGGACACGTTGGCAAATGTCTACATGCGATAGGCTTCTAAATGAATCGATGTCACAAGTGTCAATAGTGTGAATGCTGATGCCTTTTACAACTTTATCACTACTAATGAACTCGGACCATCTGTAAATCAGTTTGATAGATTTAGGTTATGTGTCCTGATATATTTAGAAAAATGTGTCACGCACTGAAGATGTCTCAGATATTCTTTTTAAATTTTTCTTTCGTGAAACGTCAAAGCAGTTTGAATGAAGCCATTGTTTTGCTTTCAATGTTTTTAGATCATTTTTATATATATGTAGCAGATTACTTTGCATTTTATTTTTCCTAGACAATCATTTCTAAACAGTATTTTAAACACTTAAAGCAATACATTACAGAGCATTACCTTCAAAGGCGTTCATTTTATTTGATGTTTTATGTTATAAAAAAGCATGAAACACTCAATAATTGGAGGAAAGTGCATGTTAATATCCCAATGTAATCTTAAATGGGAAAAGAATTTTATATGATTAAATTATATATTTAATACTGCACACGTCATGTACATGTATTCCTGATATTAACATCAATACTAGAGTTGTATCTTTTGATCTATAAATGTACAGAAACAACCAGATTCGGAAAAGTTTCTACACCGAGTCTTATGATAGAAGAGTGTAGTGGTTATCATCATAGTTTTTGTTGTTGTGTCAAGTTATAGAGTTGACAAGCTCTTTCTCTTTTCCTGGTGCAATGTAACAATAAAGTTACTCCATGTATCAAGACAGAATAACCAAAAAGGGGACACCACAATCTTGTTGTCCTCGTTAGGTTCATCCTGTTCCTCAAGTGAAATGTTAAACCCCATGTGGTCGTCTTTGACAAAGGCATGTGGTCATTATGGTTTATTCTGGTCAACCCAACACTAATGACTTCAGTATCATTAGCTGTGGACAGTTCATCGCATGGTCAGTATATGTGGTATCATAATGTCACATTCACAACCTACAGTACAATGTAAAAAAGGGAAATTTATTCCGTGACTATTTTGAACAAATTTCATAGATAAATACAAGGGCGTGTTTTTAAACATTACTAGTCTGAACCCTTGTCGTAGTAAAACAATATTTCCTATTCCATATTTCATCAGAAAAACCTATACATAAACATACCTTAGAATTTTAAACTCCTGTTTTTGAGCGTGTGCTTGAATTTGCTGGATTTCAACGCTGATATGCAACAACTCGTTAGTCATTTGTCTCAGTCAAAGTACTTAAGTCCTTTTGTTTGTTTCATAACAAGGTTGGGCAACATTTCAACATCTCATTTTGGTGTAAAATTGCAAGAGGCTTTTAAATGCTAATTCAAACCGATAAACCATTACACAGAGAATTATCTTAGGAGAGCCACCAGTTTAAAACAATGAATTTTAAAAGGTTTATGGGTCAAATTCAACACTTGACTCCTTAATTATTGTTACTACAAAGCTTTTTTACTTTTCAAATTAGCGGATCATTTTGAACCAGCTATCATTACAATACAGTAAAAGAATAATGATGTAATTATTAAACAGTTTAAATTTTCATAAATGTAAACGAAAGAAGAACTTCAATAGAAAAGGGCCTCATGGAGTTACTGACTAGATAAAGAATAAACAGGAGCATGGAATTACCTGCACAAGCCCTGAAACACATCACTGCTCAACATGAATGAATATTATGGCTTAATACAAGTAATGGATGTCTATTCAAAAAAGATGAATGGTGGCAGCATATTGATTAAATTGGATTAAATGAAAGGAACATGCTAACTGTTTACGATAACCAATACACTGTTTAGTGATTGAAAAGTTTAAAACTTCTACAAAAGATAAGTGGAAAACTTGCAAGGAATGCAATTTTGCACAATTAAGATAACATCTGTCAGACATCTAAAAAATAGAGTCATTGGCTCTGTAGCTCATCAGGCTTTATATAAAATTTGCTTTAAGGTGATGTAGTGGGGTCCACAGGGTCACCAAATGTACAATTTAGAATCATCATTATCTAACTTAGGGGTCTGTATTCAAGGCTTCAGCTTTCTAGGCCTTAAGCTTCTTGAGAAAGATGAAAATAGGTTTTAAGGGTGTGTTCCTTATTAGAGGCCAAAGGGTCACCAAAGTTGTGAATTATATTCCTCACTAGTCAAGGAGTATGTACACAGAATTTCAGCTTTCTAGGCCTTGCGCTTCTTGAGAAAATGATTGAAATAGGTTTTAAGGGCGTGGCCCCTCTGGCTCTTATTAGAGGCCACAGGGCCACCTAAGCTACAATTTATAATCCTTATTAGTCAAGGAGTCTGTACACAAAGTTTTAGCTCTCTAGGCCTTATGGTTCTGGAGAGGAAGATGAAAATAGGTTTTAAGGATGTGGCCCTGTGGCCCTTATTAGGGGTCACAGGGCCACCAAAGCTACAATTTATAATCCTCACTAGCCAAGGAGTCTGTAAACAAAGTTTCAGCTTTCTAGGTCTTATGGTTCTTGAGAAGAAGTCGAAATTCCACAAAGTTTATGGAAGGACGGACGGGTGGACGGACGAATGGACGGACGTACGCAGGACACCATGCCATGCCATAAGCCCATCGGGCCTTACAGGCCAGATCAGCTAAAAATCGAATGTTTGCGGTGTCTACCTTAATGATGAATATATCAATTTTGGGAATCTGCAACAAGAATCTGGTCTCAAATATGTTCGAATTATCCAATAAAACGTTTGACGATACGCTGAATACATACGTTACTTCAAATACAAGCTAACATTCATAAGAGGATAGGTTTTTGTGACTTCTATTACCTGTCACTGTGTATCAAGAAGATTCTAATATATGATACTTTTTAAAGATAACATCACTGATCAGTTGCAGACCAGATGATTACATATACCACTTACTTAATTAACCTGCTACCTTCAGAATGAATCAAACACTGATTACAAGGCAACCTGAATGAATCAGCACACAAAAAATCATCAAGACGTTTACATTTAAGACATCCAAAATGCCTGTCTTCGTATTTCATTTACTCATTCAAAACATTAATTGACACATTGAGAGGAATATGATACTTTATAATTATAAAAACAAACATTTGGGTGTAATAGAAAGTTTGTCTTGTAATAGCAAAACCTGACAGTGTATATAAGCATTCTAATGAATTAAATTTGAACAACGCATATGACTGATACAATGATACAATAACTTTACATTTCATATCATATAATTATAGACATATATAGTGATAATCAGGTTATGTATCACTGTGCGTCATGCCTGTCATGCCACCTTTATTGGCTTATACAATATACAATGAAATGTACCAACATGTAATCATCACCATTAACACTGAATATACGTGGGCTGTATCTACAAACATAGAAATTGTTTATGTCCAGCACATAGATTCATGGTCTTGATTCATGACTGATAGGCGATGAATGACAACCATTACGCTTTAAAAAAGATCACTCTCACTTGCAAATACTGGCAACTGAAAAAATACCTAATAAAACATCACTTTGAACGTAAATTTTACACTCAGAAAATATTCAAATTTCAACAAAAACTGACATTTTAGAAAACTTATTATTTGACTAACTGTTCTTTGTATAAGCATCTTCTCATTTTAGCTTACCTAACTTCGTGCCTATTTTAATGCTTTTTACATATAAAGGGGATTTATGACTGTAGTTTTATATTGTACACAAATGTAAAGTAACAATTCATTGAAAATGTTATCAGTATTTTCAAAAAAAGACACTTCAACGTTTATACACTTGTACTGGATGAATTTAACAAATTAACATTTGTTTTTTAACATGTTCTATCTGAAAGTTTTTTTTTAGGTTTTTGCATGACATGATTGGCATGCTCATAAAAATGTCAAATGGTAATATTGTGATTTTAAAAAACTATATAAAATCTCTGATGGTGTGACAAGCATTGGACATTTTAACACAAGTGTCTTTAGTACTTGAGTATAAAACAACGGTGTTGTAAAATTGATGAGACCTTTTAACATTGTGAATATATCATAGTCTCATCATCCTCACCATCATCATCATCATCGTCATCATCATCATCATCAATCATGTGGCAACATTAAGGGAGATCGAATAAGAATCAAATGAATGCTTTTTTTTCAGATATGTATTTTGTTTTCGTTTGTGTGCATATTAGGCAGATTTTAATATTTTCAGTTCAGTATCTTTCTATCAACATTTCATACATGTACATATAAACATTTTATTTTAAATATTCAATGATGACATGCTTGAGAAATACATGCTTGAGACAGTGTGGCTAAATATGTCATTTCACAGGAATTTGTAAATGTCACCATGTAATAAACAATTACGGAACACAACCGAAACCCCTGGGCGTTTCCAAGATACACAGGAGTTCACTACCTTGTTACGGAAAATGTCAATGTACCTTAATCAATTATGCTTTCTTGATATAGGTTAATTCGTAATCAGATAAAAACAAATTTATTTGTAAATGTGTGCAACGTGTTAAGCTTTCCATTTCGGAAAAAAAGTCTCCTAATTTACTAACCAATGATTATAGGTGTCAAGCTGGTCCACTTTAAACTATTATCATTTACCGTCCGAAAATGAATAACGACTGTAGGAAAATCCAGTTTGTTCAGATACATTTCTCGTGAGGTATTTACCAAATACAAATCCCCAGTATAAAATACGAAGCATATCATTTGTCAACGGATGTAACTTTTTCATCCAAAAAAGTTAATCAACATCTTAATTTATGACCTTTCTAGAGTAAAATTTAGATAAACATTTTAGACACTATTTTTCACTCATGATTAGTTTGATTGCAAATACAGCATTGCACAGATTGATTTATGATTAGTGTTCATGTTAGGAAGATAATTTTAAATTGTCAGTATTTAGAATTAAAATTTCTTTTCAATAAAGTTACAGCTAGGACACACATTTCGATGTAGATCCTATATATATCATATCTATTCGAGGCTTTGGTAGTGCATTTTGATATTCAAATTGTGATTTAAATGATAATTCGATGTCGTACCTTGATTAGGTTGGATTCTTGATTTAGGTAATATTTTCAAACATTTATGCTTGGAAAAAGTCTGAATTGAATCAGATTGATATTGCCTTCAACTCTTTGTTAATTTACACATTTTCAAAGTTGATAATTCACACCTTTCATCAAGTTTGGTAATGTACGATACCTTCTTCAACTATATCAATCACCAGCCACAGATTTAGGATACCTGATACTCAATTCCACCGTGAATGACAGCTAGTAACATTAACAACGTGTCCTCTTAATCGTTCGGCCTATAATTCCGACAGCTCGTACTCAGATTATAAGTCAGATACTTACCAGATTTAATCAGTTTGATTGATCTGATATAAGCATTATTGTAATGTATCAATAGAGTTTCTGTTTCTACTCTATTTTTGTTCAGATAAGCCCGATAATGTCCAAAAGACATATTATTGTTTTCAAATAATCAAAACTAGCTGCCCAACATTTACATAACATCTTAAAGACACACAAGTACTGTTAAGGTGTCTTGCATTTAGTATCATGTCATATCAACCTTATTTTGCTTCTTATTCTCTTGAAAAGTTTAAATTGTTCCGTTTGCTTCTGTACTTAATTGAAAATATGAACATTGAAGTTGCTAAACATAAAGCGCTTACATGTACATATTTTAATTAGTTGAAGGAGGCTATTGGTTTGAAACTTTTCTCTAAAATGTCAGCTGTTCTCATGAACATGGTAATAAAAGTAGTAAGTTGTGTCATATAAAGAAGAGATTACTGAGGGACAGTCTTCAGTCAAGGTTAGGATAATAAAAGCTATTAAAGAACATGAAGCAACATTTTTAAAATGAAAAGCTTTGATCTTGTAGAGCAATAAGAACTTCTATGTATGTAACATAATTTGGAAACAAAGGTTTCTTTCAGACTTTCCTCCAGCCAGACAACATTAAATGTCAATATTTAATGATGAATGTCTACGATGAACTGACATTCTGGATATCATTAGCTTTTTATGTTTTCTGACACACATTCAGAGATCTTAAAAAGTCCTTGACCTCCAACTTAATAATGAGAGACTCTTTGTCACTTTGTTTTCCTGTTATCGGAGTCTCACATGAATTTGAAGTTCAATTCTTGAGGTTTCCCTAATGTCTTATTCGAAATAAGTTTTTTTTACTTGGTAAACTTATCATGCTAACATTATATTTGTCAAATACATATTTAGACAATAACTTACTCGTGACGGGGAATGAAAGATTATCTTTCCCGAGTTATATTAATTTTGTAATTCTCGAGCCTTGGCGAGAGAATTACACAATTAATATAATGAAGGAAAGATATTCTGTCATTTCCGTCACAAGTTGGGTATTGTTTATATTATCCATGACATTTTTTAAACTAAAAACTAAGATTCTCTTACAAAAAGTTTTGTCATAAAGGATTTCACAAGGGCATTTGCTATTGCTTTACTCCCGATATGCCTACACACGAGTAAATATCCCATGCGAAGTGTTATACAAAATAACCTTTAATGTAGTTGGTGTTTAAAGTTTCGTTTTTCCTTTTTATATAGTCTTTTCAAGTTGTGTTTTGATTTGAAGTAACTGGCGACGGCCTCCTGTAACAAAATACAAATCGGCCCAAACTGAAATTCCTATTACGTCGTTGTAAGCACTGTGACGTCATAGCCGCTCGTGTCTATGACGTCCTTACAATAGAATAAAACCCGTAGCATTTTACGTGGCCGAAAGCTTTACGCGACAACAAAGTACATATGTTGATCAATAATTTCTATACTTTTGGACAATTTGACTGGCTCATCAAACATAATTTGCATCGGCACATGTGAAAATTGGCAGATAGCAACAACATGGAATAAATTGAACTTGTTTAGATTTAGAATTAGGGAAACAACTTGTCAGTCGAATGTAAGTTTAAAAGATGAATGAAATAGTCCCGGCATAACGTTAAATTTGATTGGTTCACAACAACCAATCAAAAAACAGGAAAAGGTGTAACTCCCTAGGGACTTACAAGAAAAATACTACCCTGTGTCCGTGTTCTCATATGGGTAATATATATGTATCTTGTTTGTTAAGGTTATAAGGTTATAAGATCACAGGTCGAACTACCAGATACATTTATTCATATTAACTTAAATATTCATGTTCTGTGCTAAACGAGCAGTTTATATTACTTGATATATCAAGACTTAATGTTTTGATTTGGTGATCGGTTACTGTGATTACCTATTGCAAAGATTATGATGACATACATTTTCACTTTTTTTTAAATATTGGTAATAAAGCTTGTTAACATACTCGTGGAACAGACGTCTGCATTGTCATCTTAAATAATAAATGCTTGTTAAAGAAAAAGTTGATAATTCACATAGATAAAGATTAATACTTATAGCAAACAAAACAAATGACGTAACAATCTCTAAGACTTCTATAAAAGTTTGCATTGTAGTTAAAATAAAGCTTTAACAAACTGTTAACGTCATTTTAGTCTAATTGAAAAAAACAAATAAAGACATGACAAGGTGCTGGATGGGAAAAATATAGATTTTTAAGGCAATATAGGGGGGGAAATGTCCCTCTTAATAAGTAAGAAGTGAAAAAAAGAATTAGCAAACCCTATCACAGTGATGTTATGGCAAAAGGGAGATAACTCTAGATGGATTTATTGTTGATGGGGCGTATCAAAAACCTTAAAATGTATTTTACATAATAAAATATCAACTTTCAAAATTAAAATGGCAAAGCTAGGCACTTTATCCATTTTATCCATTATCAAAAATAAATGGTTTAGGTCCCCACATTACTGTTCTGGTATCGTTTCAAATTCAAAAAATCAATCACTCCATGCTAGAACGATGATCAGAAGAACTTGAAACCATATATTAAACCCCAACATGATTGACAGCGAATCATGATAATAACCCTCATTAAACATGCAGGAAATCTGCCCACTAGCAAGGCACTGCTGAAAATACACGCAATTCTTGTGTTCCCCAGTGCATGAATTTATGTTTACATATATATATATAAATAAATTATTTTAAAATAAAAATTATGATATATATATGATTATTAAATTTAAAAAATGACAATAAAATATATACTGCAAATATAACTGTTTAGAGAAAAACATGCCATCAAATTTATTAACCAATTCTTATTCTTTATCTTAATGAAAATTATGATGTGAAGACAAAAAAAAACTTTTCCAGTTAAAAACTTTATAAAAGTCAATTTGCCTCACTCATATGTTTACACACTGGTCTCGACTCATTTTTACAGGTAACCTGTAACCCATTAAGGAGGGATTTTTATTACCAAAAGGTGTTTTCAACGGCTATCGAATTTTTGTTCATATGTACATGTACTTTGTAGACAACATAGCCTGTGTCAAAAACACAGTTTATTTCCTGACTGCAATGTTTCTGTTGTTTCGACGATGTCATCAACCACGACCTGGAATTCACTACTGTTTTGGGCGAGCCTCATAGTGCCAGATCATGAAACATATACAAGATTTTTTAAGACATTTTAACTTCAGCTATAGGGTAAGTATATTCTTTATATATATCTTCAAGTTAAATATTCTAACCTTCTAGAGTCATTGTAACAACCACGACCTGGAATTCACTACTGTTTTGGGCGAGCCTCATAGTGCCAGATCATGAAACATATACAAGATTTTTTAAGACATATTAACTTCAGCTATAGGGTAAGTATATTCTTTATATATATCTTCAAGTTAAATATTCTAACCTTCTAGAGTCATTGTAACAAATGATTGACAGAATCAAGAATGTTTGGAATGCCAGCACTTACTCAAGACCTTAAAAAGACGATTGAATTGTAAATATTTAGTAGTTTACAGTTTGGGACCGTTTCTAAAAGTATTATTTTAGCACTACATTGACCCTTTGTTTCATCAATGAAATCAATCAAAACCTAAAGATCACCCCTGATACTTGATTTTCACAACCTCTTTGATTGACAGGCAATAACACCTTGCCTAAATTCCCTACATTTACAGCTTACAGATTGACAGCCACTAACAACTCGTTCTCCTAATTGGAGCTTGCTGGAATTTCGCTCTGACAGGTAATCATCAGCTTAAGGTGTTATGAACTCCAGAACAACCTTTTAAAGTACAAAGTTCCCACCAGCAAAATTCACGACTGCGAACCTGTTGAAAAGTCGGTAGACAGTAGTTGTTTTATCATATGTCAAAGAGAGAATAGTGCAACCGTATTGTTTTAATAAGGAGTGGGTATGGTCATAAAGGTAAACTACAGGTAAGACTGTTGAATTCAATATTCCCGATGGAATTGTGCAATTGTCAAGTAGTGGGATAATACACATCCTTGGCCTATTGTTAATGTTGTATCGACTTCTGTATTCTCTTTTAAACAATCCTACCAATATAACACGAGTATACATAAGTGCATACATGTATTTTCTTGTTTTCGTTTTTGTAAGTTTTGTAAAGTTTTTTGAAAATCGTATTAAAGGTACCATTGCATATTTTACTTGAATGTGTAGTGACACTTGTAATAGCACTAGCGTAATTTTTGCATATAGAATAAACTTCTGACATTTCTTTAGGTACAATACAAGCTTTACATATGTCAAATTTTTAACATGTTATACATACAACTAAAGAGTTTTACATGATGAGAAAGGTTAGGAGAAGGCATAATACATTCCCAACATATTAGATATTCTTTCAAAAACAATTATTATTCATTATTCATGTTTACAGTCAGACTACTTAATCTACTTTTGTCTGTAGTTTTGTTGATTAAATGATAATTGCAGAAATGTAAATTTGCAAAACAGATCACTGTCTGTTATTTAAATGACAAATCATGTTGGCGTCTTGTGATGTTTGCAATGCAAATTTGAAATTGTCATGTTTGAATTGGAATCTCCAAAACTATCAATATATATCCTTTATGGCTGAATGCTATACTAATATTTTCATCAAGAAAACTTTGACTTTCTTGAACCAAAAATATATATTAAAGTATAGTATATACGAAGATTTAGACCATAAAATATTGTATAATATAAGTATAAGAAAAATGAAAAAAAAGAAAAATGTGTAACGTTGCAATCATTCACATTCCTGATACAAGATTGGATTGAGAGAAGCGAATAGTTTTCGAAAGAGTTTAGATGCATTAGTTAGTAAGTGATAAAAATTTCCGATACACAAATGATGTAAGAAGCCATTCACGATTAGCAGTTCTAATTAAGATAAGGCAGACAAAGGCATTCAAATTATCAAAAGAGTGATTATTACGGCTAGACAACGGCTAGACATCTTAAAACATTGACGGATATCAGAAAATAGTTCTGCCTATTATGTTTGAACGGATACATCTTAAATAGTGATTATATCTTACAAGAGTTGGTTATGCACAAAATACTAAACCGGTTTAGATGTTAAGTAATGCAACTTTTTAATATAGCTGTAACATGAACAGTCCCTTATACAGTGAAGGTATATCTGTAACTGCAGCCATTTTCTATAAACTGAAGCACTGTTGTTGCAGTGTCTTTCACTGCCACGAATCTGGAGCAAAAGCTATAAATCTGGTAGAAGATTGGTTGGCACCAGTCGACAGCCCTCCCCTTGATGTACATTTGAGCTTAGTGTGGTGAAAATCAATTTATTGATAAGTAGGGAAAGTCCCAGTCGTGAATTGGAGCTAATTGATGGATATTCGATGTGCTCTTTGATATAAGGCATACGGTAGAGGTATTTTTTGTTTTCTATTTGTTTCCATATATACATATTGGCAGCGTTACATCAATAAAATAAATTGCGGGCATAGTGAATCAATCGATTTAGCGCCTAATAAAGTTTTTTATGATATATTTTCGGAGTCTTAGGATGAGAATATTGGGAATAATTGAAACTATTTGTCATTAAATGTACTGTTTGAGTGGCATACCAGAAGTTGGTGGTATAAGGAAGACAGGAGTAATTCTATGGATGAATAACTTTTATATTTGACAGTAGCAACGTTTCGGTATAGATTCTTATACAGTTTTCAAGCATACATGTATGCAATAAAGTTCTTCATCCATAGAATTACTTTTGTCTTCATTAAATGTATATAAAAAAAATTAATTTCTTTTGTGGATATGAATTTTCAATAAGGTTATTCTCTTTCAAACATGTTGGCCTTTTTTTCTTTAAAGGGTTGGAAAATATATTTTAAGTTGAGATCATGATGTGGATCAGTAATGGTTAATGAATAAAGATTTCAGTTCAGTTTTGTCTCTCCAATGATAAAGGTTTAATTGATAGCGTCTCGAATCTGGTAGTGCTTTTGTTCTCTTCTATGATAGTTACAATCATATTCTGTTCTTAAAATATGTCTTGACAACTAGTGAAGAAAATTTCTGGGAAAGGTTGATGCTATAAGAAAGTACATGTATATGCTTTAATTAGGTTTGTGATTTATGAGAGTAAAAAAACTTAACTTTGTCCTAGAACGGCGACGCAGTAATCTGGAGTGATGTCTCATGAGACACCCAGTGGAATGGACGGTCCTTTGTAGAGAACAGTGATGATAGAACTTTTGTGTCTCAGTTCATGAAGTGTAATAGCCCATGTGGGGTCATTGAACATCTTTGTTCAGTGCAGTTGACATTTCAGTGATGTTTGCACTAAGATATATCCATAAATGGCAGCAGAAAGATCAGAGGCACAAAGATACACTTTGACACAAATAAGAATCGTATCCTCAACTGTGATATTGTCTGTAATATTGCTCGTTTTCTGCATAGAGACGTTTTACCTTACTGTTCTTATGAAACAGTAAAGGAAAGCGGTTTTGATGTATGTATGGTATTTTAATGCAAGAAACCCATTCCAATATCCATATTGGATATGAATATTGGATTTTTACTTGGCGCATATTACCATCCACGGGTGGTACATATAACATTGCGTTTGCTTTGAAAGTAGTATCCAAAATGATGTTTTCAGAACAGGGTCCCTTATTGCATAACTAACTTTAATTGCCTCCAATCAGGCATCTCCCTCATAAACTCGGCTAATAAGAACAGAGGTTTGATTAACATTTCATGACTTGATCTGCCTCAGTGGAGAGGGAATGCTTATGGCGCTAAACACATTTTTGCCTTGGTTTAACCCAAGCTGACATATTTCTAGTTAGGAGGACACCAACAACACAACTCTTTACCAGGTACCCATTTCCTGCTGGGTGGACAGAGGCACAGTCTCTTGCCCAAGGTGAAGGTCTCTATACTGATTTTTGTGTGTGTGGATAATTTGCTTCATAAACTGTGTACATAAAAATCTACAACTGACATATCAGTAGTTTATTGCATGTCATATGAATATAACGTTAACATACATTTACTAGTACTTGATAGGTTTGATCCTATATCACATACCTGGCCTAAGGGTAAGCTATTTTCTGTGATGATCATTACTTTTGACTTCATAGAGTTTCTTCTTTCAATAGTTAACAATTGAAATCAATCAATCAAATTTTTAATCAAGCCGATCTCATTCATTCAAGAAATTCGACCATGATTTTCATTTATCATTGTATATGTATATGTAGGTCAGTAAAATATTTGATTTCAAATGTTTTAAACGTTTTCTCTTTGCACTTTGAAAAATAACATACCAAAGCTGCTTTAACAAGATTTTACACAAAAACTTGTTTTAATCGTCGATGGCAATCATGCAAAGCAAAACTTTATGTTTAATATTCTGAATTCATGTTGAGAGCACTTTTTTCAAATGATTTTAATATGTATTAGAACAAATACCTATGTTATCAAGAAAAGCAAAGGTAAATTTAGATAGACGCAAGCAAACAGTTTCCCCAAATGTATGACCTTAGTTAGCTTTCAGACAGAAAATATAGTTAATAACAAAACTACTCACTCACCATTGAATGATATTATTACAAAAGACTGTAACCTTTTGCTTTTCGTTTTACCGAGAACTCATAATCATGTCTTCATTAGGATGCTTCATTTCCTTATTTTTACGACTAATAAGACCTACATTGCCAAACATGTTATTAATAATAGTAATGTAATAGTCTTTACAAACAAACACACACAGCGATAATCATGTTGTTATGAAACTAATTTGTTTTGTTACATATGCTTCTGCAGAGGCTTCGATTTACAGTTGGGCATACCTAACAACGCATGTTAATTTCGTTTAATCTATGATTAACCTCGGATTCATTTTACACTTTCTGGTAGGAAATATCCAGGTACAAAAATTCATTTACTTTGACTTATGATAATCCCAGATTAATTACAATGTTAGCCACTAAGTCTCTGTAATCCATGGATCCGCATGTCTTTCAAACAACAATGAGTGCATGAGCTCTGACAGAATTGATTACAACTATGTTCTGACAATTGTTGTTTCATCATTAGTTCTGACTTTCGACTAATAATCAAAACAGTCTGACTCACCTCAAAATCTCATCTTTAATTTACCAAAAAGCTTCCTGAACTGAACTGAAAGGTTGCTAATACGTGCGAAATCAGGGTTAATCGCCTATAGGAACAAACATATAGTAATTAATTTTGTTTGACCAGAGATCAACTCAGAGTCATTACCCTGTTTCGCGAATGTAATAGCTTATCAACATCAACCATGATTAGTTGGTTAACATATGCTGCCTCAGGGCTCATTAGTTATAACAGTTGGCTATACATAACAACACAAATGTATATCCTCTGACCTTTAATTAACTCAAATTACTTACAAATTGTAACTGTGTAGTGAAAGGAAATCATTTCATTTGATCAAGCATTCGAGAGTCATGCACTACAAACAAACACAAATTCATTGTGCTTGGCGCACGATAACCCCAGACTAATTACCAGGTTATTGTCATGTTACCCGCTGAATATCTTGAGTCTGATAACCCAATGTATAAACGTTCTTCAAGCAATATATATCTGATTAAATGCATCGTATTTGCACTTTCGCCTGATACTATTGCTGTTTATGATATAAAAGAAATTAGGCTTCCAAGACATCATTACAAAACACAATGCTTACGTCTTTAGACCAATTAGTTTGGGTTTTAATACCAGTAGACAAATAAATTCGTTTGAAACTTGGCCTAAGAAGATCGATAAATAAGTTTGTGAGAACAAAACTGCAAGATTATATTAAGATACGTTGTATTTGTGTCTTCAATTGATACTATTTATCTCGTTTCAGTAATAATAGACTCAGACTATAAGATCACTTTATTTCATGAACAAAACGTAGCAGGAAGAAATATCATAGAGACATATTTCAATATAAGCACAAGTGCACATATCTCTTTTGTCTAGTAACGAATGTAGTCGCGCGAGTTCCCAATTTATGACTACATAACATCATTGTTCTTGACGTCACTATGGCCAGCTTTTGCAAGTGATGCGGCCTGTTTCTCAGATATTTCTAAGAGGAAAATTCGAATAGGAACGATAATAAAGAAATGATTACTCTCGGAAGTGTGCTATATGACTGTTAATTAACTCATATTTGCATGTTTGTGGAAAATCCTCGGATTTGCTCTGGTAATACAAAATATCACACTTGTTTCATGAAACGTTATAGGACACACTCCCCCGTGTAATAATCATTATATATACAAATCATTAAACATCTGTTAAGAATTGAAAACCATAATCAGCGAATTCATGATGTCAAACAAACAAAAGAGGAAGTAATATTCCTTCATTTTGACAGATCTCGACCCATTTATCAGAAGATTGCTTAACGATAACCTCACGAGTTCCCGTGTCCTTATCTTCCTATTCAATAAGCAGTTATCACATATATGACATTTTGCCATTCTGTGACCAATTGGTATTGCATTTCAGAAACTCGCTAACCAGTGCTTGTTAGACAGAGACATATCAGCTAACCAGTACTTGTTAGACAGAGACATATCAGCTAACCAGTGCTTGTTAGACAGAGACATATCAGCTAACCAGTGCTTGTTAGACAGAGACATATCAGCTCACCAGTGTTTGTTAGACAGAGACATATCAGCTAACAAGTGTTTGTTAGACATAGACATATCAGCTAACCAGTGCTTGTTAGACAGAGACATATCAGCTAACCAGTACTTGTTAGACAGAGACATATCAGCTAACCAGTACTTGTTAGACAGAGACATATCAGCTAACCAGTGCTTGTTAGACAGAGACATATCAGCTCACCAGTGTTTGTTAGACAGAGACATATCAGCTAACCAGTGTTTGTTAGACAGAGACATATCAGCTAACCAGTGCTTGTTAGACAGAGACATATCAGCTAACCAGTACTTGTTAGACAGAGACATATCAGCTAACCAGTACTTGTTAGACAGAGACATATCAGCTAACCAGTACTTGTTAGACAGAGACATATCAGCTAACCAGTACTTGTTAGACAGAGACATATCAGCTAACCAGTGCTTGTTAGACAGAGACATATCCGCTAACCAGTGCTAGTTACTCAGAGAAATATCAATTAGCTTCTTGACTGAAAGATTGCAACAATATAGCAAGAACAGTTTTACATATAACGTACTTGGATGTTACTCTGTTGTTTTGATTTTTTTAGAATTTTTTACTATCCTCCAATATTCACAGTTCAGTAACTCGCATGTCAATTTCATCAATTTAAAACAAAACTTCTTGATAAACGCTCTTAAATTCTTAAGAAGGTGATAAACAGAAATGAAATTATTGTTAATCCACATGAATTACTCAGTACAACATGTAAAAAATGTGACAATATTAACGAATTCTTTATTTCATAACAAATAACTCTTACCAGAGATGCCCCTGAATAAGCATATGATCATAAACATGAACAACTGCTTCTTGTTCTTTATCATCCTAAAGGTTCCTGTGAATTACATTTATACTAACAAGACATCTAAATTGTACCAAATCTATTCATGTCATTAGTTTCTGATTTTTTTAAATTGTTGGTATTGCATAATAGAGACTTGCCAGGCAAAACGTTTCGTAATAACGTTCTGATCTATGGGTAATATATCAGCAATAGTTTGCATCATAAACGGAAATGACGAGTTATGTGCATAAGTTAATCAAGCATAACAGTTTTTAAAACAGCTAGATTGTTCTAATAAGAAATACAAGCTTGTAACGATTTACAAGTTAGAGGAAATACCAAGATATATTGTATGTAGTTAGGAAGACATCACTCGACTAACCTTGACTGCCTTTACAATAACTCGGTATTTGTTTAAATACAAGTTACCTTGTATAATAAAAAAACGTGCAACTGCCTCTTTAAAACAGAAAAAAATCATCAAAATCCCAAATTTGAGGATATTTCAAATTCAAAAAGTTTCCAAATGATCACATCCGGTATTTTATAATGGTAATGTTTTGTATCAAACGCGGGAAGCAGGATACCTTTGATAAACAGTTTGAAGAGAAAGATTCAATTTATTCACTGATCAATCTCATTTGTTTTAATAAAATAACTAAAAGTTCAGTTTAATACTACACCTGCTTACAATATTTATTTTTAAAATTCAATACCATCACATTTGTTAATATTTTCACTAATTTTTTACATTTTCAATGTCTGACTACAGCTGCGTACCTTAATTTTGTTCACTTGCTACTGTATCTTAATGCAAATATCATGTAATTTGTGTTTCGCTTATACACCAATCAAATAACTCCAGCAACACTGACACAGAATAACCAATGGTGTTAAATAACAATTTTCAAATCATTTCTTGGCAATGTCTGGTCACTGCTGCAAGATCTTAAAATATGACACAGAAAAAAAAGACACATTAGGGCTGCTTCATTTGTCCCAACCTTTCCCTGCCGGTTTGCCGGCGGCACAGCCCGGTCACGTGATATTTACGTATGCAAATGAAGTGAACCGGCGTAAACAAACATGGCTGCTATTGTAATCGCCGTCGCTTCAATTCTTGTATATAGATTTTTGTCCGTGTTATGCTTAACTTTTATCTCAATTGATGTTAGATGTAATGTCATAAGATAGCTCTTTAATTACAAGTGAGTTATGATCATGATTCTGCAAACTTTAATTATGGTGTTCATTGGAACATTCGGACCATGACGTTTTTCCATAGACTTCCATTGTAAAGTTAGTGCTGCAGAAATAGAGTCTATAAAATAATTCTTGTTAGAAAATTGTAAAATTATTGCAGATTGAATTGAAATCATCTCAACTTTAGGTTCATAATTTCTATTTTATTGTCAAATTTAAGTATGCTAGAGAACGTAATCAGATTAAGCGTTCTATGTACATAAAAAAGAAACGTGTCCCATCGATCACCATTATAAATTGCTGTCATTACTTAAATAATTAATGGAAAATTAAAAAGAAGTTATGAGGTTGTAGCTGAGATGATTCTGTACAAACGTGCAAAAGAGATTAACAGGATCCGACGGAAATTAAATGCATACAAAATAAAATTATTGTTGCAACACAACATGCAAAATCTACAGTATGGAGATGTCACTGTTATAAGGGCCTGTATATTAAAACACTTTTAGAACAATGGTTGGACCTCAAATCAACATTTGTGTTTCAATTTAGCAAGTTTATCAGAAACAGTGATCATTAGGGTGACAGGGTTTGCATAAAAATGTTTGGCATTTTGAAGACACGAAAACATGTAACAGTTTGATTTTCTGTATAGTAGTCCTATTATTATTATACCTTTGATCGCAAAAACGGGACAAAAACAACAATCATATCAGCTTGCACTAATAAGGCTTTACTGACCGATAGTTTTATATGAATAAAGTCATCATAAACAAAGAATAACATCTTTACTTTTATAATGTCATTCGGAAAATGGAGGCGCACAAGGACGTTTTAGAAACGGAAACTTGTAAGGGGCATAACTCTCAAAAGGATTACTAGGAGTGGTCCACTAAAAACAGATTAAAGTAGAAATTATGTTTTGAAATGATACATTTGTCTTTACCATTAATTAAGCTTCACTGTTCAATCAATTGGCTTGGATTTTTTTCCAATTCGTTACATCAACAATACATATGTTACTTTTAAATGCAAAAAGTAGACTATAAGGCTTATAAAGGCTATTAGATCTATTACAATTGATATTTTTCAAATGAATCGTTCCAGAATAAACTTTGAAATGCTTAATTGTCATGTTTTTAATTTGACGATACACATAGCTACAATAAAAAGTTGTCATTTATTTGCAGAAGATTTGATTGAATATCTTTGAATTAAAATTTTTATAAATTTCATGAATATCTGATACATATATTTCCTTTTATGTTACCATTTATTTATCTAATGACATTTTACATCATTGTAAATAAATTACAAATCAAATAATGAAAGAACGATAAAGTTTGAGGGAGTTGTCCCCCTGTCATTAACTCAAATTGAAAAAAATGATTTTCAAGTTCTCAAGAAGATACACGTGTATTTTTTTAATTTTATTGACAGAACAATGTTTGTTGGTTAAAAAAATACCATCGATACCATGTCAAAACGGGTTTTATTAATTTTTATATAAACAAACGTTTTAACAATTTAACACTCTTTTATCTAGATGAACGAAGAAATAACCTGAAATACAGACTAATATAACATATATTTCTTTTAGGATCGGAAATAACATAGAAATTGCCCCATTTCATTATCTATTTGAAAACTAATATAAGAATAATGTTTGTTTTGATTATCGGACCAAATTATATATTTTTGGCTGTAGGCATTACAATTTGCCGGTCACCTCAAAGCGGCGCAATCGGCACACGCCGCCGGCAAAATGTTTGATATGGGCAAACCATTGCCTTGAGTCAAATGTTTGATGGATGAACATGATGTTAATGGCAAACACATTGGACTTATTTCTTCTGTCAGAATCTACAAAAAATTATTCCTTAAAATTAGTCTAGATTATTCGTTCTTGAAAAGGATCAGTGATTAATTGCCCTCTAATGGGTTTGAACGGAACGTGTTGGACGGTTTATCTTATTTGAATTAGCATCAATTAAAGTAGAAGATACTCTTCCCAGAGATCAGAGGATCCATTGACGTCAATAGTGAGATGCAGTTTAGGAAAATAACCGATATTATTTATTACAAAAAAACACTAGTGTTTGTCTTGAGTTAGTATAAGTGAATATATTATAGGCTAATTAATTAAAAACATCACTTAGACCTTTTTGAACCAACGAATACCTTACAACTATCCTTGAATGATTACCTGTTTGGTAGAGTGTTTTACTGACTTTGAGTGTGTTCTTTCTCATTCAATTACAGACAATCAGTAAAGTATTTTGATTGTTGGCGTTATTGTAATACTTTACAATTCATTAGTAACTCTTTAATGGTCACTTCTAAATCTGTAAGAGCTTACAACGTCACAGTCAGCTGTGTATTTATTAGCATCGGCCTCTGGCTAATAGACTGCTTGAGTTACTGAAGATAGAAAGGATGAACATTTGACTGAAGTGTAACAAACCAATAGGCCATTGACAAATCTTTTTACACACGCTTGATTTTATGTTATTGCATAATAACTAAATATACTCAACTCAATTCAATTCTTCAACAAAGGTTCTTTGCAACTTGTCAAGCGTTCATTTCTATATTTCACCTTTTTTCGTTTTCTACAGATGATCGTTTTACCTCACTGTACTAGTACATTAATAGTATGCAGTCTGGATATAGGTATAGCGTCATTAGGCATATGTACATGTAGGTGGTGGGAATACAGGAAATTACTGTCTGCAGTTCAGAGTGGACGGTTACGTGAGGTAACAAAGATCAAACAAAAGAAGATGTCTGCTAATTGTCATGACAGAATCATTTCCTACTGGTACCAAGTGGGAACAGACAATCCGGTTGAAGATGCGTTGAGTTTGAAGTGTTACACAACAATAATCTTTGTTTTCCTCGCCAACAGAATTATAAGTATAACTACCATTACTTGCTAATATTTAACCAATATCAAATAAAAGGAAATGAATTTGTGATTTATATTGAAATATGAAATTTTATTAGAAATTAAGGTTTCATAAACAACAAGCAACGCATTTAATACTTGGGCTACTGACAACCAATATCAGCGGTTTTATATTTTGTTGTGTCAAGTCTTAATTGTGTTATTATTTCCTTTATATATTTAATAGACAACAACACATGGAGTGAGTTCAAAGATTTAATAAAAACAATGGCATAATATGTATGAGATATATATACATGGGGGCTTCTCGGCTGCTGATATGGAGAGCTTCCTGCGGACGTTAAGGAGTGATGTCCTGCGGACATGAATGAATGACAGTGAATGAGCATCCTGCGGATGGAGAGTGAATTGTGGTGTCCTGCGGACAAGTAGATGAGGTTAGAATATTGGTACCCTTCGAGTAAGAATTGGATTACGCTGGAGGCTAAGTCTACCAGTTGGATATTGAATTGTTTTGGGGCCACAAACCAAGTAATGCGTGCAAGCCATAAATGGTTTGAAAGCCCAAACGAGGTTGTGTACAACCGAGAGCCCACAATAAATGAAATAGGTGAAAAAATGGTTAAAAAAAATAAAATTACAAACAACTTTCATATCATAGCCATGAAATGGTAAATGCACATAATTGATCAAATCAAAACTCGGGGTAACATGACTGCAGTCTGGTGTCTAGTCCATAGTCAAAGAATTACAGAAGGCACATGGATCGCTGGGCTTGAAGCAGAGTCGCTTCTGGAGTCCTAATATATCTCTGGAAACAGTCAGATTGCCAGCGACCCAGTGTCTTGATCAAGTGGTCCACGTGCATAAGCAGCTGTAGTGGCTGCACCTAACCGGAATGAGTGTCCGGAATAATCAGAGGAGTTGAATCCTGCACGAGACAGCACTCTACTGAGCCACGAAAGGAAGGTGAGTCTGTTGACCGGTTGGTTGTGGCTATTCACGAAGAGTGCGTCACTACTGGAGGCATGTTGAAGAGTTCTGATATGGTACAGTTTTCGCTCTGATATGGTAGAGTTTGCGCAAACAGGAATATGGACAGAGATGGTCATTCGAGAAGAGGATGATGGCCACTCGCTTACGAAAGGGGTCTGTCTTAGAGGCTTTAAGCAGTAGAGAGCATTTCCTTCTCGATGTTTCAAAACACAGTTGCCTGGTTGTCACATAGAAAGAGAACAGGTTTCTTAGTCCATAGAGGACCCCAGAGGATAGCTGACACGACAATTGGGTACAACTCCATGAATGCCATAGAAAGTTCGCCTTCGAACTTCGAACCATTCCTCCGCAAACCACTCTCCTTGGAAATATCCCCCATGTCCCACTGTTGTGGCTGCATCGGTAAACAGTTTTATATCAGTGTTGAGGAATCAGGATCATGGAAGAGAGATATGCCATTCCATTCTCTTAGGAATTTATGCCACATAACTAAGTCCGTCTGGCAATCGCTTGATAGACTGACATGGTGGTGTAACTTCTTGGCAGTGGTGGACAGTTCAATGAGGTACGAGATGCCTGATGAGAGTTAAGAGCTCTCGTTTGATGCACGTTTTCCTGGTTGAAAATGTGTGTAGTAGATCAGATATGCGTTGTACTTTCTCGTCTGGGAGCCTGGCTGTCATGCTGATGGAGTCATGCTGTTTCTCGATTGGATAGGGTGGTTTGGAGAAGGGTCCAATCACGTACTGTTTGTCACACTCTTTCTGAATAGCATGGGCAACATCGTCGGGATTCTTTCTAGCACTTTGATTATTTTGACACTCCAGGCTCGTCTGTGGGGTATGATCGAGCATAAAGTTGAAACCAGATTTAAGTCCAGATAGGAGGTAGTTGCTAAACCGTTCATCGGGGTGCTGGTTGAGTTCACAACGTAATTGTTCTACATTAATCGGAGTCAATTGCACATGAATGTTTGTGGGGTCATTGTAGTTGTAGTCCACGTATATCCGAATGAATGTTCTTCTTGTCGTGGAAAGCTGGTGGACTTGGTCATTGTGGATGGCGGCGGAAACTGTCGGTGAGATTGGGGCAAGTGTCTGTACTGTGGGTGACACTGTGGCACACGTGGCATGTTCTGATCTGCCGTCCCGACCATCACATTCTGAACAGACGTGAGTCCTTCATGTCCCATCGAATATGTTGTCCTCTCTTACATCTTATGGTAGTCATAATTGGCTGTGCCGCCGTAAAGAGTGGCCAGCTCAATAACTGTTTGTTCGTCCCCATCAAATTGCTTCCTATTGGCATCATCTTTAAAGATTCCAAAAGCTTGAATGAATTCCCCTAAAGTCAGGTTTCGAGAGGCTCTGGGGTCATCTTTGATGTGGTAAACACTGCCGTCAAATTCAGTAGAACGTGTCTCTAAGGAGTCCTGGTAAGGCATAAGCAGAAGGGCCAGGTTAATGTTTTTACCTTCTTGAATCTTTCTACGGAGTGCAGGAGCAACTGTGCTGATTGTTGGCAGGGAGTCAGAAGGTATGTCCATTCCTGCAACTGAGGGGTTGCTGGTGGGTGGGCCTTGATTGTTGCTAGAGATCACTGGCATAGTGTTTCCTGTAGGCAGTGAGTAGGTCAGTCTTGTGACGATGTTCTTGAGTTCAGCTAGTTCCCTCTGTAGAGAAGCAACATATACAGTATTGCTGTCAGTCTGGGTAGTGGGGACTAATGTCTCATCACTGGCGTCAAACGCACTTGCAGAGGTAACATAACAAGTCATTCGAAGCTGTGATGTTGACAGGATCTTCCCTCTGTTTATTCTCATTGAGTAACTGAAGTAACCAGCGACGACTCCATAAACTGGGAACACTGATATCAGCATTAGCCAGATAAGGGGAATTCCGATCGCTGGGTGGAGTGAGAAACACATTTGGAATGAGAATGAAAAAGGAGAGATTTGGTTACCGGAAGTCACTTACGAAGCAAGTATAGAGATTACATCTAGACAATGAAAACATTTTAATGAGTCATGATGGGTAGCGGTAAACGTAAATATATTGTAATTTGGTATTTATCAGCTTTAGAGATAAGTAAGAAGAATATTGACGTGCGATAAGATTAAAACCGTGATAGGAAGTTTCAAGTTACCGGAAGTGATTATGAAATGAAGAACGATAAGCATGAGTGAGCATAGATGGATAAATAATTATAAGCTGAATTGTGTAACTCAGGTTCTGGTGATGATAAGCTAAACAGTTTAATATCTCTGCACAAACGAAAATATATATTTTTACATTTTATGAATTAATGTCCATTTTTGAATAAGTAATCAATTATTTAGTTTTAAATCCTGAAGCAGTAGTATATAGTAAATACCTTAAGTGTATCAAGAGAACGTATTAATAAATTGATTGTATATAAAATAGTTCATAACGATGACGGAAGATATGGAGCAGATAAACCGAGTGTGTTTGAAAATCAGAGACATGTCATGATGTTATACTTGATTGATGGCCAGTTAATAATAAAGTGAAACCGAAAGCGCAGTCTGATGTGTTAATGTGCAATGAGACGGTCATAAAATCAGAGGACGTTCAAGTCATAATCGATCACAATTGATTTTTCCGAAAGAACCAATCAGAGTGAATAACTCACAATTACTTTACCGTTTGGTTTACCAAAGTCAACCTTCCAAACTTCTCAAAATTAAAATAAATAACCAGGATACCTACAACCATCTTGCCTTTCTTAAAAGACTCTGTGAAGGACATTCCTGGGGTAGAATCAGTTCATTTCGTCTATTTTGCTTTGATCAATCTAAATAAAAACTGGATAAAAGGAAATACCTAAAAAATTTAAATGAATATCAACATTCAAAGGGATCAAATTCTGTGAAACAATTATCCTTAATCGTACCCTTTAAGAAGTTTTCATTTTATCTGCTTATTAAATTAGATAATTCGATTCGCAAAATCAAATCCATCAACAGTGTAAAGTGTCGTTGTTGTGATCAAAGCATTTTACAAAATATATTGATTCAATGGGTAATGAAACAAAAAGTTTAGGCATAAAAGTCGGCATCTGCACAATAAAACATGGATTAGCTGCAGGGTCAAAAGTTCACCCATCTTGTAGACATCTTGATAATTAACTACTTAAAAACATAAATCGCTCTGTTAGACCAAACCCCCATTTCAGCATCCATATTCTCCCAAAAAACGTAGCTCAAATTATTACGTGTTGATCTAACCCTTGTTGTAATAAAAACAGTCCCTTAGCTAGAAAGGACAAAAGCTGATTTCCTGTAGTCAGTGTCAGTTATGTATGATGGCCGAGACGGGCCATCACTCTTTCGCCCTATAAACGCAATAAGGCGATATGGCCGAACGACGAATGGATATGTTCAAAGGACAAAGCGATATGGCCGAACGACAAAGCGAATATTTTCATATCACTCAGCAATATAGCTTATATAGCAATATATTATTATTTTGTTGTTAAGATATCTTGCTTTCCTCGCTTTTTCACTATATCGCTTTGTCGTCTGCTATTTCACTTTGTGGTTCAGCTAAATCGCTTTGTTGTTGGGCCATTTCGCTTTGTCGTTTGGCCATATCCCTTTGTCGTCTGCCAATATCGCATTTTGGTTTGAAGATATCGCTTCGTCATTTGCTATTTTCGCTTCATCGCTTCGTCGAGTTAATATGAAAGGTCAAAAGAGCGATGTCCCGGTTCAGCCATCATAGTGAGGAGAAAATGCTTAAATTCATATTTCTAACGTTTTCCATCGCAACTACATGTATGTTGCTTTTGCAAACATATTTTATTTTATCTAACATAATTCTTATTTTTTTCAGTTTATTTATACTAATTATCTTTCAAAAAAATAAAGCAATATTTAATTAATAAATCATATATAACCATCAGAACTAACATTGAACCATTCTTGTGCGAAAGTGGACATCTAGAAACCCACACTAATATAGTTTTTAGTGGTTCGTATACATAAAACGAAACACGAAACTCCTCATTTGTAAATACATTCTCTTATGAAGTGAAATATAGCATTCTAAGGTGCAGAATGCATTCTGAGGGTTCCTGTATCTCTCCGAATCCACATAGTGAGTATTAACAAGTCAGAACCAGATATAACGAGAGAAAAAATTTCAGTTGGAAAAGTTTATTTGAAAAACAACAGATATAAATCTATCAACTGTTCATGAGTTAAGGTTTTGAAATGACAAGAAAGAACGTTTTTCAAATTTACTCAATATCAATGGAAGTATATTATTTTCAATGTTTTTCTTTACAAAATATTGGAGTGGCAGTATCAATTCCCTTTCCCGAGGAGGGGAGGGGGCGGTGTTAGTATATACACCGAAACTTCGCACTCTTGTAATAAAGAAGTTGAAAAATCCATAGAATCCTTCCTCATACATACTACAACTTTTAATGCCTCTCAAAGGAGCGCCGCATTAATTGTTTCTAAACTCTACTTATATATATTCGTAAACAGACAAAATATTGACTTTTCGAACACTCTGAATCATTCCATCTGTTGCCTTCACCAACATCAATTTTTACGCAGTCGTTATCCACCGTTCCCTTCGCGGGAACTTGCGGGGTACCAGTTAGAGTATGTGAGTGGCTCGTCTGTCCCCACCCGCGTGAAGCTTCCCTTCCTCATCATGTCGTTCGAGCCGATCCAAACACTCTCTCGGGCTTTCATTGTGAGAGAGGTAGTATCAGTTTCAAATTCATAGTTTTGCGATTGCAAACAAGTGATTGGAAAGCTCAAAGCCATGTTTGCCCGTTGGGGTATTCCTGAGCAGTTCTGTTCTGATAATGCCACTCAGTTTACCTCAGCAGAATTCAGGATGTTTGCCAGAGACTACATCTTTTCACTGTCGACAAGTAGTCCACACTTCCCACAAGCAAATGGCCAAGCCGAAAGCGCAGTGAAGATAGCCAAAAGGATTCTCTCTCAGGATGATGCCTACCTAGCACTGTTGGCATATCAATCAACTCCAATCAGAGCCACTGGGGTATCGCCAGCAGAACTGATCATTGGACGACGCATAAGAACGAACATTCCCACATTGTCAACCAATCTATTTCCACAGTGGCCGAACCTCGAGAAGGTGAGGGAGAGGGACAGTAATGTGAAAAAGTCTTACGAGGCTTTCTACAACAAGAGACATTCAGCGAGACAGCTACCCTCCCTATCACTGGGTACTCAGGTCAGAGTAAAGCTTGACTCTGAGAAGCGCTGGGACACTCCAGCCATCGTCACGTCTACTGCCGATGCTCCACGCAGCTACAACATCATCACAGCACAAGGGGCGACGTTCCGGCGTAACCGACGACATCTTCGGGTAGACCAATCTGGGAGAAACTCTCAGATTACCCGATGCCTAGACAACAGAAATGACATTCCTACCAGTGAACAGACGGCATCTCCGTCTTATGAGACTGACATTCCAAGTACGACAAGTACTGTTCCAGAGACTGACATTGCAATGCAAACAACCACTACCTCAGGTCGATTAGTGAAATCGCCACAAAGATATTGTGACTGGGTCTAAATGACATTTAACATGTTCTTTTAACAAGAACTTTAACTGTTCTCAAGTTGCATTAATTCTTGACAAGTTTCTTGTTAATGCTAGTTTCAATTACCATAGCCAGGTGCTTTGTTGTAAGTCTGATAATGTAAATTAGCAGAATGAAAGTTTGAGTCTGATAATGTATATCAGCAGTATGATTGTGTTTGAGTTTGATGGTTAATATGCAATGTTAAAAGCAATGACCTTTCAGTATTATTGGTTCAGTTTGACCAAAGATCTGTTGTTTCTTCAAGCTGTTATAAGCAACCATTTATTGACATATGCTTACATTGATACCTTGTCAGGTAAACTCATTTGTACATTCAAGCAATAGTACAATTGCTTATCTCAAAGAAGGGAGATGTCACGATAAATGTTTACATAATGATTGCTCCCTAATCTCGCCGAGTCTCACGTTAACGGGAGCTCCCATTACCAAGCCATGGCAAACGCATGTAATCACTCTATGAAGAATAAACCCCTTGGTTATCATGAAACCAGTGTTCTTCATCACATCACAGAAGGAGTTCTTTTAATTTCAGAAATCAATCTACACCATAAACACGCTCTGGTAAAACTGTTAATACAATGTATTCCAACTGCTTACATTCCCACTGCATTTCAAGAATTTAATATGAACTGCGCCTCTTGACATTAGTCAATATTCTCTATTATCAAATATTATATTGGCAATGCCATAAGCCAAACATCAAACTTTATCTCTTTGACCTACTATACCTTGCGATGTTTGTATCAAAGTAGTAAGGTAGGCTTTGTCAGCTGCAGTTTCTATGATCGCACGATGTCCTCCATGTTGTTCTCACATGTACTAAAATTCATATATAACAGTTTTGCATATAAGCAGGATAAGTTCTTGAATGTAACCTTCGCAGATGTTAATACGGGAAATATTACCCCAAAATGTTATATTGATTTGACTTTATTTTAGTTTGAAGTTTCCAACATAGATACCTCATATGAAGATTTATTTTACCACTCACATTGGCTCGAGTCCACTGTTCCCGGTGTGGAAAATATGAATAGCAAGGATCCCGGGAAGAAGTCCGGTAGCGGGGATAGACAGCGCCTGGCAATGTACAGTAACTGGATACTATGGAGATTTAGTACAGTTAATCATTCTCATCAATCAGCAACCAATCAAATCTGAATATCCGACTAATTGCAAGGGCACTGGTAATGTGTGTGAAAAGGGAAGACGTCCAGTAGCGGGAACAGACAGCGCCTGGCAATGTACAATTGAATAGTTGATATTTCGGAGAGACAGTACAGTTAATCATTCTCGTCAATCAGTAACAAAAAAATCTTTATTTCTGACTAAGCGCAAGGGAACGGGTAATGTGTGTGAAAAGGGAAGAAGTCCAGTAGCGGGGACAGACAGCGCCTGGCAATGTACAATTGTATAGTTGATAATTCTGAGAGACAGTACAGTTAATGATTCTCATCAATCAACAACCAATCAAATCTGAATATCCGACAAAGTGCAAGGGCACGGGCAATGTGTGTGAAAAGGGAAGAAGTCCACTAACGGGGACAGACAGCGCCTGGAAATGTACAATTGTATAGTTGATAATTCGGCGAAAGAGTACAGTTAATCATTCTCATCAATCAGCAACAAATCAAATCCTTATTTACGACAGCGACCTGCAATGTACAGTGGATAATACTGAGAACAGTAACCATTTTCAGTAATCCTCAACCAATCAAATCTTTATTTCTGAAATATAACAAGGGCTCATGTAGAAATGTGAACAAAGCTGATGTAATGTGGATGATTGTAAAATGCACATTCGTACCCAAAAGAAATTGAAATTCCGATGACGTATTGGTACGTACTTCCCGTTTGCAGGTATCTATTTATACGGGCTCTGGGTGTACAAAATGCAATGAGGATGAAGTTTCAAGAATGTTTCACAAATAGTTGTTGTCTCAACCTTGCCCTTTGCTGTAAAAGGCTAACATGCTCATATCTCCACCACAGTCCGCTAACCGTTTATCTTGTCATATTAATTAGGGATATTTATGAAATCTTGGAATTAAGAATACTGTTCTTTTTCCTTCTTAACCTTTCTTATGAATCAATTATAAAAAAAAACATAATATCAATAACTTAAATATTGCGTCTAGTATATAAACACTTTTGTTTATATACTCAAACGTCATATCATCAAACAATCCTGCTTTAATGACGTCAGTCATCATTGTCATGTATTAAGCCATACACAATATAAATTTCTTTGAAAAAGTCATTCAAAGGCAATTGCATCTTCGACAAAATAAGCTACCAGCCAAATACCGATTAACAATTATTTAACTAAGTGACCACCTTGTCAGTTTTCTCGAGCGCTTATAAACATGTTGTTCAGTTTTGTTTTGAGATATAGTTTCTGTTCATTCATGCATTTAATCAATCACTGTAAGTGATGTCAAATATTTGTTTAAATAACCTACAACTCAAATGAGTTCCATACGCCATCGGCAAAACGCAAATTTGTTTAAAAACTTACTCTTGTTTAGGCAGTTACAAATTCAAATCAATATGTAAAAATTAAATGAACCCCTCTACCGTGTTGAAATTCAGATACATGAAACATCTGAGAGATTAGAGTTGAATTTACCTCGATATAAGTTTCCACTTGACATTAAAACATACGAAATACTTTAAACACGCGAAAGCCATAGAGTTAAATTTAATGCAGAGGAATATATGGATGACAACTTCTTTGTTCATTGTATGCAACGTTTCGAAACAGATTCTTGTGTCCTTCTCAAGTAGAGGAAGATTAATGAGGTTGGAGCATATAGAAGTACAATAGTAAAATACACAGTAAACAACACTTAATGTAAACAATAAATGTAATTAAACAGATATGGTAAGTAGTAAGAATCAAATTATGTACAAGAAGGAAAGCTTTACATTTAATTTATTGATATACTCATTACGTTGTTGTACTATTTACTCCTTATATATGCTCTTACTTCATTGCTCTTCCCTTGCTTGAGAACGACGCAAGAATCTGTGTCGAAACGTCGCATACAACGAACAAAGAAGTTGTCATCCATATATTTCTCTGCATTATTGTCATACCAACATCTAAAATACCTCTCAAAGAAGTTACCTCTCGTTGTCCCGATGAAAGTGCAAGCCGATCAGAGAAGGGCGAGAATCAATGTCATATCTCAGCCCTTCAAGTGACATGATTCTATAATTTTATATAATATTTTAGTTGCGTATTTGATAGACTTTAATCTCAGACAATTACCTTATTTCGCAAGAAATTAAACAATTGACATAGACTGACATAAGTATGAACCTTATTATTTGATATCAGATAAGAACAAACGTACCTTAATTTAAATTTGATTTTTAAGGCCCACTATACGTACAAATAGAAATAGGTCTGCAAATTAGTTTCAAAATGGAAATATAGATGACTTATGTCATTAAGTAAATGCATTTTAAAACATATTTAACATATGTAAAATAGCATACCAATTGTAACTTTGGACATAATTAATTTCAAATACAAAGTGTATGTTAGTTATATCGTTTTGACTTCTTCTAATACAATAATCACCCTTTCACGTGTTGCTTAGTTCTCATATTTTCTATTTTAAAATTCAAATCATTTTTCCATTGTAAAATGATGTAAGCCTTATCTATTAATCCGTATTTATTCACAATATCTATCTTTACATGTTTACCCTATTTGGATTTTTAAATACTTCTGTTTCCTCTCCTATATTATGCAACGAAATCTTATTAATGCCAAAATATAGTACATGCTTCATATTCAGTGGACTAATATAAATCAGGAAAGCTAACACTGACTTATAAATTCATTTCCGTTGTTTATGAAAGTCAGTTTATAAACATAAGGTTCACTAAAGTAAATAGTTCATGAGTTGAACCTCTGTCATTCAGCACTCAAGTCGACGCATAATCATATGGTAAGAAAGTTCGAGTCAGTTTGTAATTCAATACAATAACTCAATCCTGCTTATCTATCTAAACAGGAAGACGCTTTGAAGGTCAACTTACCATAAACATCCGATTGATACACTAGCGGCAAACATTATTGAGAGCTTGGGCCCGGTGGAGATATCACTCTTATAACCATATGAGGCAGTATATATATAATACTTTAACCCTCCCATGGCTACAAGCAGGCACTGTTGCCAACATGAATTTCTCAGCAGGAAGTAGGTTATAGAAGGACAGTAGTTAGTTATGTCGATTGTCTACAATAACTAACCAACATATCCCCCCCTTTACTCTCTCCATAGAGGCTACCTATTACGTCCTCCCTTAACCTCCCTCACTTTTTTGGTTGCCCGAATCATGGGAACGCCAAATATATTCTAACACGGTCGTAACTGACTCCTGAAATGCAACTCCACGAGTATAAGGAAGTCTATGTTAGACGTACTTTGGACTCTGTAACCTTATATAATTAAAAGCACATTTCAAGGTTAAGGCAAAACCTATACGAAGTCACTAACTGATGATGTACTTCCATTATGACGGTTTGATTGTGGCGATATCTACAACGCAGGGATATACACACGCGATATGTAGTGGAGCACAGTGGTGTAGTGGTAAGCATGCTGGCCTCTCACGCCGGAGACCCGGGTTCGAATCCCGATGGAGACACCCAAAATTTGTGACTTGGATCTCATCCTGTGTTGTGTCCCTGGGCAAGGCATTTCATCCACATTGCATTTAAAATGGGTACCTGAAAATTGGATGTACTGACCTACATGGTCGTGATTAACGCTTAGTAGCAGCTGTGAAAGTACACTTCTTCGGGGTAATAATGTAGCGCTTTGAGCATGTCTTGGAAAAGGCGCAATATAAGTATGCACATTATTTTTATATGTACTATGTCATTCGCGTTTGGATAATAACGTATATTTCATAGTAACGCATGGTGATATTTGACAGCTGTATAAGAGTTAAACCCTTCTCGGTTTCCCACAAGGCCATGTGACCAGGCGTTGAATCCAAGATATACTCCTCTCAGTGTGTATGATCGCTTACGGCTCTGCATCTGTACAATATATTTTCGTCGGACTTTTAAGCTGTCGTTTGAAAGATTTCAAAGGCATTTTTGTAAATTTTTAGTTGTCACGTTCAGTCACGTTCATCATGAAAACGTTGTGCAGACTTTTTATCTTTCTGATTTGTGCTGTGTTTGTCACGTGTAAACGTTTTCGAGGAAGGTCCGTCTTGAATAAAATAGAACTTCTTGAAGAGGACATTGATTCGATGAACAGCAAAATATTAAGAATGAAAAGGAGTCGAAAAAACGAGTTACATATATTTGAGCATAACATCAATCTAAGGATTAAGGAAATGGTGTCTGATGTTTTGTCGGATGTGATTCTTGACAAGGTGATGACAGGGGAGGTAAGCGGTGTTGTAAGAGACGGCGAGAATTCACTCATCGAACGTCAGAATCGACAGATCCATCAACTCAAGAGCCTTATTGCCGGTGATATTCAAAACCAAATCAAAGAACTCCAAGACGAAATTGTGTATTCAAACTTTAAAATCCTCGAGTTTGAAAAACGATTGGAAAGAATGACAAAAGAGTGTGAAACAGAAAACAGGATTTTGAGGAAAGATTCCTTATTGTCAAGTAGGTGCTATATAACCTTCCTCTTTTCTGTCGTTTTTATTCCATCGATTTTGTGGAAATAACTTTACAGGGGATAACTTTCATTGACCTTCGGATCCATAAAAGTATCAATTAATTCTTTATAAATCGCCCCCCTTGAATAATAGCCTACCTAGAATATTTGCCGGGTTAATTAACCTAAAATGTTTTAATTCTCCCTTTTCTCATTTCTTCTGTATACTTATGAAACTCACGAGTATGGTAGGAAGCTCTTAAAAAAATAATACACATGTTATGGTTCCAAATGAATAATAGCCAGCCTTGAACAATCGCCCGGTCAAATGGGTGTTTGTTAAGGTTAATCACCCATAGAAGGTAGCTATTTTTTTTTAATTCGAGGATGGAGGTTTTGTTAAATTACTACCGTAGTAAGGGCCAACACTACATACTTATCTTTTACGTGTGTTCATTCTTGGATTCATGACAAAAATATCTGCAACAAAATAATAACTTTTTTCGAATAAATAACTGCCTTTGGTAGGTTATTGTCTGCGTCACTCAGCGTCCACGTGACGAAACAGCGCACGCGATTCTCGTGCAAGATTGTCTCTCACGTGGTCACACGACGGCTGTCATTCGACGCAAATCATTTAAGACTGAGTAGATGGTACATAATTTTCAATTCAGATGAAGAAATGGTGAACAAGAACCCATGGAAGTAGAGTTTGATAAGGATATTTTTAATCCTAGTATCTTTATAATGCTCTCGTAGAACTGAATGGCGATGCAGGTTGACGGTTTTGTTGTCGGTTTTGACAACGTCGACTAACACAGGAAAACAACAAGGAAGGTGAGTATTGTTGGTTATTTCTGGTCATTTAGTTACAAAGAATATATAGAAATCCGGAAAATGTAGCAACTGGCGAGTCAATAAATCGATTTATTTGATAGGTTTTATAACCAGGAGACATGTAAATAAAACGCAAGATTTTCTCTCTGTAATTCGGCATATAGAGTATAATGATATGTCAATTCAAATTATAATTAACGGACAACATACTATTTCACTAAAACAAGACATTGTACGTTTTGATAACAGTGATGTCATATTCAAGAAACTTGCCGTCTAATGGCAAAAATACAATATTATGGTTCATTTTCAATTATTCAAACATAAAGGCTTAAGTTATGTTCTCTTGATAAAAGTGTTCATAACATTCCTTCAAATGGCGTCATATGAAATATCTAGCTTAAAACAGGAAAAGTCCAGAAAACACTATATCATTCGTATATTGCACATACAAGAGTGTTTCAATCTATGCATACCTTTTTGAAACTGTTAAACTAGGTGACATTTAATCATTTTTGTTCATATTCCAGGTGTGACCGCCAAAATGAGAAGCATTGATGGTGAGATGAATACCAGTAGCGCCCCTCTTATGCAGGATGGAACACGATCGCGACCGATGATGCGATGAAATTGTCGAAACATATACATTAAAAGACTTTAAATCCAATTAAATGCTTAAAATGTTTGTTGTGTATTCCTTTCTGAGTTATTTTAGTAGAGGTGGTTATTTTGGTTATGCAAACGAAAGAGGTAGTTATTAAGAAGTGTTTTCATCAAATTGGAAAAAACAACTTACATTCGGTATTTTCGAATATTGACTCGAGGCGAAGCCGAAATGCAATATTCGAAAATTCCGAATGTTTAATTTTTAAGGGAAAATATCACGTCCGAGTCGAAGCCGAGGATGTAAGGTATCTGTCCGTTAAAGGGTGAATACACAAACCTCTAAATAACCACCGCAGTTGTTCGCACTGCCACAATAACTGACCTCAAGACATGGAAATAACCTAGGTGAGGTTTGGTAATCAAGAAAACGACTCGGTAGAACAATGGACATAACTTTCCCTTGTGATGCAAGAATTAATAATCGACAGGTCATTATTCAAGGATTTACGGTTATTGAAAGCTTATTTGAATTTGTTAATTGGAACAAGTCACTAGGAGATGACAAATACAACCGGTCCCCAATAAAAAAGAATTCAAACATACCTCATGATTTTGTTAAAAAAAGAAGACGAAAGGCAGATCAAAATGCAGACCTTCACATGCTGATTGTAGAAAATATAAAGTTTCATTGAGCTGAGTGTTACAATTTTTGAGTTAGGGAAATGAAATAAGAAGTTGCGTTTTCATGGAAACCACGAAAAATAAAATGACCTAGAAATTGAAAATTCTAAAAGCACATCTACACATGACCTGATGAGAGATAAGTAATATCACAATAAAAAAATATATATTTTGTTTATTAAATGCCTCTGTGGTCGAAAATGTGGTAATTTATGTCCAAAAGATCTTGACTAGAGTTATTTCTTGCAACATCATACAATTGTTGATAGTAACTTAGCGACGGGGATGGCGTCGCGTTTACTGTAGAAGTGAAGTCAAACTATTGTACACATTAAACAAATTATCATAGGCATTTCATGTGAAATTGATTGTAAGAGTAGCAATCAATCTTTATTGTGAATGAAGGCCAGAGGCCCATAAACATACAATAATATACAAATTACATATATACAATTGACATGACTTTTCATAAGTGAAATTTACTCCAAACACTTTTTTTTGTAAAAATGTTAGTTTGAAACCGATGCAACATCAAAATCAACAGTCTGATAGCTCTTTTCTGAAAAGTCACTTTCATCTGAGGAACTTTACCAACAAACTCAAGTTTATCAGGTGTGGAAGACGTGCCGCATTGAGCATGTGCCTTGCATGTGGATTCTGCGGGGTAAAAGTACCCTTATTATTATTATTAAGACAATTCTAAAGTTTCTCAGTTGGAAGAAAGAAGTGACGACAACATGTATTTCTACCTTTAACGGTTAGGTATACTACAGAAATCATAACACTAAAACTAAGACTGCCGCAACAGTATTTAGATCTTCAAGACTCTTTTTGACCTACAAACCAATGGATGGTCGTCAATTTCCTTCCAGTCATTTTGAAACTAGTATATAATAAAAGAATATCCACATTTTATTTGAATGTAATGGGTTTATGAAGATTAATATGCAAACCAGGGCTGTTAAATGTATGTTTTGGGTCAATCCCTGGTGAGATGCCAAAAACTAAATAGCGCTTATAAGGACTGGCAAGGACGTTTAACTTGGAAGCTTGGGCAACTCTCCGAGAGGCATCATTAAGTTGCTAAGAATTAAAGTTTGTTTAAGATGTTAATTAGAATTTATGTTTTTAAGATAAAGCAGCAGATATGTCATGTTGGCAACCCTCCTTATTGATCAACAGCAGTATATTAAGAATGTTGAAGAAAATGTATAAGCTTTTTATGTAATATAGGTTTAAAGTTTTTACAACTTCTAAATCCGTTTCATATCATATGAAACTTAATTGTTATTTTTTGGAAAATAACATTTGCACAAACGACATTGTACGTATGCTGGAGGTGACATAAATATAGACAAATTTCAGTTGCTTATTTAGTTCAGGAGTAATGAAAGAACAGAGCCATTTGTCCTGTAGCATGATTCATGAAATCAAATAGATAGGCATTACCAATGCAATCTCTTATGGTGTGAACAGTTAACAAATATACAATTATTTTAAATATTCATAGTGAACAAGTTTTCAGGATGTTAGAGCTTTTTGTTCTTGAGAAATTGACGAAACAATAATTTCATGTTCCTTATGAGGGGACCAAAAAATAACCAAATCTACACTCATAATCTTACTTAGCTAAGCAATCTTTAAGCAAGCATTCCATGGTAGTTGGGTTTGGTACGTTGAGAGAAAAATGGTCAAATAAGCAACTTATAACCCGTTATTTAAAAAAAAAATTATGAGAGATGACAGATTTCTTATACTTTGAGATTTGGAGGTATTCTTGGGCAAAAGTTTCTGGATGTTTTTATTTTCTTTAGTAAAAAGGGTTTTTTTAGGGCATAGTCTCTGTGTTCCTTATAAGGAGTCATGCCATGACAATTGCCAAACTTTATTGTTCTTGAAAAGGCAATATTCAATGCCTTTTATATTCATAAAGTGCGAGACCGTGTGGTACCTAAAAATTGTATTCTCTTATCTGCTCTCAAATAAGCAATTATATTTAAGGTATTGTTTGTCGGGCATAATCTTGACAACATTTTTGTTGGGAGCTTTGTGATTTGGTTCTGACCCCAGACCACACCTATCCTAACCCCTTTTTAAAATTGGCGTGGGAGGTTGTCCTCCTTCTTTTGATTTATCTCAAGAAACAAGACGCGCTAGCAATTGAATTCTTATCATCTTACTCCTAAACCTTGGGGTTCAACGTGTAATCCACTTAATATCTGTCTGGTTTGTCTGCATTCAAATTTCATGTCTGTGGCACCAACTAGTCTTTGAGTCAGCTTATTGCTTCGGGGTCCAGAGACCCCAAAGTTATGTAACATTTGATATTGAAAACTAATGGCAGAAGGTTCTCTCTATATTACTCTTGGAAACTTCAAAGAGAAGTTTCAGCCAATGATACTTGTTTTAAGCATATCATGGTATTTCGAACGACCAAAGGACAGAGATGTAGCACATTTATACCCACGTGATCATGTGGGTGGTACGAAATAATTGGCAAGCTTTAATTTTGAAACTGATTATTATAATAATGTTATGATGTAAAATGTATCGTATATTTTCAACAATATATGGATGAGCGTTTACATCCGTAATAAATATCAATTTTCCATATGCATGAGAGCTGTTTTGTAGTTATTCGGTGTATTTTTTTGCATTCCACATTCGGAAACGACATTCCATTTTTGTATGAACTAGGAATTCGGTTCCATCAATTGTTACTATAACGCGAGCGCTGAATGTCATGCTTGTGAATGACTGATCGTTCAGTCAATGCATTGCATCGCCTCACGGCAAAAATGGTACTGAACAGGCCATTTTCAAATTTCATGTTTCAAAACATAACGTTATGACTGATTTATTTACGTTTAAAGGTGTCTTTCGAAGAAAGTATCGACATATAGGGCCTAAAGTATCATAAAATGTTCTTAAATTGTAAACATAATGAAAAATATAGCCGCAAGCGGCGACAACAGGATTCAGCCGTAAATCTAACATATTCGTCATAAAGATAGTAATGTTAGCAATCATTCCTGAAAGTTTCATGAAAATCCCGTGAAGCAATAAGCTATAGCAGCATTGGAAAGTATCATTTACATTATTCTGTCGGAGCTGACCCCATGTTAGGAAAATGTGTCATGGCGGCCGGAAATGACTGTTCGCGAGCGATTTTATTCTTTTATCTTAGAGACCTTGCTAATGTCTAACTCTCATGCAAAAATCATTAAATTCTACGGTTGGGTTATTGACCTATCTGCCCTTGAAATTTGCGATTTCTAGATTTTGGTCAACTTTGAAAGGTCACAGCCAAAAAAGTATTAAGGTTAAGTCCTTAAAAATTCGGAATTCAAGAGAACAATACTTCAACTACATTCAGTATGAATTTGAGCTCTGTAGTGGAAGTATCTTCAGAGGAGAAGATTGTCAAAGTAGGGTGGGGTCGGAAATTGCCAAAAATGCACTAAAACCAAGATGGCGGCCAAACCACGTGACCTACGAATTTGCCATGATTTCGTTTTTTTCATTATTTTTTATTGCGCATCTTTAAAAAAAAAATGAGGTCTCTAAGTGCATTTTGAAAAAAATTCCCATGTTAAAATTTCAAACTTTACGCCTACATAGGCGAAAAATGACTGAGCCGATTTGGCCCAAAAGCTTAACGGCGTGATTCCAGGGTAAGGACTACACGTCTGTAAAATTTGGTTGCATTTGCTTGTGCCGTTTTGGCTAAAAACTGGTCCAAAGTTTCGTGGAATTAAAATAATAATAAAACACGCCAATAACAATAAGGATTCAGCCTGAAAGGCTGAATCCTTAATTATGAACTTGTAGCTGAGATCATTTCTAAATTTATCAGCAACTTTCGGCTGTAATTCGATCAACACTCAATTACGGAAAATTATTCTTGCAACATGTACATTTAATTATTCTGAAAGTCAATGGGAAATTCGTCGGGTTTTAACTAAATTTGCGGGTATTGGAAAACAATGGATCCCGGAAAGTTTACTAGCGCAACTATTTATCTTCTAATTAATCACTAGCTCTTGTATTAAACTCACCGTCAGCTATCTTTTAAAGCAACATAAATTTGAATTACCGTATTAATGTTTTAAAAAATTATATCATTATTGAGATAGGAGACGTATCTATCATTGTTGGAATTTAAGCGGAACGAACGAGATGTTTTACTTTACATAGTGTACTGATAACTATCAAAACAAAGAGCAAAGAATATGCGTCTCCGATTGGAACAATTTATGCAAGTAAAAGTCCCCGTCCCCGTCCTCCTAACCTAAATCTCCTGGTTCTATATAGTGATACATAACCGGATGCCCCAAAGCTAGCCTTTTTAAAGGCTTTTCTTGTTTAATATCTGCATTAACTAAGTACACCTGCAAGAGATCATTGACAAACAGAGGGTAAATTATAATTCAACTCATGAAGATTTAGATAGACATGCAGATGACTTGAGTCTCATTTCAACATCACAATTACATGTACAATATACATGATCAAATAAAGACAGTTGTGCCAATATGACCAGATATTTGAAATCACATATCAATGTAAGTAAAATGGAATCACAAAATTCATGGCAATAACTTCAAAAAAACTTTTTTTCTTCTTCTAATTGAAATCTTGTGCAGCAGAAAAGTGAAAATCCATTTTTTTTTCACGTCAAGCACGATTCAAACTAGACCTCTGGGTTTTACCTGTTGGACTTATGAGAAGAAGCATGCTTTTGACCTCACCAGCAGAATATTGATGCTTGATTGATGGTGATCCTTCACATTTAAATCTATACTTTTATTTGTAAGTCTTTATCTTCTGATGACAAATCATATAAAGATGATCAGCTACAGAGTCTGTTTAAAAAAAACCAGACTAATATATTTTCATGGCCTAAATCCCCTATGGTTTAAATAGAAGAATACAACTTTTTCTGACATGAATAAATGTTAAGAAATGTTTATGTTATAGTTTGTTTACATGCAATCTTCTGTTATAGTTATAAGCCCAACTTCAAGGGGATATAATTCATGAAAATGTAACTGGCTCATTATTTATGAGAGGATGTCATATATTGAACTATCATCCTTTAATTTTGACATAGCATGTTCAGATGCTGAATCAAAAGGTGTAAAAAATGGCAAAGTTACTTAAATAAGAAAGCAAAAATATTTGCGAAATGGTTGTACTTAAAAGTAATAGTCATCTTACACACACCATGATTTCATTGAAAGTTGATTTCAGCAATGCATTATCACATGTACTTGTATGTAGCAGTCTCTTCCACATTTGCAAATTGCAATGCACTAAAAGCCATGCTTTTACATACTTCTTACATCATCTTAAATGTGCATTTCAGCAATTGCTGCCAACTCTTGTTCAAGCTCTACAGCAGAGTCGCAGTAAACTCCTATTTGGATGGTTGGTAGTTCACCACATCATATTAAGTATTCTACTCAAACATGAATTCAACTGCCCTGGGGTCTTTTTTAAAACCTTATTCTTGTTTTCAAAAGATGCCTCACCAGGGATTGACCCAAAACATACATTTAACAGCCCTGGTTTGCATATTAAACTCTATAAACCCATTACATTCAAATAAAATGTGGATATTCTTTTATTATATACTAGTTTCAAAAAGACTGGAAGGAAATTGACGACCATCCATTGGTTTGTAGGTCAAAAAGAGTCTTGAAGATCTAAATACTGTTGCGGCTGTCCTAGTTTTAGTGTTATGACTTCTGTAGACCTAACCGTTAAAGATAGAAATACATGCATATAATGAAAAATGATCAGCTTTGAATTTCCAACACTGTTATATATGATGAGTAAGTATTTTAGAGTTTAGAAAAAAGTATCACTTTTTTTCACTTTTTTACCAACAAAATGAGAAATATGAAAAATTTGCGAGGCCTCTCGATCTGTATGTTATAAGACAGGTATTAACTACAATCATGCCAAATTTCATGCTTTCATCACGATTTGCACAATTCAGCTAAAAATTGCACTTATCCGCTGGGCTAGTAGAGATTAGTATTTATAGGTTTGATGGCCCTTTAACCCATAATAAGTGCAACAGGGACCAAACCCTTAAAACCTATTTTTGTCTTCTTCTCCCGAACCAATAGGTGTCGAAAGCTAAAATCTTGTGTGCACACTCCTTGACTAGTGAGGATTATAATGTATAACTTTGGAGACCCTGACACACCTTTAAGGGCCAGATGGGTTGATACCACTGTCCCCAAAGTCCTTTAGGTGTAGATGACACATAGTTGCAATCACAGTGGAATTGCCCGTTCGTAATCTTAAGTGACCCCATTTGACAATTCTGGATACAATTCTTTAATACACTTAATTATCTGCTTCAGATGAAACTCAGACGAGACCTACAAGAACAACGGTTACAACAACATCACCTGAGCCCATTTCTACTGACGCACCTTGCCCTCCAGGCTGCATGAAATGCCCTGAGAACCAGAAACCCAATGCAGCGAAGACGTCGTGCCAGTTGTGTAATTATGAGCCAGAATTTGGATTCAAATGTGTCCTATAAGTTGAAGTGTTGCTGTACCAATAGTGTCATTATGTCCCATATCTGGATTCAAATATCCGTATCATTCAAAAGACGTTTTTCACTGGTTGAATTTGGTAAAAATGATCGTTTTCTAATGCTTTCATGATTTAAAGTAATCTGTGTCAGTGGTTTTTTACTAATTGATTTTCATTATTCCAATATGTACTTTGTGTCATTAGTGTAATAATGTTTCACAACTAAGCTTACAGTGGATAGGACTGTAATACACTGGAATATGTTTAAACATTACCAGAAGTGTAATGTTCTCATACGTAAAACACGTTGTGTTTATGGTGTCATTTCATAATTTTCTCCCAAGTAAAATTATGTTGTGCTAGTTGTGTCATTACCTTACACAAGTTGGATTCCAGTGTACTCATAAGTCAAAATATGTTGTGTAAAAGCAATTCAGCTTTACAAATTTGTTTCTAATGTACTCAAAAGACATTTTTTTGTGATAGTGGATTGTTATATACCAGGCTCATGACGCAAAACAATCATGCAAAATCTCAAAGGTTATAATCAACGGTGTAATAAAATAATAATCACATCATTTATTAAAAAAAATGTTTTGGAAAATTGATATAAAAGATCTTTTGAAATTGATTAAAGATCCAATTCTTGTTGGATAAAGATTGTTATTAAGGGAATTTCATTAAATGTTCACTACCAAAGCAAAAGGCTATGCATTGGTCAAATATCTGATGAGGTCAAATAATTTCATGAAAACTTGAGCAACCGTGGCCTTTTATACAAAGGTTACTGATCAAATCACTCTTGGTAATTGTTTTGAATGTGATTTAAGCTTCTGTTTCATCTTCTTTAAATGTATTAGCAATTAGCAAGTCTGTGTGCTCCCAAATAAGTACTTAGCAGTGGCGTAGGAACGGTTTGAGGGGTGGGGGGGGGGGCCCAAATTTTGTTTGTGAGAGCAGGGGGTGGCCTCTCAAGGAAATCAAACAATGATATAAATGGATTGTTGAGTGGGGGGGCCCAAATTTTCTTTTTGTGAGAGCGGGGGGGGGGGGGGGGATATCAAACAATGATATATATGGATTGCTGAGTTGGGGGGGCCCAAACTATTTTTGTGAGAGCGGGGGTTGCCTTTCCAAAAAATATAAAAATGATTTATATGGATTCCTGTGTGGGGACCCAAATTGGTTTAATGATAAGTGAATTTTATGGATAAAAGATTATTTAAGTGTTGAATGATTGATGATTTAAATGTTGAATGATTGATGTTTTTAAAGTGTTTAATGATTGATGGTTTTTAGTGTTGAATGATTGATGGTGTTTTTTGTGTTGAATGATTGATTGTTTTTAGTGTTGAATGATTGATTGTTTAGTGTTGAATCATTTATTGTTTAGTGTTGAATTATTGATTGTTTAGTGTTGAATTATTTACAATGATTGATGAATAATTGATTTATGATTGGTTAATGATTGTTACGGGCCCGTTCGTTTAAGTGTTGACAGATTGATAAATGATAATCTTTAAGTGTTGAATGGTTGATTATAGAAGATAATGATTGTTTTAGTGTTTGATAATTTGTAATTGTTTGATTGATCATGAATTGATAACGAATGATTGAAAATTGCTGATTAATGCTTGATGAATTAATGATGTATGACTCATAGTCGTAGATGGATGATTGATGGATTTCATGATGGGAGTAATTCATGGATGATTTATGACTCATAGAGTGATTAATGATAACTGATGATAATGATAATTTTGTTGTTGGTATCGATAATATAATAATAATTGACCTTATAACCTTGAAATAAATAGGAAGCATTCTCCAAATTCTGTAAGTTTATCTCCATCATTTCTTCTTGTTTTTCATTAACTCCTTTGGTCTCAGAAACTTAAATAAGCTCAAATGTCAATTTTACTCTGTGAATAGGTCAAAAAGGTTTTAATAGCTTAAATATTCATAACAGCTTTGATATACTCAGATATTTTCAGTCACGTAAAAAGATTAAAATTACTATGAGTAAACGTTATAGGAATGCTTAAGGGGGAACTTTGTTACATAGTCTTTGTTCTCATCATATTGATGGTGTTTAGTTTTTAAATTTGGCCTAAATATCACACTTAAAAACGTGAATGATGAACGTGAAACAAAAAGCTAAAATGGTCAAATACGTCTTCCAGGTAAGAATAGAAAAGTATAGCCTTAGCTCTGTACCTCATCTGGCTTTTTGCAGCTATTTTCTAGCCTTTATAGGTTAAATACAACAGGGTCACAATATCTTTGAAAATAATATTTCTTGCAAAATGGAATTCACTTCAAAGGATCGCATTTTGTTCTGAAAATGGATATAATAAAGCTTTAAAGCTCCGAAGGGCATTGTCCTTATTAGGGGCAACAAATTCACCACAAATTCTAATCATATTTTTTAAAGTAGTCTGTATACAAAAAAATCATTTTTTTATGCCTTTAAAATAATATGGAAATAAATTTAGATTTTAAGGGCGTGGCCCCAGTGAAAAGATCTCACTTATTCACATCAGTAGGTAGTTAAAACTTTTACAAGATAAATTATCTATGAATGGTAATTAAAAGGAAGAAAAAATAATTCCTTTAAAACGATTAAAAAACCCTAATTCATGGGGGTAATTCACGTGCATGTATGTTTCAAATTTATGTTTCACATTATATCAGACATATTAAATACAGACAAACTGACAGGCACGCAGACAAACCGATACATTTTGTTATTTGCCATATATAGTTCAAAGTCTCTTTCTTACAAAGATGAAACACACATCTTTCAATGATGTTTAAGATCAAATGTTTTTTAGGAAAAGTGTTTAGATATTAAAGGGACATTCCTGCCCATATGTCCGTTTCAGTGGTGATGGGGTAGACCCTTCTACTTTCCCTGACCCCTGAGCTTTTATGCCCCACCCCCTGGGAAGGTTGGGGTAATATCTTAATATCCTCGCATTTTCGAGGTAAAAAAAATCTGAACCCTTTCCCATTTACAATTCTAATTACAGGGTAGATCCCTAAAAAGGATAAGATGTTGGGGAAGGGGATTCCCTTTTTCCAAATCCCCTCGCTCTCCCTCTCCCACACCCCCTCCCCCCTTTTCTTTAAAAAAATTGTCAACCGAAAATCTTACTGTTCAGGGAGGGGGGCCCGGCCCCCCCACTTTCAAAGGTGGGGGTGGGGGGGGGGGGGGGGGGGGGGGGGGGGGCGGGGGGGCCCGTTCATCTCATTTTTCCTGCCCCCTAAAATACAGAGTTAAAGTGACTTTTTCTAGTTCGGAAGTGGGGGGGCCGGGCCCCCCTGTGCCCCCCCTGTTCCTACGCCTATGCTTAGGCAGCCAATGACCTCAAACAGACGATCAAATTCTTTTCCCCGTTTTCCTAGGTTTTGACAGCAAACAGTTATAACCATGATGGTTCGGGCAGTAGGCTACCACCTAGGCTCTAGTTGAAAATTAACAAATTTTGGATACACTACTATGTAATGAAAACATTTATTATCTGATTCAGCTGAAACTCAGGCAACACCTACAAGAACAACGGTTACAACAACATCACCTAAGCCCATTTCTACTGACGCACCTTGCCCTCCTGGCTTTGCATCACCCACCGGGTCTGACCCTGGCTGCATGAAGTGCCCTGAGAACCAGAAACCCAATGCAGCGAAGACGTCGTGCCAGTGGTGTAATTATGAGCTAAAATGTTTAATTTCAAATGTGCTCGTCGGTAGAAATATTGCTGTAATTAGATCCCTTATATGGATTCGAATGTCCTCATCGGTACCGGTATCCTCGTATATAAGCCCAAGGTTTATTTCGAATTTCATCAAATTCATAGGAGAAATATATTTTCTGAAATTAAGCCCTTGGCGCCATTTCAAGGGGAGGTAAAATATAACAAAACTTTAATTTTCTCTACATTTGATCGAATGAATCCTTTCCTACTAATCTTAAAATACTCACTATCCAAACCACCGACACTGACACATGATCTAATATTTAAATACACCGAATGAATAACTGACATTAATATAAGTTTTAGCACAACTTCGACCGATCTATAGAGTCAAATTCACGCTTAAAGTCAATAACGTCACAAAACATAAGTTTATTATTATTGAGACTGAGATAATAGAGAGAAGGGAAAATATGGCATCCAGAGAACGAAACCCAAATTGAAAACCTGCATTACAATCTTTACACAAGGACCAATACAAAATATTCTAAATAAGAGTTTTCCGAAAGAGCTCATAAGGTTTATCCCACGATCATTCCCTGGAATCCCGCTATCTCCTTTCTTTAATACTGAAATAGTAACTGCAGATGCCAACCTTCTTGAGAAAGAAACTGGTGGGGAAATATATTTAATAATTCTATGTATAGGAGGCTTTAAATATTTGTCAAATTCAATGAAATATTCAATTATTATAGAATCGGGACCATTCTATTTGTCATGTTAAAACTAATAGCCTGTTAAATCTCAGCTGTATAGATCTCCCTTGTCAAGTTCGTGTGCTTTTCAAACAGATATGTAATTCTTGGGATACTATCATAGTCGCTGCAAGATCATTGAAATAATTATGAAGCTATCAATACATCAATATTTGATTTAATACGCGTATTAGATTTAGCATGACATTATTTAGGATTACGTTTCTTTAATTTGTCAAGTCGGTTTCCTACCAATTTTAAATAACGTCTTTCGCACTTTCTTTCTTTCATTTTATATATTTTGTTCTTATAGTGTAGTCGTACGTGAGTCTTATTTTCATTAAGTGAGAGATATACCTACACTTCACGAGGTGTATGGCTCAATACACCTCCTGTTTGAATCATGGGTCTCCGAGGCGAAGCAAATCCGAAGAATCTAAAGGAGGTGTATTGAGTGATGCACAGAGGGAAGTGTGGTTGTATCTGACCTATACCCCATTTCGGTCAATTTTTTTTGGACGAAACAATGCTTTCCATCTTTCTCTATGTCTATACGTCTTGACCTAACTAGATCAATAGAATATTAACAATACTTCATTTTATTAAGAATTGCTACAAATTAGTATCTATGCATAGACTTAAGAAAAAATAACAACATATACATAACACAACAGAAAATACCGGGATTTGTGTCAATCCTCAATAGCTCAGTCGACAGAGTGGCTGCTCTGCAACATAAAGGTCCCAGGTCAGATTCCCGACATTGTTTTTTTAAAATTCTCAATAATATATTATTCTCAATTTTACAAGTCCGTTCATTTGCAAAAGTCGAAGATCTCTTCAATTACTAAGTTAAGATGGACAAAAAAGGATAGGTATATGGAAAGTAGAGGTGTATGGGTCAATACACTTACAGATAGGACATAACAGTAGAGGTATATGGATCAATACATCTACAGTTAGGTCAAAGGAAACCATAGCAACAGACAGGAAGTTGGGTAAAGATGTTTTAAGGGCGCGAGAATAGTCCATGTAGTTGGCATTCAATGAGTCATCAAACCAAGGCTTGTCGATGACCGGGAACGGGGCGTGGTTTACGCTCGGCTTCATAAGGAAGTTCACGTTGTCGGTTGCAGTAACTGAAATACAGGATCGTGATATCAAGTTTAAAATCCAAATTATCAATGCTATTATCCATGGAAGTATATGTATATATAACTTGATCCTCTAATTCATAAAACAAATCACAGTCATAGTGTTTACAAAACAGAACTGTTTGGTGGCATGTAGAGAAGGGCACAGTATCAATCTTACTGATATACAGATATTGATTCATCAAATGGTATCCACAATATAGAGTCATAATAAATTCGCTAGAGAGTCACCACCTTTGATAGATATAGGTACATTGAACCAGGGACATCAAGTGTGAATGAGTTTTCAATCCAGCATTCTGATAAATGTACAATGTAATACGTGCATATGAAATGGATGTGTCATTAAGGAACGACTCCACCGATTATGTGTACACAGTTTAGCCAAAACCGCTAACGCTATCGCAGCGAATTTGGTGTGCTGGTAGCCCTTACTGAGGCAAAGAATAAGACGCATTTAGCTTTTGAATCGAATTAACATTTTTCAAAATACACTTGCAACTTGTTTACAGATCCGCATTAACATTTTAAGCAAAAAAGTCACGTGGTTTCGGCGCCATATTGCTTTTACAAACTTTTCAGAATTTCTGTACCCCATGCACCTTTGAGAATCTTCTCCTTTGCTGGTGCTTGCACCTGAGAGCTGAAAAACTCGTATATTAAAGCTAAAATTGAACATTAATTGATATTGAATGGAATGACTATAACTCATAAAAAAAATTCTATAAGCGTTCAAAGTCGGGTGACTTAGTAAAAGGTTTTTCAAGGGGCAATATCACACCCAAAAGTGTACCAATATTTCAGGATAAAAGGACAACTTTCTATAGTTTATCATTCTTTCAAAAGATTGATCGGGAACAGTATTTTGCACTCACAATAAATTGTCCAAGTGGACCCCACAAAAGAAATAAGCAAATGCACCTCTCCTTAATGAAAAGGGCATAGTGAGTGACAATTAGGCACTTAGCACTTTTTGTTTATGCCAAGAAGAGTTTGAAGATTATTGCCTATGATATTGACAAAAATCACTCGGCAGGGTGTGTCATGCTCAATAAACTTTTTTACAAGATACCCTGGTGAAATTATGAAGTGTGCATTTGCTGGCAGCTTTGTTCTTCACTTTGTGGTTGAAGATATTTATTGCAAACACGGAAAGTAGTCTTGTAAAATACACTTATGTCACTAAATCCTTGCACATCAGGGGGGGGGGGGGGGGGGGGGGGGGCGGGGGGGCCCGTTCATCTCATTTTTCCTGCCCCCTAAAATACAGAGTTAAAGTGACTTTTTCTAGTTCGGAAGTGGGGGGGCCGGGCCCCCCTGTGCCCCCCCTGTTCCTACGCCTATGCTTAGGCAGCCAATGACCTCAAACAGACGATCAAATTCTTTTCCCCGTTTTCCTAGGTTTTGACAGCAAACAGTTATAACCATGATGGTTCGGGCAGTAGGCTACCACCTAGGCTCTAGTTGAAAATTAACAAATTTTGGATACACTACTATGTAATGAAAACATTTATTATCTGATTCAGCTGAAACTCAGGCAACACCTACAAGAACAACGGTTACAACAACATCACCTAAGCCCATTTCTACTGACGCACCTTGCCCTCCTGGCTTTGCATCACCCACCGGGTCTGACCCTGGCTGCATGAAGTGCCCTGAGAACCAGAAACCCAATGCAGCGAAGACGTCGTGCCAGTGGTGTAATTATGAGCTAAAATGTTTAATTTCAAATGTGCTCGTCGGTAGAAATATTGCTGTAATTAGATCCCTTATATGGATTCGAATGTCCTCATCGGTACCGGTATCCTCGTATATAAGCCCAAGGTTTATTTCGAATTTCATCAAATTCATAGGAGAAATATATTTTCTGAAATTAAGCCCTTGGCGCCATTTCAAGGGGAGGTAAAATATAACAAAACTTTAATTTTCTCTACATTTGATCGAATGAATCCTTTCCTACTAATCTTAAAATACTCACTATCCAAACCACCGACACTGACACATGATCTAATATTTAAATACACCGAATGAATAACTGACATTAATATAAGTTTTAGCACAACTTCGACCGATCTATAGAGTCAAATTCACGCTTAAAGTCAATAACGTCACAAAACATAAGTTTATTATTATTGAGACTGAGATAATAGAGAGAAGGGAAAATATGGCATCCAGAGAACGAAACCCAAATTGAAAACCTGCATTACAATCTTTACACAAGGACCAATACAAAATATTCTAAATAAGAGTTTTCCGAAAGAGCTCATAAGGTTTATCCCACGATCATTCCCTGGAATCCCGCTATCTCCTTTCTTTAATACTGAAATAGTAACTGCAGATGCCAACCTTCTTGAGAAAGAAACTGGTGGGGAAATATATTTAATAATTCTATGTATAGGAGGCTTTAAATATTTGTCAAATTCAATGAAATATTCAATTATTATAGAATCGGGACCATTCTATTTGTCATGTTAAAACTAATAGCCTGTTAAATCTCAGCTGTATAGATCTCCCTTGTCAAGTTCGTGTGCTTTTCAAACAGATATGTAATTCTTGGGATACTATCATAGTCGCTGCAAGATCATTGAAATAATTATGAAGCTATCAATACATCAATATTTGATTTAATACGCGTATTAGATTTAGCATGACATTATTTAGGATTACGTTTCTTTAATTTGTCAAGTCGGTTTCCTACCAATTTTAAATAACGTCTTTCGCACTTTCTTTCTTTCATTTTATATATTTTGTTCTTATAGTGTAGTCGTACGTGAGTCTTATTTTCATTAAGTGAGAGATATACCTACACTTCACGAGGTGTATGGCTCAATACACCTCCTGTTTGAATCATGGGTCTCCGAGGCGAAGCAAATCCGAAGAATCTAAAGGAGGTGTATTGAGTGATGCACAGAGGGAAGTGTGGTTGTATCTGACCTATACCCCATTTCGGTCAATTTTTTTTGGACGAAACAATGCTTTCCATCTTTCTCTATGTCTATACGTCTTGACCTAACTAGATCAATAGAATATTAACAATACTTCATTTTATTAAGAATTGCTACAAATTAGTATCTATGCATAGACTTAAGAAAAAATAACAACATATACATAACACAACAGAAAATACCGGGATTTGTGTCAATCCTCAATAGCTCAGTCGACAGAGTGGCTGCTCTGCAACATAAAGGTCCCAGGTCAGATTCCCGACATTGTTTTTTTAAAATTCTCAATAATATATTATTCTCAATTTTACAAGTCCGTTCATTTGCAAAAGTCGAAGATCTCTTCAATTACTAAGTTAAGATGGACAAAAAAGGATAGGTATATGGAAAGTAGAGGTGTATGGGTCAATACACTTACAGATAGGACATAACAGTAGAGGTATATGGATCAATACATCTACAGTTAGGTCAAAGGAAACCATAGCAACAGACAGGAAGTTGGGTAAAGATGTTTTAAGGGCGCGAGAATAGTCCATGTAGTTGGCATTCAATGAGTCATCAAACCAAGGCTTGTCGATGACCGGGAACGGGGCGTGGTTTACGCTCGGCTTCATAAGGAAGTTCACGTTGTCGGTTGCAGTAACTGAAATACAGGATCGTGATATCAAGTTTAAAATCCAAATTATCAATGCTATTATCCATGGAAGTATATGTATATATAACTTGATCCTCTAATTCATAAAACAAATCACAGTCATAGTGTTTACAAAACAGAACTGTTTGGTGGCATGTAGAGAAGGGCACAGTATCAATCTTACTGATATACAGATATTGATTCATCAAATGGTATCCACAATATAGAGTCATAATAAATTCGCTAGAGAGTCACCACCTTTGATAGATATAGGTACATTGAACCAGGGACATCAAGTGTGAATGAGTTTTCAATCCAGCATTCTGATAAATGTACAATGTAATACGTGCATATGAAATGGATGTGTCATTAAGGAACGACTCCACCGATTATGTGTACACAGTTTAGCCAAAACCGCTAACGCTATCGCAGCGAATTTGGTGTGCTGGTAGCCCTTACTGAGGCAAAGAATAAGACGCATTTAGCTTTTGAATCGAATTAACATTTTTCAAAATACACTTGCAACTTGTTTACAGATCCGCATTAACATTTTAAGCAAAAAAGTCACGTGGTTTCGGCGCCATATTGCTTTTACAAACTTTTCAGAATTTCTGTACCCCATGCACCTTTGAGAATCTTCTCCTTTGCTGGTGCTTGCACCTGAGAGCTGAAAAACTCGTATATTAAAGCTAAAATTGAACATTAATTGATATTGAATGGAATGACTATAACTCATAAAAAAAATTCTATAAGCGTTCAAAGTCGGGTGACTTAGTAAAAGGTTTTTCAAGGGGCAATATCACACCCAAAAGTGTACCAATATTTCAGGATAAAAGGACAACTTTCTATAGTTTATCATTCTTTCAAAAGATTGATCGGGAACAGTATTTTGCACTCACAATAAATTGTCCAAGTGGACCCCACAAAAGAAATAAGCAAATGCACCTCTCCTTAATGAAAAGGGCATAGTGAGTGACAATTAGGCACTTAGCACTTTTTGTTTATGCCAAGAAGAGTTTGAAGATTATTGCCTATGATATTGACAAAAATCACTCGGCAGGGTGTGTCATGCTCAATAAACTTTTTTACAAGATACCCTGGTGAAATTATGAAGTGTGCATTTGCTGGCAGCTTTGTTCTTCACTTTGTGGTTGAAGATATTTATTGCAAACACGGAAAGTAGTCTTGTAAAATACACTTATGTCACTAAATCCTTGCACATCACTACATGACACAGGAAAACGTAGATTCAATGTCTGTTTACTAAGAATAATGCTAAATTCACTAGAAACCGTATTTTCGACCTAAAACAAAAAATCCAAAAGTTTTAACTGGTCACGGGAGCTCATGTATGACTGAATCCTGTTATTGTCGGTTTACAACTATATTTCTATTTATGTTTAAAGCCTCCGTTTATGTACAACTTTTCAGATAGTACTTCTTCAGCTAAACAGTGTTGAGTGTAATCGTGTTTGTTGTTTATGAATGTTTTGGCAGAGTCCCAATGGGTGGTTGGTGATGTCTTACGTTGTATTCCTAATCAGCTGAGTAGCATGAGTGTTTAACCGGTGTATTGCTGTTGCTGTCGCAGATGATGTTGTGAACATTGAATAGAATGATCAATTTGAATTTTAATGCACTTCCAAAACATATGAACGCTGGCTACGGCCTTCATCAACTTACGATGGCAACCAACTCCTTCATCTTCGACTGATTCGTAATCGTCAACGAGAACGCTCCAAAAAGCAAATGGGTTCTTAATTCTCCTTTGTCGGCGCAGCAGGGGAGAAATTGACCTGTCTAGCACTTTTCTTATGACTGCTTGATTCGACGGACTGCGGTGACATAATTTATAGCGTTTGGACTACAATAAGTCGTCTGCAGGTGTGAGCAAGGGAGGTCACCCTGCGTCATAACTAAGGAATAACTTTCTCTTTCCCACAGAAGAGTTCCAACCTTAGCAGGGATTAGGTCACCGTAAGGTTGTTTCGTGAAACTGGCGTAACTTTTGCTTAAGGTTACCTTAAATGTTGACCTAAAAGATAAGGTTGGCCTCAGTAAAGGTTGTTTTGTGAAAGGAGGCCCAGTCCATTAGACAGCTGGTTTATTGAGTGTTTTCTGCAAGTTATGCAATTTTTCTACTCGAGTAGGTGACAAATGTGTTGTGATGTTTTTGTCAATGTATGGGAGCGAGATGCACATTGGGGTAAAACTGAAAATATGTTTTGATGAATAAGTTGAAGACCCGGATGTAGTGACCACAAAAGCACCAAGCCAGTGTGTACTCCCTGTGAATCCTGACCTGATGAGAGAAGGAAATATCGGCGGTATCAGATTTGGTTCCATGGCAGACAGTCGACAAGAGTTCAACAGACTTCCCTCAAGATTTAGATTTAGGTTTGTACATCCATCCGACTTGAACAAAAACTTAAAACATATAAACTGTCTTAAAACAAGAGTTTAATGTATCTTTAGTCTTAGTATAGGAATTTCCTAATATTTATAGTTGAAAGCGCAGAATGATTGATAAGAGTCCTTTGTATGTGCTTTTGCATGATTTGTGTGTCAAGCGGTTGACCATAAACTATTTGAAACTCAAACATATACAATAGGAGGTAGCATATTGTTGTAACTGTTGATTTATCCTCGTTATGAAGGCATGACTTCCTTATTTTTTTCTCCAGAGGTTTGTTTGAGTTAGACTTCAAGACAACAACAGAAAATGGAATCATTCTGTACCTTTCTCATAAGAACCATATAGACATGATTGCCCTGTATATGAAGGAGGGCCATGTGGTGTACACATTCAACTGTGGTAGTGGCCCCGCTGTCATCACTACCCCACAGAAATACAACGATGGCAAGTGGCATAATGTGAGTTGTTCTGTGATATTGTCTATAAAATGAGTATTCTTTTATCTATTGCTGTTGGGTTTCAGATTAGGTCCTTTCATTAGTCGTTTTGTCTGCATCATAACGGTACTGCAATTTTCAAAGCAAGTTCCTTTGTCAATTATCATTTTCTGATTTTTTGTTACCGTAACATTTATAAACCATGTTTATAGTCATCGCCTTGTCCGTCCATCGGTCATTTCGTTTCCTGAACAAACAACACAATCAGAAGACAAGTACAAAATGGCCTAACTCATTGAAAATTGGTATGTAAACCAATTATCATGTGAAGATGAACCTTTTTGTATTTTAAACTTTTTCACAGTTTATTTTGGCGGTTTCAATTGAAACTGAACCTCGAATTTCGTTTAGGGTGCAACACTATTTAACCTAGCTCGATGCGATTTAGTACGTGAACCAGTAAGCATGTGTAGATGTGCTCTTTGGAGTTTTCAACGTCTTGGGATCTTATTTTGGGCGGTTTTAATGAAACAGAAATTAGATATCATAGATCAATTTTAGATAATCTTAAGGTAAATATATTTCTTTATTGGGGATCGGTTGGATATTGGTCATTTTCTTTTGACTCTTGCTATTAATATCTAATAAAGTGGTCGTCATGCCGAGGATTTAGTTTTTAAAGGATACAAAGGGCACAGAAAGCCATCTCACTCTCACTAAAGACATGCGCATTATACGAAGAAAGGTTGGAACGTATGCACCATAATTCATGAATCCCCTCTATTTTATTGGCAGCAAAAATAAAAATATGCTTTTGCCTAGTCTGTCGTCCAGACCATAAAGCAGAAATATTTAATTGATGATCAAACAAGTTTAGAAAAGTATAGCAAGATTAGATCGCTCTGTGAAGTTAAAGCATGTTTTGGACTCCGTATTGTTATAATACATTAATTGTTTTAAAATTTTGTCAATATTGAAAAATACTTCTGAGACTTAATGTTAGTCTATTTCAGGTGAAGTTTTCTCGAGCCCAGAAACAGGGCCACTTGCAAATAGATGAGGAGAGAGTGGGTTATGGAAGTTCACAGGGGAGGATTCGGTCTATCTATGTAGTTCCTCCTTTCTATCTAGGAGGAATCCCCCTAGGTATCAAGAATGGTTCATCTAATAATTTACAGGTGAGAAAGTGAATCAACTCCTGTTAATCTTTAGGAAGTTTGAACCTTGTCTGTAACAAATATCACTGAAAACAGTTAATGACCACTGTCCAGTTGGTTAAATATAAGTGCCCTATTGGTGCATTAATTGCCACTGACGTCATCATGTGTCAAATTATCATTGGTTACTATCCATTTCAGAAAATATATGGTAGTTTTGTCGGATGCCTGAGGAATGTTTCACTGAACGAAAGGGAATTCGGTGCCCCGACACAACAGTTTGGTGTGATGAACTGCTCAGATTCAATGGAGGCTGGGTCTTTCTTCACTGCCGACCAGGGATATGTCAAATTATGCAAGTTTCATGGGCAAACGTATTAGTCCAAATGAATGACAAAACATTAACAAACCACAAATTTTTCCACAAATTAACATGAAATATTTGATTCAGGTTTAACTATTGTCAAATGCATTGAAACTTATCTTTCAACCATTGAAAAGCATCATCAGTTTTTGAATGGCAAACAGAAGCTGTCCTGTTCTGTTTTGGTCAGTTTTAGTAATCAATTCTTAACTCAATAACCAATTAAATAATTGATAAAGACAAAATTAATAACATTTTTTTCAGATGACAATTTCAAGGTTGGGCTTGACCTAGAAATAAAGGTTGACATAAAGCCTCGCACAGTGTCGGGTGTGATCCTAGCTCTGCATAGCAAGGGAATCTACCTCGTCTTGCAGATGGTAATGGGGCGGGTAGGTGGCGCTTTGCAGTTTCTTTAATTTCCAAGGACATTAAATGTTTCACTCACCTACTGAGTTCCTGTCTTCCGCATTAAAATTGTGTAAAAATGTTTTCTCTATTGGGGTTCGAACCACCTCCAGCCAAGCTTTCCTCTCAGTCACAGTCTGAAGGCAACCCCAAAACCTGCACGTTCTGACGTAAACTCATCTAGCCAATCACAAGGACGGCGGAAAAAGCTTTCTATATCAGAGCCAAGGGTACGTAACTCCTGTGCAATCCATTTTTTACATGAACACCGCCGTGTTGGTTTTTGAAAGGGACGATGTGACTGGTCTGCTTGCGACTAGGTTTTGTCTGCGTTATACTGGTGTTGAACTAGCGCCTAGCTAGCTTTGGTGTTTTCAGACCGTTTTCGAGAGGAAAGCCCGTACAAATATTGTTTATATTGTTTACGTCGAAAGGCTGCCTGAATGTTTCAAAACCCAATTCATTGCTTTATATTCAAGCGTACGACCTTGTATTAGAATTTAAATCTGCTTACAACCTTTGTGTATTCGTGACAGAAATTTAAAAAAAGACTTTCATTAATTTATATGCATAGAATTATCTTCATTGATACTATGATTAATTTTCATCACAGAGATTGATCGTGTTTGGTTTAGATACAATAATGGCATGACGTGTATCACCAATTGCAAGACAAAAAGAGGCAAGAGTTTGTACCTTCAAACTGAAAAATCTGTCAATTTTGCGTCTTTGTTACTCAGATTATACTGACAATCGACGATGGTATGAGAGCCATCAACACTACCTACACCCCTCAGGACAAATTTGCTCTCTGTAATGGTCAATGGCACACTATCAGAGGTGAGAGAACGAAACAGTGTTGCTACTGAAAGATTTACTTTAAATTTAAATTGAAAATGTCAAATTTATGCCTTCACATTTTGATATAAATCCAATAGACTTCATTTGATTTGATTTTAAATCTATGGGAAATACTTTCCATTCAATATTTCTAATATGATATCTGAAACATTTAGAGTTTCCATATTCAAAATAAATATCATCCTATCCAGAGATAAATTCATAAAAACAGAGAAATTCATTATTTACAAGATGAAGTATTTATGGAGGGGATATTTGGATATGTCATCTGACAATCGAATAAATTAATACATATCCTCAAATCACTTGTATGTGTTAGATAAAGAGTTTAATTACAACAATTGTTAAATCAAAATCATTTTGTCCAGTCATCATGGCAAAGGAGGAGTTGACGCTGTTTGTAGATGGTATGCCCGGTGACAGAGGTCAAGGTAAAGCAGGCATCCAAGCAGTTGATACCAACGGAATTTTCTACGTTGGGGGAGTCCCAGGTAAAGAGTTGTCTGCCCTTCCTTTAATCGTTCTTGGTTTTCTTGCTATTATAAATGGAGAAATGGAATGAAATGACTTAAGTTTTAAGTGTTTTAAGTGTATGATCCGTTTCCCCTCTTTCGATCTTCCTGTCTCGATTGGAAAGCCCTAGAATGGTGAAATGTTAGACGCAGACTCCTTGGCGGATGAGGGTTTTAGATTTGGTGTCAGATAGGAACAATATTTTGACCAGTACCATGCCATTGAACAATTATTCATCTCATTTTTAAAATAAAACATTGTTAACCTTGTAAATTATTAAGAGCTCTAAAAATTACTCATCTTTAATCTTAATCAGCTAAACTTCTCATTTCCTTCTCCTCCCGAAGAACAGAAAGCAAAAGGAAAATGACATCATTGATATAAACTTTTTGTATTATGTCAAATATAAACTCATACCTGTTGAATCTCTAATACCTGTTCTTTTAGCTCATTTTTTTAAAGCTTGATAAGCAATCCAGAATCTCAAATTCTATATTGGAAAATGGTATTTCATTTTATCCTTCTAATTAAGCATTTAAGTAATTCCTACAACTTTTACTTTCTCCTCTTCTGTTCCAGACTACACTGCAAAGGTTTTCCAGGTTGAGTCCAGTTTCACAGGCTGTATACGCAACCTCTTGCTCAATGGAGAACTTCAATACCTAAGCTCGGGCGACTCGGTCGGAAATGTCAAGATGGACTCGTGTCCTGTCAGCTAGATGCCTCTTTGTACATACGAAATACTTTGATTGTACTGAGGGGTAAACTTCATTGTAGTTTTGTATGAAACTGAGCAAAACACATTTCAAATAAACGATCAATCATTTGGTCATTTTGAAAAGTAGTTTTTTAACGGTTTGGGCACGTAAAGTGCATGAAGACACTAAATTATATTGGAATGGAACTTCATCCAGAAGACGTGGGTGTTCAGATATCGTCACTACACTGTTCACGGTAAAAGCAGCTCTTAGATAAAGTGGATCAGTGTCCAAATAATCACAAAACATCAGTTGTGTGTGCTGCTAACAAGTGTCTGGTTACCTGCATACCCCAAATCAGGTTCCTTAGTTGTTTCATTGGTATCCCATGCTACCCCTTCAGGTTTTGTAGAAGAGGATTCCTTCCGACGACTCCTGATGTCCCAAACATGTTCGATTGGGTTAAGAGCAGGATGGAATGCTGACCATGCACTCAGTATTACTGCATTATTTGCAACACGTGAACGTGACGTCAGGTATTATCATCAATGATCAATGGGTTTTGTTTGCAAGTCTGTTGACATAGATCAATAATTACACTATTTTAACCTGCATTGCTTCGCTCGTGATTACGTACGCGCCACCATAGCTCTGTAGAGCCATCGGAGAAACTTCTATTTGCCATGTTTACTGTTTCATTTATTAATGTCTAACCAATATGTCGATGGCCAAGTTCAAACTTCTTTTTGACTATCAAATTTAACAAATAAGGAAACATTTAAAGATTGTTTTAAAGCTTTTTTCTTGGAAAGATTTTTGATCGAATTTTCCCTGTTGAACATCTTTTGTTAATAAACATAGTTTTTTTTAAATAGGTCCATCTGTTTTCCTCTTTGTTAGGTCATTGTTGGTCCACAAAGTGTGTCTTATAATGTCTTTACTCACTGCTTTGGCTTGTGGTTTAGGTTTGTCCCATTTTCGATCATGCTGCATTATCTATTTGTAGATCAGTGGTGTACATGTGGGTAATACCCCCATTTCACTGAGCTACGAGCCGTTGCCGACTGAAAATAGGCCAAATGTCGTCAATGACTCGTAATTAAGCGTCTCTGAGTCCTCTTTAGTCGCCTCTGAGCTTAGTTGAGTCTGTATGGGTCTGTATGAGTCTGGGAGAGTCGGGAGGTCAAATTTTGTCGGGAGTGGGTTTTTGAACATGTTCCAAAACCCACTCCCGAGTTTTTAAGTCCGGCGAGGTTCGTACTTTTCAACCGGAAATTCAAGAAATTCCATTGACGTCGTATTGAGTTGTATGTTGCTCGTATGGAATCATATTGAGTCGTATGGAATCATATTGAATCGTGAATAAGTCGTACATTGTTGGATTGAAACGTGGTTGTCGGGTGTGAGTCGGGAATGGTTCTTTCCCTAATTTACATGCCGACTCACTTCCAACTAGTGCAAACACATGTACGACTAACCAATACTCAAAGACGATCAGTGACGACCCGTTCCTGACTAATCATAACAAAAAAGTCGGCGGTTGTTGGCCTTTTATATGCCCGATTCCGGTCAAAAATTGCCGATTTTATCGTACGTGGATCGTCTGTGACTCGTACGTGAGACGTTTCTGTGTCGTGAAGAGTCTTCATTGTCGTGAACATGTCGTAAATAAGTCGTTCAGGTCGTGAGTGGGTCGACAGTGAGTCGTTATGCCCCTATTTCACTACGACAGGAATTCTCACGAATCGCCACGATAGAGAAATGTTTCACATTCGTGAACATTCGTAGACAATTCGTGATTTATTCTTGTGATTCGTAATGAATTCGTGATTGATCCGGCAATATTCTTACAATTCGTGGCATTCGTGAACATTTTTTTGTTTGTCAAAAGATTTTCCCGAATCAACTACGAATTTTGTTATCGTAGTTGTCTCGTAAACTATTCGTAATTAATTCGGGTCATTCGTAACAAATTCGTAACGAGTTCTTGGAAATTCGTGGTTGATATTTTTGATGGTCTCTCCCCGAATTATTTACGAATCATCTACGAAACAATTACGAATGTCCCGAATTAAAGACGAAACATTCGTAGTATATTCGTAGTTGTTTCGTAGTAATATCGTACAATTCGTACATAATTCGTAAGCAATTCGTATTGGTTTCGTAGTGTTTTAGCATGAAAAGCTACGAATTTTCGTAAACGTTTCGTACAAGTGAAATTGCAGTTCACGAATGTTGCCGAATATTCAAGAATATTCGCGAATTTTTACAATCACCTATTCGTGGCGATTCGTGAGAATTCCTCTCGTAGTGAAATAGGGGCATTAGAGAGTCGGAAATGAGTCTTTGTCAGAGTCGTGGTGGTGACTTGGTGTCGTGAAAGACTCGGCAGTGAGTCGTGAACGAGTCGGTCTCAGTCGTATTTAGTCGTATCTGAGTTTGGATGAGTCGTAAGTTCCTCAGTTTATTGTCGGGGGTGCCTCGTAGGTCTGTCGGGAGTTCCTCTTCATTGTGTCGTATGTCAGTCGTGTATGTCGTAGGTAACTCTTAAGAGTGTCGTTAGTAACTCGTAGAAATATCAAATTTCATAATTTGACCTCTATTTGCTCCCGACTCATGCCAACAAAGTCGTAGTGGAAAAGTCGGGAATAGTCGGGAAGAGTCTTGAACACTTTTCAAAGTCGTAGCTCAGTGAAATGGGGGTATAATTTTTTTCTTCAATTTTTTTTCTTTATTCATGTTGCCGGTTCATCATTTCGGACGCAAATGAAAATACTGATAGCATGTTTGAAACAAAGCAGTTAACATTTAAATGTAAGTCAACAAACGTAATCAATAACTTTATCATACCCCCGACCAACGGTCCCGGTTATATAGTAATACCAACGATTCCGTGTGTCTGTCTGTCTGTCCCTCTGTCTGTCTGTCCGAGGAAATTTTTTGTCCGACCTATTACGGGAAAACTATTTATCCGATTAATTTCAAATTTTGCACATGTCTTCTACCCTACTAGGAGGGGTGCAGTGCGAAGTAACAGCAAACTTCGTTAATATTTGAATTTTTTACAAATTTCCATGTTTTGAACTTAGTAATTTTCCAATATCAGATTTGTCCGACCTACTACGGGAAAACTATTCATCCGATTGATTTCAAATTTTGCACATGTCTTCTACCCTACTAGGAGGGGTGCAGTGCGAAGTAACAGCAAACTTCGTTAATATTTGAATTTTTTACAAATTTCCATGTTTTGAACTAAGTCATTTTCCAATATCAGATTAGTCCAACCTAGCTATTACGGGAAAAACTTTTCATCTGATTCTTTTAACATTTTGCATGTGTCATCTTCCCTACAAGGAGCGGTGCAATGCCAAATCAAAACTAAAATTGATACGGGTTTTTTAGTGTGTTTTGTTTTACAAAGTTCCTTCTTACTCATAGCTGTGTGTATGACGAAACATCATGTCCCTATCTGAGAAGCCTTATCACCTTGTATATACCATCACGCTCTCTTCGTTCTGTCGACCACCTTCGATTATCTGTCCCCATCACAAAGACATCAATGGGTGATCGATCCTTCTCTGCATCAGCCCCTCAACTGTGGAATGAACTCCCTCTTTCTCTGAGAACTGTTCCCGACAAAGCCCATTTTAAGACACTTTTAAAAACCCACCTCTTCCAGCTTGCATTTGATACGTAGATTTTACCCAGTTCTTTTCTCCTTTCCCTGTAAACAGCGCCACTGAGCAACCTACTGGATGGAAGTTAGGCGCTATATAAATATATTATTATTATTATTATTATTTTTTTGATTAGTCATTTTTCTCAATTCCTCTTTGGGGGTCAAATGCCTATAGATAGATATGACAACATTGAAAGTAAAAAATAATTCAGTTAGTCAGGGATGCACGGTCGGGGATATTAGTGAGCCACGCTCACTTTTTTGCTTGTTTCTCATGAAAATGTCGCAACCTGTTTTAAAAACTTTGTTTTCTAATAAGCGTTTTATGACAGGAAAGTTTAGTAAAATATCTCCTTATCTTCAGCAATCGAGGTCCGTTTCTTTTCCCAACCAGTTCCATATACAAACAATATTTAGTTTCAAAGGTCTTAAACGTCTTCTCTTTGCATGATACAAAAGCTGTTTTAACAATGTCATTTCCCTTTAAGTATTAGAAAGAAATCACGCAGAAAGAAACTTCATGTTTAATAGTCTGTATTTATGTTGAGAACTCTTATTTTTCCAAATATTATACATATGTATTATCATCAATGATCAATGGGTTTTGTTTGCAAGTCTGTTGACATAGATCAATAATTACACTATTTTAACCTGCATTGCTTTGCTCGTGATTACGTACGCGCCACCATAGCTCTGTAGAGCCATCGGAGAAACTTCTATTTGCCATGTTTACTGTTTCATTAAACAAATACCTATGTAATCCAGAGATGCAAAGGTAAATTTAGATATACGCAAGCAAACAGTTTTCTCCAATTTATTACCTTGGAGAGCTTTCATCTAGAAAATGTAGTAAAGAAAACCACTAAGAAATACAAGAGACTGTAGCCTTTTGATTTTCGTCTGACCGAGAAATCATAATCGTGTTTTCAAAGGCGCTTCATTTCCTTAATTTTACAACTAATTAGATCTTCTACGCCAAATATGTTACCGATGATAATCTTTACAGGCACACATACACAGCGATAATCATGTTGTTATGAAACTAATTTGTTTTGTTACATCGATTTACAGTTGGGCATACATGTAGGTAACTACGCATATTCATTTCGTTTGATCTATGATTAACCTCAGATTAATTTCACACTTTCTGGTAAGAAATATGCAGGTACACAAATTCATTATTTTTGACTTATAACAATCCCAGATTAACTACAATGTTTTCAAGGATCTGCATGTCTTTCAAACAGCAATATGTTGGATGAGTATTGTCTCTGACAGCATTGATTACAGCTATAATCTGACAATGGTTTTCCATCATCTATAATTTCTGAATTTCAATTTATAATCCTAACAGTCTGACTAAAGCAGAATCTCATCTTTAATTCAGCAATACGCTTCCTGAACAGAACTGAAAGGTTGCTAAAACGTGCGAAATCAGGGTAAATCGCCTATAGAAACATACAGACAGTAATTAATTTCGTTTGACCAGAGATCAACCCAGAGTCATTACCATGTTCCGTAAATCTAATCGCTTATCATATGCTGCCTTGGGGTTCAGTAGTTATAACCGTTTGATATACGTAACAACACAAATGTATCTCCTTTGAACTTTAAGTAATCTAAATTTCTTACAAGTTTGTCCTGTGTTATATTATTTCCTATGGTCGAGAATTCGAGAGTCGTTATGTTTCGTCACTTGCGATTTTTTTATTTTCTAAATCCAAGTGATGAAAACAAAAAAAATCCATGTGAATTACTCAACAAAGCATTCAAATAATTCAGCTGCAATTATTGTCACATGTTTTGTGACTCGTAAGTTGATCCTTTTCATAACTAGAGGGAGAGAGAGAGAATGAGATAGAGAGAGATCGAGGGAAAGAAAGAGAGAGATGTATGTATACGCATACATAACTTAAACAAGTATCAGACTTTATAAAACAACCAGATCGTTTCATAAAGAAATACAAAATCTTTTGGTAACAATAAGCATGTTAGAAGAAACACCAAGCTATGTAATAAGGAAACATCACGCGAATACCCTTCACTGCTTTTACAAAAACTCGGTATTTGATTGTCTAAATACAGGTTACCATATACTTGAATAACATCAGTGTTTGCTACTCTATCCATATAATGAGTTAATTTTCAAATGAAGTCATTTAACATTTGGAAATAACTTGTTTATTAAATTCACCCGTCAAATCAGAGCAACGCTTTAAAATCACAAATTTGAGGATTTTCCAAATTCAAAAAGATTTCCCAATTATCACATGACTTATGACGGCAATTGCTTATAAAATGCGAGAAACAGGGAATTGTGATAAACAGTTTGTAGTGAAGATTCAATTTAGTCACTGATAGACCATGTAGACCTCAACCTCGATTTGTATTTCTTAATAAATGAACTGAAATATCAGTGTCTTAATACAGCTGCCTACAATAAAAAAAATTAAATTCTCTACTATCACATTTGCTCATACTTTCACTAATTTATTACATTTTCAGTGTCTGCCTACAGCTGCGTATTTAGGTTTGTTCACTTGCTAGTGTATCTTAGTGCAAATATCATGTAATTTGGGTTTTGTTTGTATACCAATCAAGTAACTCCAGCAACACTGACAAAGAATACCAAATTGATCATGTGTTAAATATTCATTTGCAAACCATTTCTTGGCATTGTCTGGTCACTGCTGCAGTTTTAAAAAATTGGCACAGAAAAGTAGAAACATTAGATAATGAGAAAACCTTTCATTTTCACCAAGGACCTGTTGTGATTAAAAGCCAGAGCAACCGGGTTCACGGGATGTGCACAAATGCCAAATCATTACCCTTCTTTCTGTTAAAGAAATGTTTTATTGAGCAAACAAACGCCTTAAGTCAAGTGTTTGATGGATGAACATTATTTTAATGGCAAACACATTGGACTTATTTCTTCTGTCAGAATCTAAAAATAAATGATTCCTTAAATTTAGTTTACATTGTTCGTTCTTGTAAAGAATCAGTGATTAATTTCCCTCTAATGGGTTTTAACCGAACGTGGAAGATGGTTTATCTTATTTGAATTATCATCAATTAAAGTACAAGACACTCCTCCCAGAGGTCATTGACGTCAACAGTGAGATGCAGTTTAAGAAAATAGCCGATATTAGTAAATACAAACTAACACTAGTGATTGGTTTGAGTTAGTAATAGGGAATACATTATAGGCTAATTATTTTAAACATCACTTAGACCTTTTGGGACCAACGAATACCTTTACAATTATCCTTGAACAATCAATTGTTTGGTAGAGTGTTAAACGGACTTCGAGAGAGTTCTTTCTCATTCAATTACAGGAACTCAGTAAATTATTTTGATTGTTGTCTTTATTGTTTTACTTTACAATACATTAGTAAATATTTAACGTTCACTTCTGAATCAGTAAGAGATTACAACACCACAGCTGTGTATTTATCAGAGTCTGCGTCTTGCTAATAGACTGCTTCAGTAGCTGATGCTAGAAACAATGAGCATTTGACTGAAGTGGAACAAACCAATAGGCAATTGACGAATCTTTTTACACACGCTTGACTTTATGCTATTGCATAAAAACTAAATATACTCAACTACATTCAATTCTTCAACACATTGTCATTGTAGCTTGTCAAGTGTTCATTTCTAACTTTCATATATTTTCGTTGTCTACAGATAATTGTTTCAACTCAATGTACTAAAACATTAATAGTATGTTGTCTGGATATAGGTATAGTGTCATTAAGCATAGGTAGGTGGTGGGAATACAGGAAATTATTGTCTGCAGTTCAGAGTGGTTGGTTACGTGAGGTAACGAAGATTAAACAAAAGACGATGCATGCTAGATGTCATGACAGAATCATTTCCTATTGGTAGTAAGCGGGAACAGACAATCTGGCGTTCAGATTTTCTCTTTTATTGAAGTGTTACACAATAATAATCTTTATTACCTCGCCATCAAAGTTATTATTATAACTACGATTAATTGCTATATTCAACTAATTCATTCAAAAAAATGAAACTTTATTAGATATTTAAAGGGGCGGTACCACGTTTTTAGGGAGAATACGTATAAGGTGATGTCAGGAAAATGAAAATTAATGGTTCCAGTTGAAAGACAATGTATCAAAACTAAATGGAGCAGTAATAATTCAAATATATAACGTAAAGTTTAGCCATGCGATTACTTTTTCTTAGACAAAGTGAATTAAAGGTGTTCACAAAAAATGGCCGCCAATGGATTTTATGTGAATCTTCATACTTTGTCCTCTCACTATGGATGATTGGCTTGTGTTATGAGTTTTTGACACTGTCAAGATAATACATTTAGCATTAACTCACAATTATCAGTGAAAAGGTTAGAATATAAAATTATCCAAAAACGTGCTACGGCCCCATCAGTCACAGTTGCTGTCATAAACAAATCACTATTCTACACAACGCTTGAAGACATCAGTAATAATCAGAGAATTACTCACATTTGTATTCGCTATGCAAGTCCATATCTCATGAAGTAAATACTCAAGCAGATAAACCTAGTGTGTTTGAAATCAGAGACATGTTTTACTTGATTAATGACCAGTAAATAATAAATTGAAACCGAATGCGCAGTGTCAATGTGTCAATGTGCAAATAGTGGGCCCTAAAATCAGTAGACGTTCAGTCCATAATCGACCATGTTTGATATTTTTGGAGGACCAATCAGAATCGAGTATTCATCACTTTCATGGTAGAATGTCAAGTATCTTATTCCACCCATCTTCTCTGGTCATATCATATCACGTTCACACCATTATTGAAAGTAATATAAACCGCATGTCAAAATAAAATACATACATGTACCACAGTTTGCTTAAAAATACTAAATATATAAGAGACATGTTATGTATTTTGTTATGGTACGTTAACAATAACACATGTTTGCAGTAGTTTGAACAAAATAATTGTTGTTTGGTTTTGTTTGAACATCCTTGTTTAAAGGGACAGTAGCACGGTTTTAGGGGGAATATAAGTCGATGTCAAGAAAATGAAAATTAATGGTCCCAATTGAAAGACAACGTATTTTAACTAAATGAAGCAGTAATAATTCAAAAATATAATGTAAAGTTTAGCCATGCGATTCCCTTTCCTTACACAAAATGAATTAAAGGTGTTCAAAAAAAATGGCCGCCAGTGGATTTTATGTGAATCTTCATACTTTGTCCTCTGACTATGAATGATTGGCTAGTGTAATGAGATTTTTGACACTGTCAAAATAATACATTTACCATTAACTTACAATTATCAGTGAAAATTTTAAAATATAAAATTATCAAAAAACGTGCTACTGCCCCTTTAAAGTAGGCAGAGGTCAAATTAAAAAAAATTGCACTATCACAATCCCTACCATGTTTTAAACGTTATCAATATGTTAAAAATAGGCACGTTCATTGATTATCACATAGAATAGTCTTTTTTGTTGATGAACAATACGATATAGAATACGATATCAAAACCTCGAAATATTGCAAATGAAATTTTACATATGATATATTTAACAAGTGTGTAAATACTTTCGCCTATGAATTTAGCTTCCTTTCAAAATCTCACTTTTTCTCATTTGTAGCCCTACATGTGACATTTGCCAAGTGAGTGAACGCACTGATAACCGACAATTACTTTTCCATTCAGTTTACCGAAGTCAATGTCCATACAAAAGAGAAGCGATTCTATCTATTTCAAAATTTTAATATGAATTAAACATTTAAATGAAGAACCATGATGCCTAACAACCATCTTGCCTGTCTTAACAGACTGTGTGAAGGACAAGCCTGGGATAGAATCAGTTCATTTAGTCAATTACGCTTTGATCAATTTTGATGAAAACTGGATTAAAGGAAATACCTTTAAAATGTAAATGAATATCAAGATTCAAAGGGATCAAAATTCTTTGAAACATTTATCCTTAATGGTACCTGCAACGTATTAGTATCCGTTAAGTAGGTTTCATTTTATCTTCTTATTAAATTTAATATTTTGTTTCGCGAAATCTAATCCATAAACAGTATAAAATGTTGCTGTTATGATCAAAGTATTTTACAAAATATATTGATAAATGAATAATGAAACAAAACTTATAGCTTTTGGATATCTGAGTTTGAATGGCAAAACACGCAGTCGCCATCTGTAGATTTAACTTTAAAACAAAACCAAATATCCTTTTTCAATACATAATGGATTGACGAAAAAACTATCAAACACTCTCTTATTCTCGATTTCTTATTTGGCCTTTGGGTATAACCACCAATTTACTTACCCGAGCCGAAAGGCAATACATACAAGGATACAAGTCCAAGGATGACTTCATAATGATCTTAACATAATAGTTGCTGTAACCATTCTGAAAAATCTCTATCTATATAGTTGACATGCAAATCTCTAAAGCTTTATTCGGCCGCCAGTTCGAAAGTAAGGCTTGGAAGTCGGCATCTGCACTATAAGACATGGATTAGCTGCAGGGTCAAAAGTTCACCTATCTTGTAGACATCTTGAGAATTAACTACTTGAAAAAAGATACCTAGATCTGTAAGACCAAACCTCTTTTTCTGTTTTAGCATTCACATTCTCCCAAAAGATGTAACTCAAATAAGAACTTCTTGATGCAACCCGTGTCGTAATTAAAACAGTCTCTTCCCTAGAAAGGACAAAACCTTATCTTTCGTAGTCGGTGTTAATTATGGGCTTAACACTCTCTCTGTTTGGAAATAACAATTATGCTTTGGTCAATCTGGTCCCCTGATTCATTAAAGATGATTTGCATAAGGGAGATCAGTGAAATACCTTTTACAGGCATTAAATAGGATAACGTTTTGGTTTAGGGATCAAAAGGCTCTAATACCTCAATGGCTAATAACTGTGCATTATAGGCTCTGCATGAAAAGAACATCTGTATGTTCAGTAAAGATTTAGCTCTATGTTCAATCTATTGTAGCAAAATCATATATATAAGCTACTGCATATACCTCTCCAATTCATTGATACAAATCGTAATTTAATGGATAATGTGATACTAATAGAAGATATAATTAAATATTTTAAAAATATTTCAATTAGTTCTTTAACTTCTTATCTTCTTTCCAGTGTAAATAGACCTTAATTTGTTTTAACCTCCCCTTTCATTCAGGAAAATATTCTAACCATTAAGATCTCATACGAGCACACAGTCTTATTTTCCTATTAACTAACAAGCAACCAATATTCGAATAAAAAAACTTAAACTTTATTGTCAGATCTAATGCAAACGATATTATGGTAGAAAGTTTACATTATTGTTACGTGACGAGGAATGTACTCATGATCAGTCAACATAGTGTTGTCCGTAAGACTTAAGAATCAAGGATTATTTGTTATTATTCAGAGCCTATTCTTTACGACAGTTTTTCGTACATATCTGAACAAATTCATTTCATGTGACCCTATGATAAATGTCGGATTCATTATCATGTTTTGCACTACACGCTTATACCAATTCATTTCATTCGACCTATGATAAACCCCGAATTCATAATCATGTTTTGCACTACACGCTTATACCAATTCATTTCATTCGACCTATGATAAACCCCGAATTCATAATCATGTTTTGCACTACACGCTTTTACCAATTCATTTCATTCGACCTATGATAAACCCCGAATTCATAATCATGTTTTGCACTACACGCTTATACCAATTCATTTCAATCGACCTATGATAAACCCCGGATTCATAATCATGTTTTGCACTACACGCTTATACCAATTCATCTCATTCGACCTATGATAAACCCCGGATTCATAATCATGTTTTGCACTACACGCTTATACCAATTCATCTCATTCGACCTATGATAAACCCCGGATTCATAATCATATTTTGCAATACATCCTAATACGAATTAATTTCATTCCGTCTCTTTCATCCCATGTTCATTACAATGTTTTGTGACGTCTTTCCCTTAATCTATTCAGTTTGATAACACGATGTACAATGAGGTCCCCCGACCATATGTTTGTTCATTGGCTTCTCTTTCTTGTATTCTTCAGCATTGATGCAAATTCAAAACTGTTTTATGATAAAGATTTTGAAATCAACATTTACCATTTGTTTGAAAGCAGTGTTAGTTTCTACAGCAAAGAGTCGCACTCTTGCACTAAAGAAGTTGTAGAATACATAAAACTCTTCCTTATTCATCTTCATCATCTTCCAAATGCCTCGTCAATAAATAATTCTGATTTTCATCCAAAAGTTGTGAAGCTTCTTTATGCTGAACGGGTTTAGACACACGATGAAATGAAATACGCAATAAAGAAATTTATATTAATTAATGCCAAAGAGTATACGATGTATGTTTAAGTATAACGAAAAACACATTATCTTATTTGACCTTGAGTTTGAGTAAAATAAACATCTGACCACAAATTAAAGATAACCATGTCTAAAATAAAGCAGTGGCAGTAGAATTTATTTTTAGAGTATATATGGCAACAGGATGTTGTCAAATAATTATTGATGGAGTATTGAAAAAACAAGACATTATACATAATTCTACTTGACATGTGATAGACCGTGATTCGGTAGTCCGATTTTATATAAATTCATAAATCCAATGTCATTTACGTCATACCCAAACACAAACCAATTACTAGAGCTTTGGCTAATCTATGAACTTCAGGTATTGTAGAAATAGAAAAATATACTGTTGCCCTGATACAAAGATTTTTAATCACTAAAGGGTTTTTATTTATGAGTTTTTTTCTGATTAAGAAGTCATAATTCTATATAATTTCATACTATGATTTCAAATGAGCAGATCCAAACCTTTTCACGACAGCACTCATGTTGTGATTGTCAGATAATTATTCCCTGCTTAAATCAAATATTAGGATTTATTTCGGAACGTCCCTTTCACAGAATAAAGAAGTTTTTGTTTTGATTTTGTTTATTAAATTTTTTGTGGTACATCATCAATTCATCAAGTGTATACATATAATAACATTGATAAACATAATAATGACCATTTTGGCAATGGTAAATTGAGAGGTGAAAACAGCAACAAATGAAAAACAAGAAAGGCATTTAACAAAGAAGTTGATTATCCATAAACTTATCTTTGTTATTGATAATCACATCAACTTCTAGAATGCAGGTCAGAGACTAAATGACTAAATGAATGTCTTTCTGGATGATATAGTGAAAGGGATGTCCTTTAGTTTGAGAAGTAGTAGCTTAACCAGTGTGTTTGAACTGTGAGATGAATTTCATTGTCAGTTAAAGGTTGAAACGTACAACTAACCTTCACAACTATACAATTAGTCCTTTTAACGTGTTTACAAATAACATGTTTCCTTTTTGACCACAGTGATTGAAAATAATGAGTACAAAACTACTATAGGAACCTGACATTATCTGATAAAGAGATTGGCAGCTAATAACATCTTGGTTCTTTGAATAATGCTCAGTCAGAGTTCGCACTGAAAGGTAATTTGCAGGCTTTTTGGGGTCGGAAACACAAGTAACATAATAATCTGAAAACTCAAACCTTAAAACTTTGCATTTTTAGATCAGTTAAATATGTTAGAATATAATTGTACAAAAGCTTATACAGACAAAACAGGTTATTCACTGGACGAGGGGAAGAATGTGTTACGATGGAACAGTTACAAATGTCCCTGATGTTACTCACCGTTAACTAATATTCAACAGCCATTCTTCATTTATTCTAGCTATTTTGTAAATTAACATATCTAATTAATGGTTTTTGGTAAAAGCAATTTTCATTTCTGCACAATTTATCATAAGTAATAGTACACAAACGTCAAATGCTGATGACAATTCTATAACGTGAACAATATACTTACATCAAAATAATCTAAATATCTTAATGAAATGGATTAGTATGACCTCGTGGTTTTACATCTTATAGATCAAAACTTGTTAGATAATAGCCAATATAGTTGGATTGGTTTTAAAAATATAGAAAATATGATTGCTGAATGTCAGAAAAATTTTCATTTGATACGATTCATCAATTGTCAGACGTACATGTCTAAAAATCTCCTTTTTGCTCAATTTCTTCAGATCGACGTTTCATCGCACTGTACTTATACCTGAGAATAGTACGCACTTCAACTCTTAAATGGTCACTTAATCTATGATTTGAAAAAAGAGAAAACGAACAAATGGAAATGATATTAGTTTTAATGTTAAGTTCCAAAGTCCTCTCAAATGGACAGTAGCACGTTTAAGGGGGAATATACGGAGATGGCAGAAAAATTAAAACAAATAGTTCCAATTGAAATACAATGTATTTTAACTAAATGAAGCAGTAATAAATCATAACTATAATGTAAACTTCAGCCATGCGACTTTTTCTTCTTTTTCTTACACAAAATGAACTAAAGATGTTCAGACAAAATTGGCCGCCAAAGGACTTTATGTGAATCTTTATCATTTGTTCTCTGACATTGGATGATTGGTTTGTGCAATGAGATTTTTGACACTATCAGAAAAATACATTTAGCATTAAGGTACAATTTTCAGTGAAAATTTTGAAATACAACCTTTTTAGAAAACGTGCTACTGCTCCTTTAAAGAATTGCTTACGGTTTCATCTTATTTTAGCTTCTTGATGACAGATTAGCAGTCTTAGTGTAGCTATAGTAATATCAAGCAAGTGAAAGTGGTGGAAATACAGGAAATTACTGTCTGTTAAAGTGATTGGGTTACGTTAGTTGACAGAGACAAAAAGAAGGCGTAATGTCTCTTGCATAAGGGCACGATATCCTGCTGATACCAAACGGAGACAGACAATCTTGTTGAATAAGGATTCAGATTAGCTCTTTTCGAACTATTTTAGACACTCACCTTATTCTTTATCGTTGCTTACATAAATATCAATATCACTATCATCAATTGATTGTATTCAATCAAGTCATATACATATTAAATAAATTATGACTCAAAGTGGAAAATCCTTAAAGCTTGAAGCGCGATACTTCAAGGGATAGTTTTTATTTGGTTTTTTTAGGATCATATGTCCAATGTTGTACACATTATATTGTTTTGAACCTCGTGTAAATGTATAAGATGTTTTAGATTAAACGTATATTCTGTTCCAAGTGTCCTTGATATATATAACTGTTCTTCATATAATTTCTTAAAGTCAGTTCTACAAGGCAAATGTTCAGGCAAGCAAGGCAATAGGCCATCACTTACAAGGGGTTTCCTCTGAAGTTTGCAGCAGTTTT